>OZ007500.1:15027294-15532858 GCA_963931805.1 Microdon myrmicae
TCATTGGGTTCATCATGTCCTCTGACAGCCTGGGGATAAATATTTTCGACCACCATGGGATTTTGTGCATTTCGTGGGCTGATAATGGGAAATTTTTCTTCCCCAATTAAAAAATGTGTATTTATGTTTTGAAATACTATCAGTAATTAAATAATTAAAATCCATCACAATGAATCCAATGTAACTAACTGAAAGAAATCAATGTATTTAAACACTTGGATAAAGTCTACAAGCAGTTATATGGGTTGATTTTTTTTATATATATACTGCATTTATTAGACCGAAAATTAAAAGTTACAATAAGTAATACAGTTAACTTATAATAGATTGGTTACATAATAAGTGCTTACACTTTGCTTGTTAACATTTTTCAAACAGTTTTTTTACATGTGCTTAGGATTTAATGGGATTCATATATATTGGCAATTTTATTTTTCCTGGAAAAGGTCAGAAGAACTCTGTTTATTTTAACTTAGCGTACTTAAAATTACTTAACATAATTTAATCTAACTTAATCAAATCTTATTTACAATTTACAATATTTGATATTGCAATGAAAATGACAATTTGATAACTTAAAAATAATATTTAAAATTTTGATTTATGTGGGTGTGGGATATCTTGTTTTGATTGAGGGTAGTACGGGATATGGTCAGGTATGTTCTTGAAGGAGGGGGGGCGCCATTCGGTTCTGTGTTAAAAGTAAGAATCTTGAAGAATGGTTGGATGTTGCTGTATTTGAATTGATTGGGTGCCTGTTCGGTGTTGTAGTACAGGACCTCGTTTAGATCGTTAACCAGCCTACCTGAGGTGAAGAGGGTCATGATTTGGAGACAATTATGGTAGTGAGTTCCCGTATTGGAGGAGAGTGTTGGTAGGTCTGTTATTATCGAGTTGGGATTGTTAGGGAGGTTTCCTATGAAATTTATCGACAGTTCTAAGATCCGTCTATCTAGTCGTTCGATGCCTGTGGTGTTGTAACGATTGTTGTATCTATATGAGTTGGTTTTGCGGTGTAAGCCAGTGATAAACCGGAAACATTTTCGTTCAAAAACTCAATTTGGGAGCGTGAGATGTGGTACCATAATGGGCAGGCGTATGTAAGAGTGGGGCTCCTCGATAGTATAGTGGTTAGTATACCCGCCTGTCAAGCGAGGGACCGGGGTTCGATTCCCCGTCGGGGAACCTCTGGCGCAAGACTAATAACCTTGCCCAGTAAAAAAAAATTATTATGGAAAATTTAACAAGCCTCAGGACTTGCTAAATAAGGCCAAGACCGGCTCCCGGTTTTAGTGCCGATGATGATGATGATGATGTAAGAGTGGGGTTTTTTTTGGTTTCAGTAGGAAGGTGGAAATCTTCAAAGGATACCTCTAGACCGATCCAGAGGCATGCCGGGTTTTTAGCGACTAAAACCCCCTCCGGCCAAGCTCATATTCCCGTTGATCCCCGAGGAACTTTCTTTTAGATATTCCATTGCGGGACCGGACGGAGTTTACCTGTTACTCCGCTCGTCACGTCGCAACTGCTGCATCATTTCACCGAGAATACCATTTGTTACGGACCATGCCTGTTTTGAACTCAGTGTGTATTCTATTACTCCAGCCGGAGTACCTGTCCATCTCATATGTCTCTCCAAAATCGTTCGTGCGGTCTTGAATCTCACGCACTCTGTGAGTACGTTATAGCGTTTTAAATAATAGTGAAGAAGATCGTGTGATTCGAACTGACGCTATGACAGCTCGAATCACGAAAAAAATTTTACCTAAGCGTTACACACCAGGCTACTGACCGTGTTTAGAATTTGATTTCCAAACTCGAGTATATTCCACTGGTGTCAATTATTTTTATTTATCGCTTGGTATACGGTTCTGATGTATTTTTCTTATTCGATTTTTCGTTGGGTGTTCTTCACTATTTTTGCTTGTGAATTGTGTGTATCTGTTAGAATCGCTACAACGTGTTCCGCATTTTCTATTTTGCCTTCGCAATACAAGCAGTATGGGTGATTCACATGCTTATACTTGTGCAAGTATTGCCGAAGGCATCCATGTTCTGATATTAGCTGAGTCAAGTGGTAGTTCAGCTCGCCATGATTTCTTTTCACCCATGTTTCTATATCAGGTATCATGGTGTGGGTCCATCTTCCTTTGGTGGAAGTATCCCACCTTCGTTGCCATTCTCTTAGGCTTGAGAGCTCTAACTGTGACTGCATTCTCCGGCGATTCTCTTCGGAGACCTCATGCAATGCAGAGTTTTCTTTAGCTGCAATGTCAGGTGGTGTCCTCCCGGCCAAAATATTTATGGCATCTTCGGATACCGTTCGGAATGCACAGCATACTCTTAGTGAGGTCAGCCTATGCGCTGAGGTCACTCCCCTCATGTACGAATTATACTGTGCGGCTCCTGCTCATATGTGAGCTGCATACATTATACTGGAGGTGTTGACACTGGTTATGAGTTTCCTTATGTGGGGTCGGGGTCCTCCAACATTGGGTAGCAGTCTCGCTAAAACTTTGCAAAACTTTGCCGTTTTTTCACTCGTTTTCCTCAGGTGTTTCTTGAAGCTCAACCTGTTGTCGAGTATAACACGAAGATTGTTAATATAGGGACTGGATCTGATTATTTGTCCTTCTATTTCCAAATCAAGGTGTTCAACTTTCTTGCGACTGCTTATTAAAACTGACTCCGTCTTGTATCAAGCGACTTTCAGTCTGGCTATATCTAGCCAACATTTAATGCTCTGGATTGCTTGGTAGCAAATATTCTCCAGGTCATCTAGATGTTTAGCTACGGCCACTATTGCCAAATCAGCTGCGTACCCAATGATTCGAAACCCCTCCGGTACATTGACTCTGAGCACACCATCATACATTATATTCCATAACAGCGGACCTAATACAAATTGTTATATTTTTTATTTCAACAATTGATATTATTTGGTTCTGGCAGACTTTGTTCCACAAAGCCTACCCCTGATTGTTCTTACTAGGTGAGATGTGGGCGATTTCGGCTTCTGCTGCAGGTGAATGGGGTGCGATGCGGGTCACTAATGAAAACTCCTTCCCTTTTTTTTTTTGACTAATGATTTAATAGATTTTAATTTATGAACTATTTTAAGTACAGGTTTTAATTACTAACTATTTTAGCTATTGGTTTTAATTTATTAACTATTTTAATTACTGCTTTTAATTTATTAACTATTTTAATCGATGCTGCATTAACCGTTTGTTTTTATTAAATATAGTAATTATTGTTTCCTTAACAAACTGAGTAGACCGTTTCTGCATAAATCGTGTGCACCTCTATTTTAATTATTGTTTTTTTAATCAACTGCATAAACCGTTTCTGCATAAACCGTGTGCACCTCTATTTTAATTATTGTTTTTTTAACAAACTGAATAAACCGATTCTGCATTAACCGTTTGTTTTTATTAAATATAGTAATTATTCTGAACAAATATTCTTTTTTCTTAATACATTCTATCGCTTGTTCAGGGACCGAACCGCACGCTCACTCGACACAACTTTTAAAGGGTTGAATCGTTGTGCTCGCCAATTCATATCCTTTTTTTCGTTTCATTCTTCAATGTACCGTTACTTTATAACGGCACATCTTACCAAGGAACTTATTGAGGGAAGTGTTGTTGTATTTAGTGTATAATATTTGGGACCTTATGGTAAACCAAATATTATCTATTGAAGTACCTGGCTGACTTTCACACAGACAATTTGTCTCACAGTTTTGCTCGTGCTATTTGTCTTAATTACATAAATCGTTATATTCACAATAATTATCACAAGCCATTATCTTGTTATCTTGTTTTCTTTGCCTCGCTACCGCAAACTCATAAGTGGATCAAGTGTCAAATCCGTTAAGTTATGGCCCCTGGGCCACGTGTGTTAAGCAAAATTAAACGTAAACGATTGCGATATTCGGGACTTGTTGAATTGTCCACAATAATTTGTTTTTCCGGGCAAGGTTATTAGCCTTCTTACGTATGGGGCAAATTATTAGCCCATTTCGCTTACCTACAAATCGAAAACATCAACTAACCCACATACTTTTGCTAAACTCTTTACGATTCACTTCTAACAATCTTTCACCAATGACTTCTTGGTCCCCGACTCTTTGTAATTCGACTATTTACCTCACTTCTTCCCCGACCCGCCTTCACCTCATCCTATTGATTCGCAATCAATTGAAAGCAAATTACTCCAACTCAACGACGAAAAAATGCTCATCTATTCTTTCAGTTCCCCCTTCCAAAATGTTCTAGTTATCTGTCTCTCAATGGTAATTCCTCAGAACATCACCCCTATACACAAAAGAGGTCTCAAATACGTTGCACCGCCCCACCGCTAAGCTTTCTCATATACCCAAGCTCTTTGAGAGCTTTCTGTCAGAAAGGTTAAGCTTTCACTCGAAATCCCTCATTTCTCCTGGACAACACGGATTTATTGCTGGCAGAACAACAACAACCAAACTCGTCGAATTAACATCTTTCGCACTGTCAGCCCTAGAGAGTGGCAAGGAGGTCGACGTGGTTTCAAACGATCTCAGCAAAGCTTTCAACAAAATTTATCATAAACTTATACTATTAAAATTGTCCACCCTTGGCTTTGAACCTATTTGTTAAAATGAATTTCTTCCTACTTGGAAGATCAACTCTACTGTGTTCGTTTCAGATCCGCGATATCCAATTCCTTCCTGGCTATCTCCGAGTGCCCTCAAGGCACTCACCTAGGTCCCGTACTTTTCATTCTAGCTACAAACGACATCGATAGAGTCATCGAGCACTCCTTTGTGTCTCCCATCCTCAGGACACAAAACTCTATAAAACTATCATGTCACCACTTGATTCCGTATAACCTCAAACAGATCTTGACATCTTCCCGGTTTGGTGTCGGACACTAGTTAGAGTTTAATATCACTAAATGTCGGTCTATAACCTTTTCACTAAAACGCATGCCTTCTCCTCCCTGTTCCCGCTCTCTTCATATCTAAACCCTCACCATCGTCCAATCGATCCGGGATCTTGGTATTTTATGTAATAAAGAACTTAATTTCTCTTCACATGTTGACCAGATGATTCTTAAGGCCAATGCAACCCCCGGGTTGGTAAAACGGTGGTCTAAAGAGTTCTTCAACCCCTATGTCACTCGTTCCCTCTACATTACATTTGTTTGCCCACTGCTCGAATATGCTAGTCAAGTATGGTACCCCTAGCAGCAAACACACATTCACAAAATCGAGAGCATTTTCTTATGTTTCGCTCTCCGTGGATTGGGATGGGAAAACCCTCTAATCCTACCCCCTTACATCAACCGACTAAAATTAATTAACCTGAAAACCCTGGAAGAACGCAGAATCCTATCCGTTATTCTATTTGTTCCCTCTGGCTCAATCCACTGTTCCAATCTTCTCAACATAACTTCTTTCAACACAAACCCACACAATATACGTAGTCCTCGTCCGTTCTACTCTCCTATCCACTATACTGCTTACGACTCCAACGAACCCACCTCCCGAATGCTACGAAGTGTCAACTCTAAGTCATCATTCATCATTTGACTTCAATGTTAGCACCCTCACTCTGAAACACCGCCTCCTGGTTGCCGCCTTCCAACTTCTTTCCTTCCTGTCGTAGACAAGTTATCAATTAAGTTAGTTCGTGAGTTAGATCTAAGAATCTTTTGTAAGCTTGCTCTAAGCCAATATGGGGCCGCTAACTGGGACGATTTGCGAGATTTCTTCGCATCCTTTCCATGGTCCGAGGTGTGCTTCGGAAACTCCCAGGTTAACGCTTGCGCAGAGTCGGTATCAGAGATTATTCTTCTGAGGATGGAGATGTATATTCCACACTCCATCAAACGAAGTTCGTCTGATAAACCTTGGTTTGACAAAAAACGCGAGCTGATTACAGCGGCAAAAAATAGAGCTTTTAAGCAATGGCGCTCCAATCCCACCGATGTTAACAGAACGAATTTTGTTAGAATCAGAAACGCGTGCAACCAGGCGATTGATAGCGCGAAGAAGGCCTACAACGACAGAGTGACCAATAAATTCCTTGACTGCCTGACTGGTTCGCGCTCCTTCTGGTCGATGGCAGGGGCTTCCGACAGTAACTTCGCTTCCTCCCCTTTCCCTCCTCAAATTCAAAGAATAAAGCTAATGTGTTCGCAAATTTATGTTCCGCGAATTCAAACCTGGATCCCGGTCTTTTGGAGCAACCTGTGATCACGTCAGTACGGTCTTCCATGTCGAATGTGAGATTTCGCCCGAGTACTATTCAACGCATTCTACGTGTACTGGACTGTAGGAAGGCAACCGGACCGGACGGAATATCAGCAATAGTCCTTAAGAACTATGCTCCAGAAATATCGGCGGTTCTTGGCAAAGTCTTTCGCTTATCTTAAGCACGGAGGACATTTCCTACCTGCTGGCAAATCGCTCGAGTTCAGCCAATCCCAAAGACGGGAAAAAAGTGTCTCCCACAAAATTACCGACCGATAGCATTACTGTCTATTTTATCTAAGGTGATGGGAAAAGTCATCAATGCAGAGATAGTTAAATATTTGGAGTGCAACGGACTTCTGAATGATTGTCAATACGGATTCCGTGGCAGGCGGTCCACGAGAGACCTTTTGACACCTACGAGGGTTGCCTTTTATATTTCGTGATTAGAGAACAAAAACAAATATTGATCATCGAAAATCACTTTATTGTTTTTCAAAATATTCCCCATGAAGATCTATACACTTTTGCATGCGTTTGAACCAATTGTCGAAGCACTTTTGCGACTCTGATTGAGGTATCTCCAACACATGCATTCTGAATGCAGCAACCGCTTCTTCGGGTGTCGAAAAACGTTGACCTCTCAGTTTGTTTTTTACGTACGGGAATAAAAAGAAGTCATTCGGTGCCAAGTCAGGACTATACGGCGGATGATTCATCAAATCGATGTTTTGGGTGCTCAAAAATGCAGTTGTCACAGCCGATGTGTGAGAGCTCGCATTGTCGTGGTGAAGAGTGATCCGTCTTCGGCGGTTGGTTTTCCTGATTTCTTGGAAGACAACTGGCAAAAAAATGGTTGTGTACCAGTCAGAATTGACTGTTCTGCGTTGTTCTAGTGGTACGGTTGCGACATGTCCAGTTTTTTCGGAAAAAAACCAGGCGACCATTTGCTTGGAAGTGCTTCGTGCGCGAACAACTTTTGTTGGATTTGGCTCATCTTGAAACACCCAGACAGTCAACTGCTGTTTACTTTCGGGCTCATACGCGTAAATCCACGATTCATCACCTGTCACGATGTCATAGACGTGTTTCGAAGCACCGAAAAGGGTATTTTTTTAACATTTCTTTCGACCAATTGACACGAGCCTTTTTTTGGGCCATTGACAAATTGTGTGGGACCCGACGCGAACAAATTTTTTTGGCAGTCAAATGTTTATGCAATATTGAATGTATGCTGGTCCCACTAACGCCTAAGGTTGTCTCAATCTCACGATAGGTCACATGACGATCTTCCAATATCAGTTCGCGCACAGCATCAATGGTTTTCGGAACAACAACTGATTTTGGACGACCTTCACGAAATTCATCTTGGAGTGAACTACGACCACGATTGAATTCACCATACCATCGATAAACACTGGTCCTTGATGGAGCTTCATCGCCAAAAATTGAATTAAGTTCATCCATGCACTGTTGCTGAGTTAATCCACGCCGAAAGTTGTAAAAAATAATCGCACGAAAATGTGGACGATTTAATTCCATTTTTGGGCCGAGATGAATCTTTTAAGTTACTGTAAACAACACAAATAGCGCTCGTATGTCAAAACGTTCTGAGTGCGTATAACCTCAAAAATGTCCAACTTTACGACAGAGCTGTCAATTGCCGGATTGCAACACTAGGGTTGCCAAATCCCGACACATAAGAGGCAACCCTCGTATAACCGATATATGGACATATCTCCAAGGCTTTTGAACGCGTCTGGCACGGGGCATTGCTGAGCAAACTTCGTTCATATGGACTTTCCCAACAGCTTTACGACTGGACGAGGTGCTCCCTCGAGAATCGATCGATCCGGGTTGTTGTGGACGGCGAGTGGTCGGATCTGTATCCTGTTAATTCAAGGGTGCCCCAAGGTTCTATTTTGGCTCCAACCTTGTTCTTACTTCACATAAATGATTTGTTGGAGACAACGGATAACAAAGTGTTCAGTTTTGCGGATGATAGTACGCTTGTTTCCTCCTTTTCGAGTGATCGGCCGATTGGTGCATCAACGTCACACCAGCTGAGATGTAGACAGATTGACTCTCTGAATCGGGATCTGGATAAAGTCCTGCAGTGGAGAAAGGCCAATCTTGTCGACTTCAATGCAACGAAGGCCCAGTATACAACATTCACAAAGAAAAGTGGATCATCGGTTCCACAGCTGATGATGAATGGCCACGCCCTCGAGTCTGGAGAAAGCTTGAAATTGCTCGGCGTCACGGTCTGTGGGAATGTATCATGGCATAAACATTAGTAGGAAAGATTATACCCGTTTTCAGTGTGCTCGGTTATTTCTTACTCTCGTACACATCTAACTGCTTGGTCAAAATATGTCGTGAAAAAACGAAATCGTTACTTTGCCTCATCCGCTATATTTGTTGGACGTGGCTACCAATAACTTCATTCTATTCCCGAGACTGATAGAGCCATGAGAGGACGCCATTTTTCCAACATTGATGAGACACAAATATAATTTCTAAAAGATATCGAAACATGTGTCTCAGATGTGCTTCCAAGATTGAAAAAAACGGTGGCACAGGTGTATAATATCCGAGGGGACAAAACTGACTAATATGCAAAGATTGATTAATAAATAAGGATTCCTTAACGACTAACACCATTGCAGAATTAAGCTTAAACATCTGGTGGTTTTTTGTAGGGTAAGTTGACATCTCTGCTAACGATTATCTTTCCATAGATCGTCTGGCAGTTAGCTGGTGTTTATCTTAACAACTGATCCTATCAATTCCTCTGCTTCTGATCTGTCTTCCTTTCTTGCTGTTGTTACCGAATGCCTTGTGAGTAGGGCCTTAGAATATACTCAGAGCTAGGCCGGCTTGTCGTAAAAGGCGACTGAAGGCCGAGTGGTAGGTAGGGTCCCAACGCTCAACCGCACGGTGAAATACCACACCGTTAAGCTATAGGCGCAATGATGTTGTCAGGATGATTCCTTGACCATATTTCGGGGCTTGGCTTATGGACCCGGTTAAAAAAAAATGGAACAGGTGGTAGGTCGGTTCTAACATTGTATCTGCCCAGTCTTTATCTTATCTGTCTCCTCTTCGTTTTCTTTAGTTTTGTTACTGCATGCTCTGTGAGTAACTAGTCAAGTAAAAATAGCGGGATTGCCCTCCAAACCAATAAACATCTTTAATGGACTCCGACAAGGGGACGGTCTGGCCTGCCTCCTCTTCAACCTAGCGTTGGAGACCGCAATCCGCGAATCTGGAATTACAAATAGTGGGACTATTGACACCAGGTCCTGCCAGATACTTGCCTACGCAGATGACATCGACATCATCGGTAGAACCGAATTGGCTGTACAGGACTCCTTCACCCAGATCGAGCAGGCGGCACAAACACTGGGACTGCACATTAATGTGGGAAAAACTAAGTACATGATGACAACATATGCAAAGAGATTATCTAACGTTGGGCAAACTATCAGGGTAGCGGAGCACGAATTTGAAGTAATGCAATCCTTTAACTATCTTGGGTCAATAGTAGCATCCGATAACAATATGGAAGAAGAAATACGCGGACGGCTGATCCAATCCAACAAAGCCAACTATGGTCTATCAAAGCTCTTTAAATCCCGACATTTATCCAGAACATCCAAGCTACTACTGTACAAGGCCATAGTCTTACCAGTACTCATGTATGGATCCGAGACTTGGGTGCTCAATAAAAGGTACTCTGAACTCTTAGCCATGTTCCAGAAGAAGGTCTTAAGGAGAATTGTTGGCCCCGTATGTGAGGGAGGACCATTCCGAAGACGCTACAACCTTGAGTTGTATGCGATCTACCTTTAAGCTAATGTTGTAAGAAAAATCAAGCTCGGTAGACTCCGGTGGGCGGGACACCTGACTCGAACGAGAGAAGAGTAGCCTGCCCGGAAAGTCCTTTGTGGCCGGATGTATGAAATGCGACAGCGGGGCAGATCGTGTCTGCGATAGAGGGATGGCGTAAACCAGGACGCCAAGAGCCTCGGAGTGCCAAACTGGATGACATCGGCTCGAAATCGGGACCGATGGAGAGACTTGCTAAATAAGACCAAGACCAGATCCCGGTTGTAGTGCCGATGATGATGATGATGAAACGGGGTAGCCATTGGATCGTTGCTCGTAATTAATGAATTGAAAAAAAGTTTTTATAGTCTTTTGTTAGGTTAGCTCGTCTATCGATTAAGTAGTTTTGGTATAGCGTATTATAAAGTTCGGTAAATTTAAAATAACGTCCGAGGAAATTAGAATAATCGTTAACCGTACGCATCTGGAGGAAAGTAGCCCACATCTTGGTCCTTTTATTTTGTAAGGAACGATGCCTCTGTTTGTAAGGCGGACGTTTTATGCCGAGAATAAGGAGCATAGCCCGAGGTAGAATTGTAAATTTGCCCGCAAACGTGAGTAATAGCATCCTCTGCAGATGATTCGTCGTAGTTGAACGGGAGTCTACTTAGATAGTCATTGATAAGCCGGAAATGTGCTTTGTAAAAGTCTTAGTAGTAGATATTATTACGGTGCGTAGACGATAGTGTGGAGGCCAGAAAAAATTACAAAGGAAGAGGGGGATGGCTGAGTTGGTAAGGAGGTTGTGTCTTGCGTTTGATTGTGCAAACTTAGGTTCAACTGACGACTTTTGCTATTGTGCAGGTCGGCACAATTACTGACTGGTAGGTAGGGTCCCAAAGCGCAGCCGGCGGATGGAATACCTGCCCATTAAGCTATAGGCTCCGCGAAATGGTTGGAAGAAATCTTTGAGCATCTTTCGGAGCTCGCCTGATGGACCCGGTCGAGAAAATATAGTATATCAGGGCGCTGACTCTGCGCTATAGGTTCACCATTAAAAAAAAAAAACGCGATGGCTGAGAGGACTAGCGGACAAGAATTGATGAGGTCGGTTGTGAAGATAATGTCTAGCTGCCTGCCCATGAAATTTGAAACGTTGCTAACTTGACAGAATCTAGAGTTAGCTAGCCGATCAATGAATAGACATTCATTACTAGAAGCAGGATAGGAAATCTAGAAAAGATGATCGGCTGATAATGTCCACTTTAACTGTGGGAAGTTAATGTCGCCAAAAACGATGATCTCATCCTGGCTATTACTCAGCTCAATCATGTGATCAATCGCGTTGAGAGCGAGTTCGTACGCTTCAATGGGCTAGGATGGCGAAATGTAGAAACAAATAATTTAAATTGATTTGCGGGGTTGCATAATTTTGACTGATACGTAATCACGCATATATGAAGTGGATATAGCAATTAAGGCTACTTTT
The DNA here is from genome assembly GCA_963931805.1 of Microdon myrmicae. Classification (NCBI taxonomy): domain Eukaryota; kingdom Metazoa; phylum Arthropoda; class Insecta; order Diptera; family Syrphidae; genus Microdon; species Microdon myrmicae. The sequence continues at coordinate 15,038,853 of OZ007500.1, forward strand.
GATGAACACGCTAGGGAGAATCATCAATAGGTCGATCAGAGTCGCCGCCCCGGCAGACATTAAAGGTGGGAGGGAATAATTCCAGGTTGTTAATGCCGGATATTAAATTAGTTTCGTTTAGCGCGTATATACCGTAGGGTAGAGCGTGGGATTTTTGTAGAACGGAATGGACTTTTGAACGAAGACCTTTTACATCGTGATAGTAGAAAGTAAGAGGATTATTGGGATGGATTATTAAGGAGAGTGGGTTAGCTGCAATTTTAGAAACGAAAAAACATATCACGGTTCACTTTGCTCCGTTGGAGATGTGTAATTCTTTTAGAGTTAACATAGTGGCCGAACACGACAAGATCATTCGACACATTTCTGAGTTTGAAGTTTTGAAGTTTTCGTGGGGTTTTATGGACGGATTTAGGAAGATGGGATTGTAACCTGCAGTTTGAACAAATAAAAAAAAAGAATGGTAATTAAGCAATAAAAGAAAAAAAAAGGAAGATAATATGATACTGTAGATTTAATGTGAGCTAGTAAGTGAAAAGTAGAAGGATGCTAATACTGTATTATAAAGTTATTGTAAAAAGAGAAATAAACAGTGCAAAGGCAAGAGAACAGTAACAAAGTTGTTTGTTGTAACTTGTGTTCTGTTTCATCTTTTACTGCTTTGATTCGTGGGCTGTTTACAGGACAATATAACTCGAGCGTAATATAAAAATACAAAATTACTAAAACATTAGTCAAGCTACCCTTTTTACAGATTGTCCATGTGGGACCAGTAAATTAGTTCTTAAAGGTAGCTAAGCTAGAATTTCAGCATTTTTATCTATTTAATAGGATGACATACATTTGCATTTTATGCGAAGATAAAGCACAAAATGCTTGTTTAAAATGTTTTAACAATAATTTGGGATCTCCTCCGTAATATTGAGGAGTAAACTTTGCTTCGTTGCCCTAGTTAAGTGGAACGAGATAAATGACTAACCTAGTCTGTGTTTTGAGAGAACAGCATAATGTAGATTACTAGGAGTGGATATACACTCAAGAGCGATTCATACAAGATGTAACGTAGTTCACCTAGCCTTTGGGACCGTAGTTTGAACTTTCCAGTTTGTGAAATGCAAAGTTTCAAGTACTTTTCGTTCGAACTAAATAAATAAAGTTCCTTATATAAAAGTCAGTAGTTTTATAGTTATTGCTTCTTTTTATTGGTACGGAATATTTTCATTGTTTTTGTTGTTGCGAGTAATAAACTCAAAAGTATAAAATAAAAAAAGGTATTTATGTTTTAAGATTCTAAATTATGATTTTTAATGGTTTCTTCAATCGCATTGCTTTACTTATATTTTTTGTTTTTTCTTCGTTCTTTAATTAACTGCCTTAAACTATGTTACAATCTTAGATATTTTCATATATTTTATTGATTTATTTATTTATATTTTATTAGAATTATAACTACAGAGCTCGAAGTCTTTAGAAGATTTGTTGATCTCGCTGGTTCTTTCTTAATTCATAAAATCATTTAAAAATCATAACAAAACGAAAATGTGCTTCTTTGGGTATTTTCGAAAAACGAAGCTACAAGCAAGACATGGGCTCGGAAGATACAAGAAATATGTGGTTTCGGAAGATACAGGAAAGTTGTGGGCTCGGGCGATACAAGAAAGATATCCTCTCGGAAGCTACAAGAGAGATGTGGGATCGAAATGCATCTATGACTATCCTCTTGAGGCCCAAAGATGTAGTCTGAATGTAGAAGGGAATATTGGAGGACATTAAAGAAAGAGAATGAACAGCAATTGAGAGTATCATGTAATAAAAAAAGTCTGGAGGAATTGAGGAAGAACGGCCTGCTTAAGAGAAAAATTTCAGAGATGAATGTAATTCGCAATAATATATAGTCACACACAACACTAGTTCTACAGCAAAAACAAAACAGGCCAGCACGCCTATTCAATTATATTTTTACATAATATATTTTCATTAAGGAGACTGTTAATTCTATATTAGGATCGAATGATACAAAATGGACAATAATGATAAAAAAATAAGAATAAACGGTAGGAAGAAAGGGGCAACTTCCAAAATGTCTTGCTTTTCTGTGTCATTAAACATTCGATACGATATCGCAATATAAAATAATATCTTGATCAAAAAGTTCCAGGAACCACCACCATGTCTATCTCTTAGTCGCGTAAATTGAGTTCTGTTAATTTTGTTAGGTTGGCACATATTTTATTAACATTCCCACCAAATTTCAGCATCGTGGCTCAACATTTGTAAAAGTTACGCCATTTTTAGCACATTTGCCTTTGTCGGTCTTTCGGTTATTTACAATTAAAAAAAAAAGGGATTTATATTGCAACAACGAATTTGTATTAAATTTTGTATAAAGAAAGGGCTGATAACCTTGCCCGGAAAAACAAATTATTATGGAAAATTTAACAAGCCTCAGACTTGTTAAATAAGGCCAAGACCGGATCCCGGTTGTAGTGCCGATGATGATGATGATTAAGAAAGGATTAAAGGATGTGAAGACCTTGGAAATGTTAGAAAAAAGTTTTTCGGCAACGGAAGAAAACAGCCGTTTACGGTTTACGATTAAATGGTGCGAAGACTTCGGAAACATTTGAAAAGTGTTTTAATAAACGGTACTCTAAAGAAGACAGTCGTTTACCCTCTACGAAGTAATCGTTCTGGGATGACGCATGCAGTGGCAGGCCGCCAGCATCAAAAACCAAAAGAATAAATGTAGTCGACAATCATAAATTAACCACCTGAGACCTAGCAGAGACTTCGAACATTGCTTATGGATCTATTCAAGACATTTTAGTTAATGACTTGGGATTCCGCCGTGTAAAAGAAAAGTTGGGGACGAAAAACCCCGGTTTCTTGCAAACAAAGAGACCGCGTTAACATCGCAAAAAATTGGATCGGACTCAAAATTCATCAAACACATCATCACTGAAGACGAGACGGGGGTTTACGAATACCACACGCAATCTAGTCTTAAAGCGAGTGAATGGCGTACAGCCATTGAGCCTAGACCGAAGAAAACGTGACGTTTTCTACCAAAATAACTAGGAGCTCACCGTTTTCATAGATGACGACGGTGTTTTGCATCAAGAATTCTTGTCACAAGGGCAGACAATGAACAAGGAGTATTATTTGGCTGTTATGAGATGGTTGCGTAAAGCAGTTCGCCAAAAAGGCCGGCAAACAACTTGTGAGATTTGCAATTTGATAACCCACCGTCGTGTAATGCCATCATTATCCGTGACTTTTACCAAGAACGGAACGAATACCATTCAATAGCCACCAAATTCACTTGATTTGGCTTTCTGCAACTTCTCTCTGTTCAATTGAGTCAAAAAACTATTACGGGGAATGAGTTTTAGCAGCCGAGATAAGATAATGGAAAAATCAAAGGCCATACTGAACACCGAGTATAAAAAATATTTCGAGAATTGGATCTAGCGCTGGCAAAAGTACATTGCAGTCGATGGAGAAAACTTTGAAGTGGACAATATGGTTTCAATTTTGCACAACTTCAAAACAGTTTCCATCCTCAGTCTTATCTAAATCTAACTAAAAATGCTGATCACGAAATCAAATCGCCTCGGTGTTGTACAGAAAAAATCGACACCTCATCTTGGGATGACTTTCTATATTTATATACATGATTTGCGTGGAAAGAGAATGCACAGGACAGGGATCAATGGCATAGCCGAGTTAGTGAGGGCATGAACTTTTGGGTTCCTACAGACCAGTAAGTAGAAGTAGTAGTAGTAGTAGTAGTAGTAGTAGTAGTAGTAGTAGTAGTAGTAGTAGTATGGAATAAGGTAACCGAAGACATCCATGTACAATGGATGACTTCAACAATTCCAGCCAAAATAAAGACCAGTAAGGAGTAGTAGTAGTACGGAATAAGGTAACCGAAGCCGTCCATACAAAAAATACTTCACTCCATTCAACCTGGCCACTATTTACAAGGCGTATATTCGTCCCAAAATGGAGTTCTACTCCCATATTTGATCAGGCGCATCCAAAACTGCGCTACACGTGCTCGATAGGATGCAAAAACGAGCAGTGAAACTTATTGGGGACCCTGTCGTTCAATCCAGTCGTTAGAACATAGGCGCAACATATCATGCTTGTCTCTTTTCTATGGATATTATCACGGTCGCTGTTCAACTGAACTTGCTAAATTTGTTCCCCCTCTTCAGACATTCTCCCGCGGTATCCGTCAATCTGAGAATGCGCATCACTTCACGTTCAAAGTCAACTTCAGGCGCGCAATTAAACATAGAGTCATTGTTTAGCCCAACCACACGAATGTGGAATGCCCTACCTGACCATCTGTTGCCTCGTCGTTGTAATGTCCAAGCATTTAAGACCAATGTAAATCGATACCTCCTTTCCTTATCCACTTCCGCTCGCACTGTGGTCTGACATGAGTACTTCAAAATCCCCTTTTATGCGCTCGTTAGTGTTAAAAAAAAATCCCCATCCCAATAGACTGTACCTAAGCCTTCTACAACAAACATCGTAGTAAATTTGACCGTTTTTTACCCTCAGTTGCCTGGCCCAATATGCCGTAATGCCGTTGTGAGTGATGTCTGTCTTATAGTAGTAGTCTGAATTTTAAGCTCTGTCGCCTAAATGTGCTACTGTGGCGTTTCTAACAGATACACACAATATGCAAGCAAACACCAAACACCATGAACACCGAACGAAAATCGAATAAGAAAATGCATCGGAGTCGTATACCACAGCGATAACATAATTCCACATCAGTTGAGTGTACTTGAGTTTAGAAATGGAATTCGTACACGCGGTCAGTAGCCTGATGCTTCATTGCTTCGCTTCTCACCCATTTCATCGTTTGTTCAATTCACCTTCTTCACTATCCTTGCTTAACGCAACAACCCCGACGTGATCTGTGTACACACAGCACACATTTTCCCATAGTAAAACAGAACTTTACTACACGATCCCAACTTCTACATAGAGCACAGGCACACTCGCCTGCTCCGACGTTCTCTCGCTCGCTCGTTCCTCGCTCCGTCGTTCGCATTCGAGGTTGATCGTAACAAAGTTACTGAGGAGGGAGTAGGTGGCGTTTCTAAGAGATACACACAATATGCAAGCAAATAGTGAAAAATACAGAAAGGAAATTCGAATAAGCAAAGCATCAGAGTCGTATACCATAGCGATAACATGACAATTCCACATCAGTTGAGTGTACTTGAGTTTAGAAATAGAATTCGTACACCCGCAGTGGCCTGATGCGTTGAGCTTTGGTTCTATATTTTAGTGACTCTAACCGTGATAGCGTCGGTTCGAATCACACGCTCTTCATTATCGTCGCAAACTCTATACTCCCTACAAGAAACCTGCACACAAATAGGTGCTGTCTGCACTTGTTATAGCAAACATTGTATTACATGTTACAATTCTTAACTTCCATTTGCCTGGCTTAACATACATACATAACTAATTCGGGACCCAGCCGTAAGTCATTTAACTCCGTCATTAAAACCTAGGCGGAACGTATCATACCTATCTCTTTTCTATAGGCATTACCACGGCCGTTGATCAACCGAGCTTGCTGAATGTATTCCGGCTTTTCGGACATTTTCCCGCGATACCCCTCAATTTGTAAGTGCGCATCAGTACGCGTTGAAAGTCAACTTCAGGCGCGCAAATAAACATAGAGAGTCATTCATTAGCCGAACCACACGAATGTGGAATACTTTACCTGATTATGTGTTTCCTCGTCGTTATAATGCCCAGGCATTTAACACCAATCTACATCAATACCTCCTTCCCTGATCCACTTCCTCTCCAGCCGCTCGCACTCTGCTCTGACATTTAAGGGTACTCCAAAACCCCTTTTTGTGTGTGAGTTAGTGTATAAAGAAAACTTTCCCTCCATACTTCGCCATCCGGTCCCATTTCCCCAAAGTAACCCATGCATTCCCTGATTTAATTGGGAGAAATGTTTGACTGTGTTTCGGACGATGACAGATGCTCCGGACTAAAGTCGAGAAAATGGGATGATTTTACCCTCAGAGAAAAAGAATTCTGGAGGTAAACTAGTCCCTCATACGGATCTCTGGGCATTACTTGAGTAGGCAACTGGTTGATGCCCCTTCTAGTCACTGGAAACGGTTATTATAGATTTAAAAAAAAAATTGAATGACTTCAACACTTCCAGATAAGATAACGACCAATGAAGTTGGCTTCTGATATATAAAAGTTTCATGTGGCATCCATGTGTAAGTGTTCATTCCACAGTGGAAAACCATTTATTATTATTTATTTCTTATTTCCTGTAGAAACCTAATCATCGAACTGTCACTGTCAATTTATTCATCATGGTTAAGTACACGAACGAACAACGTCTGCAAATTAACTACCGAATTTTGGAGTCAGTGACCGCAACTTTAAGAGCGTTAACTCCAATTTTCGGTCGCAATTCTCGCCCTAGTAGACAGGCAATAACAAGTTTAGTGCAAAAATTTGAGTCTACATATTCGTTGTGTGATGTTGCCGTGCCAGTGAGACAACGGGTTGGTCGAAGTGTCGAAAATATCGCTGCCGTTCAGGCGTCCGTAGCAAACGATCCAAATCAGTCAATTCCACGGCGTTCTCAAGAATTGGGCATCGCACAGACCACTTTATGGCGAATTTTGCGTAAGGATCTTGGTTTACACCCATACAAGACCAAGCTGACTCAAGAATTGAAGCCGATGGACCATTTGAAGCTACGTACATTCTCCGATTGGGCTCTGGAAAAAAAATTGTCAAGTCCCTATTGGAAACCCCGATAGTAGTAGTAGTATGGAATAAAGTAACCAAAGACGTCCATGTACAATGGATGTCTTCAACACTTCCAGACAACATAACGATCAATGAAGGTGGATTCTGGCTTCTGATATACAAAATTTTCATGTGGCATCCGTGATATTTTCTTCACTGTTTGCCCATTTGACCACAGTCTAACACCGTGTGCAGCCCAAGCGACTACGAACACCAATTTTTTGCATCTTAATCGGCATGTACTTACATTTAGCGTAAGTGTTCATTCCACAATGGCAAACCATTTATTATTATTTATTAGCCTGAAGGATTGTCCATTGTAAATGGACGTCTTCGGTTACCTTATTCCATACTACTACTACTTACTGGTCTGTAGGAACCCAAAAGTTCATGGCCTCACTAACTCGGTTACGCCATCTTTCCCTGCCCTGTGGCATTCTCTTCCCACGCAAACCATGTATATAAAATAGAAAGTCATCCCAACATGAGGTGTAGATTTCTTCTGTACAACACCGAGGCGATTTGATTTCGTGATCAACATTTTCAGTCAAATTTAGATGTGACTGAGGATGGAGACTGTTTTGAAGTTAAGCAAAATTGAAAGCATATTGGACTATTCTTTGGGTAGAGAAAGGTCCATAGACTAAACAATGTTTTTATTTTTTTGTTATAATAATATTTTAAGACCCGACCGTGGCGACATATTGTGACATTATGTTACACTTAATAGTTTTTTAACGACACTGGTGGGCGACATACACGAAAAAGGGAGAAACAAGGAAACAAAATAGTAGACTGACGCTTGAATACAACCACATTCATCGAGAACCCACCTCAAAACGCGCCACTTCTTCCTATAACCTTCTGATATAAACCCAAAAGGGATTAATATAACCCTTATAATATCAAAAAGTAAATGGCGGGCATTAATTTGGGGAAGATAAAGTCAGATAGGTTCGAAAAAGAAGTGAATATAATGTTCTGTATTGCTTTTACTCGTTGCGGGGGGAAACACGTATCTGGTATGTTCACCAGAAAAGTCCAACGTAACAACGAACAACCTTAGCAGAACAGCACCAAGCAAAAGTGAACATCTCATATAGTTTTCCAACTACCTGTAACTAATTTCGGAATTGAATTCAACAACAGAACAACATTTATCTGAGCAGGGTATTCGTCCATGTAAGGCAAAATACATTTGTTTATGGCATCAGCCGCCCACCGTTTAGCTTAGAGTTTCCACTGGGGATCAGTAACTTAGAGATTCAACGTAGATGATATGGAGTTGAAAGTTTTTAGGAAATAAAGTAAAAATCAAAGAGATATACCAACAATTTATATAAAATGTAAAAAAAGGTGTAACAGCGCATTCGTCTATGCAAATTTACCCTGTAGACGACTTGAATCAACTTCTCTGGAGCTATTCGCTAAATCGGCTTCTTTATTTTGCAAAGTAAACAGACGAGATCAACCTATACAATTTAGTTAAAAATATGAAAAATAACAAAAACAAAACAAAATAAGAAACTAAAATTAAAACAAATGATTAAAAATAAGAAATAAAATTTTAATACTTTGTTTTGCATCTTAACTTTTCACACATCGTCTGCTCGCCATTTCGTTTTCTGTTTCCGCCTGCGATGTGATTAGCATGGTCTTTCCTTTTCTTTTTTGTTCATCGTCGTACTCTAGTCCGTTCTTTCTGTTTTTGTTTTTTTCTTTTCTTTTTTATTTAATTTTCTTTGCTTTGTATTTTCAATATTTGTATATATATATTGTAATTTGTTTGTTTGCATTTAATTTTAATTGTTAATTTTTTATTGCTTATCCGTTCCTTTTTGTTTTCGTGTTCGTCTCTTCGTTTTTCTCTAATTTCCGTTTCCTATGCAATTCGTATTTTGATTTCATTGCTACGTTTACTTAAATTAAATAAAATTAGCCAACGAGTTCTACTTGTACTATAATAATATTGAAAATCATTTTTGTTTCTTTACTTTTTTCCATCATCTTCTTCGTTTCTTTTTTTTACTTTAAATTATTTTATATGTTGTGAAAAATTATAATGAATTCTTAAAAATGTGTTTTTTTTAATTCTTTACATTTCCTTCCTTCTATTTATTATTATTACTTTTTTTCGAATATATTTAAAATATGTAAGATATCCAAACCTTGAAGGGACTTATAATATTAAGACAACTAAATTCATAACTAAATACTAATATATCACAATAATTATAATTTAAATTATAGTTATTATATTTATTATAATATAATTAATATTTGTTTATCAATAGCTGATTGCATCTTAATGAATTTCAGTGATGTCACAAATTGTTACCTAAAATTCGCTTTTATTCTAAATACATTAGGGAATCTTTGCTGGAGAAATAAAATCATTGCAAATACCCGAGGGATGCTGGAAGAACGAGAACATAGACTCCCCTATCTAAATGACCATCTCATGGAATATACATTGTAGACATTTCACTCTGTTACCGTCAGCGATATTGCGAGGTAGTGTGACTTGGATTTTAGTTCAAAAGTAGCTCTTCTGTGTGATACCTAATCCTCTACTGTTGTAAAATGATTCTTTTCCACTCTATCGGATTTTTCTGAATGTTTAATTGTCTCATTTTTATGTTGGTTGCTCTTGGCCAGTTTCAAGTTAGCCTTTGTCCATGTTATTCAGTATCTCTGACTGTTGGAATCACCTTTTTAACATGAAAATAAAATAAGACTACCTTTAGCTACTTTTTGTTTCTTTGTTAATTAGGAAACGAACTTTACGGTAGTAGGTCAAAAGCACGATCGGCCCTATTTCATATTACCTGTGCTTTGTCAATAAACAACATATTTATTATTCCTTTATTCACCCCAGTCTGTAGACGACGTTTCCCTATATAACTGAGGATCTCCTAAAAAAACCTGGTGTATGTTTCTGTTAGTTGAAGTGACTTTTTTTGTATATCGCTTTGTTCATAAATGAACCCGTCCATGTCACTAGAACTCTTTTAATGGAATAGACGACAACACTTGCCTCCTATCAGTATGGCACTTTCTACTTGGTCTCTAGACCTCTGTTAAACTGTTAAATGAAATAGACGACAACAGGTGCTCTCTATCAGTATAGAATCTTTAACTAGGTCTCTACTAGGACCTTTGTTAAACTGTTTAATGAAATAGATGACAACATCTGCTTTCTATCAGTACAGAATCCTCAACTAGGTCTCTACTGGGATCTTTGTTGAACTGTTTAATGAAATAGTTGACAACACCTGTTTTCTATCAGTATAGAATCTTCAACTAGATCTCTACTAGGACCTTTGTTAAACTGTTTAATGAAATAGATGACAACATCTGTTTTCTATCAGTACAGAATGCTCAACTAGGTCTCTACTGGGACTTTTGTTGAACTGTTTAATGATATAGATGACAATACCTGGTTTCTATCAGTATTGAATCTTCAACTAGGACTCTACTAGGACCTTTGTTAAACAGTTTAATGAAATAGATAACAGCGCCTGCTTTCTATCAGTATAGAATCTTCAACTAGGTCTCTACTAGGATCTTTGTTGAACTGTTTAATGAAATAGATGACAACACAGTGCTATCACAGGAAAATGGCCACACGAAATGATAGCGAACATAAAATGTTCAAATATTTCACGCAATGAGATAAAATTCACGAGTCCCAATGCTTGACAGGACGTAAGTGCTTTCGACGATACCTGGACAGATTCAAGCACAAGGACGTAAGTGCTTTCGGCAATACCTGGACAGATTCAAGCACAAGGACGTAAGTGCTTTCGACAATACCTGCACAGATTCAAGCACAAGGAAGACCCATCCGTCCTGCAAGGGATGTGTATAAAACGCGGAACACATCTTAGCCGAATGCAGTAGATTCCAGGAGGAGCGCAATATGCTTCCTGAGCAATTCAACGATGCACTAGATGCGACTATCATAAGCGTGCTAATGGTAAACTCAAGCAACGGATGGGATCTTATCAGCGGACGACTCGACATCCTGCAGAAACTCCACAGACTACAAGATATACAACAACCTTAGGGACGGAATATTCGAGCCCGTCCCCTGAAAAAAATGACGAGAGACGGGTGAACAAAAGGGAAATGGGTTGCTAAGTGGAGGTGGGTTTAGTCCGTAGGCAAGGAGAGAACGAATTGAATAGGGCCGGCTGTTTCTTTTGAAAGCTACCACCAGCAAAACAAACGAAAAAAATCCTAATTGTAACTCAAAAGAATTGTAGAAAAGAAAAGGACCGAAAAGGTCATTCTATACTTCCGAATTTCGACTTAATAAATAACACTCCTGTAAGACTACAGCTAGCTGACGCAGCCGCGAGTGTATTCTAACGCATTTCTGCAAGACTAAATAGATAGATATATAACCCATTGAACGCCTGTCACGCGGGAGACCGGGGTCCGATTCCCCGTCGGGGAGCCTCTGGCGCAAGACTAATATCCTTGCCCGGAAAAAACAAATCATTATGGAAAATTTAACAAGCCTCAGGACTTGCTAAATAAGGCCAAGACCGGTTCCAGGTTGTAGTGCCGATGATGATGATGATAACCCATTGAATTGTATATAATACCTTTGATTGTGACATCCCAGAAAACCCAAGCACAAGTTTGTTTCAAAAAACACCAAACTGAGCCGACAATGGCTAAGTAAAACCATTATATGGTCAATTTGTCGATCCCGTTGTTTTTGAAGCGATTGACAATTGACCATTAGTCGCCTCTTACGACAAGTCGGCCAGACTGTGGGTATATTCTAACGGCCTACCACACATGGCAGAACATATGTACAAATAGATAGACAGGATTGTAAAAAATTACCTACGGGTATTCTTAGCACGCAAATGATTTGGAAAAGACAATGTTTCGACTTAATGCCGCTGTAAGGTTAAAGGGCTCTTTAGAAGCTAGCTCAACTATATATTCTAATGGGTTCTCGCATAGAGCAGCAGTGCTGCGAAGTTGCGCAGTACAACTGCATTCCTTTTCCGAAGTTGAAAATTGCAATCATTGGTGAAATAAGAAGGGCGACGATATCTAATCTAGGCAAAGTAGTAAAAAAGTAGCACATATTGTTTAAAAGAAAACGTTGCGAGCGAAGAAACGCTACCAGGGATCTTCAATCGAACAGCGCAATTTCGTTCTGTAGAAGAACATCCCAAAATGTGAAAACCCAGAGTGATCCTCATCGTTTGATGCGATACCACGATTAAGAAAATAAGGATGAGTTCCGTAGAGGAACATCGCAAAAAATATGAAAACCCGGAGTGAACCTTATCGTTTGACGTGATACCACGATCAAGAACAGAGGGATGAGTTCCGTAGAGGAACATCGCAAAATATATGAAAACCCGGAGTGAACCTTATCGTTTGACGTGATACCACGATCAAGAACAGAGGGATGAGTTCCGTAGAGGAACATCGCAAAAAATGTGAAAACCCGGAGTGAACCTTATCGTTTGGCGTGATACCACGATCAAGAACACAAGGATGAGTTCCGTAGGTTTGACGTGATACCTCAATCAAGAACAGAGGGATGATTTCCGTAGAGAAATATCGCAAAAAATGTGAAATCGCGGAATTAACCTTATCGTTCGACGTGATACCATGATCAAGAACAGAGGAATGAGTTCCGTTGAGGAACATCGTAAAAAATGTGAAAACCCGGAGGGAACCTTACGGTTTGACGTGATAACACGATCAAGAACACAGGGATGAGTTCCGTAGAGAAACATCGCAAAAATGTGAAAACACGGAGTGATCCTTATCGTTTGATGCGATACCACGATCAAGAAAACAAGGATGGGTTCCGAAGAGGAACATCGGAAAAAATATGAAATCCTGGAGTGAACCCTATCATTTGACGTGATACCACGATCAAGAACAGAGGGTTGAGTTCCGAAGAGGAACATCGCAAAAAATGTGAAAACCCGGACTTAACTTCATCGTTCGACGTGATACCACGATCAATAACAGAGTGATGAGTTCCGTAGAGGAACATCGTAAAAAATGTGAAAACCCGGAAGGAACCTTACCGTTTAACGTGATATCATGATCAAGAACACAAGGGTTAACTTCCTTGGGCGTGTGATTGCTTGGCTTCAAATTTTAAAAGAGAAGAGTCGACGACCGTGTCGGAAGCCGAATGTCTTTTGTGTAGGGAAAGTATCACCAGTTAAGTATTGTGGTGAAAGAATATATTAAGGGGTTAGGTGAGTTTGGCAATTTCAAAAATTCAGTTTTTTAAATAGTACAATATGCCTATAATATTCTCCCAAAATTTTAAATTGATTGGAGTACAACTCTAAGAGATATAGCCTTCGGAAATACCGTCCATCAGGCCACGTCAGCCTCGCGCGTCGCACTTCAATCGCGTTTTTCTCAACCTATTTTTAAAGTCGGTTGTCATGATTTGTCAGAAAGTTATATACCGATTTTCTTCAAATATTGTACACTTCTTCAAGATAACATTACCTAGTGCGTGAACGGAGCATTCGAGAATAAAGTCCTAACGGGTATCTTTGCCGGCAAATATGACGAGGGGGCAGGACAATGGAGGAAACTCCACAACCACGAATTAGAAGAGCTATATCGCAAACCTACAATAGTGAGAGTAATCAAGTCGCGAAGATTAAGATGGGCCGGACACGTGGCGCGAATGGGCAACGATAGGACCGTTCATAGAATTCTTGACGGTAAGCCAACGGGAAAGAGACCGACAGGGCAGGCGCGACGGAGATGGGAGATCAATGTTAGGTTGGACCTCGAGGAGATCGGACCGGATGGTCAAACGAGGAAGGAGAGCGCACGTGACAGGGAACAATGGCAAAGTCGAGTCGATGAGGTCATGAACTTTCGGGTACCTACAGGCCAATAAATAGTAATATCGGGTTTCCCAATAGGGACTTGACAACTTGGAATTTAATTTGTGAACGCACCCTTTCACTAATCATCGAACTGTCACTGTCAATTTATTCCGTAAACTCAACATTTTCGTCATGGTTAAGTACATTCATTCAGATTCATTTTTTTATCACAAGTAATTTTAGTAATGAATACGTGGTGCAAATTTTACCAAAAAAAAAAAAATTGTTTGTTCACAACTCCGCCAAAAAATTAAATACAATTTTTATTTTGTTTTCCTTCGTCTAGGCATCTACTAACAGAAAATATTTGGTTTTTTAATTTCATATAAATATGTGATAAGTTATCCTGACAACGGAGAGGGAACTTTTTCCTGGGGGATCAAGGGAAATGGTCCCAACGGCTGAATTTTCAAATGAATATTTCACGAATTACTTATCTTTGATATGTTAAATTATTTGAATAAAATATTTTGTTTGATATATTAGAAATAAATTAGTAAAAACATCATGCTTTTTTATGAGCCTTCGAAACCCACCTAATTTCTTAAAGAAAAACAACAGTCAATATCAATTCAGTGTTCGGTGGTGAAACACTGCCACCAACCTTTTTTTAAAGTCCAATCGAAAGTTTGTTCATATTGTTGTTAGGCATTCAGTACCAATGTGCGTTGACACATTTCCCTCTTCTTTTGTCCATCGTGGAGGCATTTGTTTACACTTTCCTCAGGAGAGCCAAGCTTATAGCACTGACTTAGTGTCTTGAGATACGAATTTGTGCATGCATGTCGTGCAAAAAATAACAAAAACCATAGTTGATCTGTGTGATAGAGCATTAGAGTATACCCACATTTGAATCAGCTTAACGAAAGAGGAGGCTAAATGTTCAGCTCAGGTAGCTCCATAAACATCTGAATCAACTATCCAGTTCGAGTAGCTCACATTAGATTCGATAAACTTTCCACATCGTTGTTCTACTTGGTACTTGACGGCACGTCCTAAAGTTTATTTCAACAGACGAGCGGTTGCAAAAACTATGCTATGACAAACCAATTTACAAATTGTGGGTATTTGTTTGATGTGTAGACCAGAGGTGTCCATCCCCTTTGGAAGCAAGGGCACAATTAAAAATGTTCATGGCGGACGTAACAAATGTAATATCACTTATGTTTATTGTTAAATATCGCTTACGGGTGCGGGGTTGACCACACCTGGTCTAGACTATTCCTTTTTTCCTTATAGTCGTAACACTTTGTAGAGAAAACTTTACGAGACTTTCACCTTCGCTTATAAGGACTGAGGGAGTGTTTTTGTGTAGCCATTTTTTCTCTGGTAGAATTTTCCGGTAAACATTGCAAACTACATTTAATACTGCATCGTCTATTAGAAAAAAATCTGTTTTTCCAAAAGTACTGGCACAGAAAAATAGAGACACAAATATTTTTGGCACACATCCTTTCTTCTTGTCATTTCTATCCCAACTTTCTTCTGTCGTCTTTCTTGCCTGCACTGTGTCCTTTGCTATCATAAGGGTAAAATAAAATTAAAACAGACATTCAAAGCCAATGTACATATCTCCCCCTTTCTCAATTCTTTGGTCCACATAATACTTTGATATCTAAGGGTTCCAGAAAATCGCGTTTCGTGTATAAAAAAAAAAAACACTGGATGTTAGTGAACCATTGAGCGAATGCTGATCGTAATAAAATCAGAATAATTGGCACAGTTAGATTTTCTTTCTTTGGTAAGTTATTAATAAAGATTGCAATGAATATAAAAGAAAAAAAAGCCGAAAGGCAACAATACGCGACAATAGTTACCCTAAGTTTACCTTAAAGTTTCCGCAGGGGACAAGTAAGTTAGAATGTACCGCATGAGTTACGTCAAAATTGTGTAAGTTCGTTAGGACCTTAAACTTTCCAATAAACTCTTCTCCTAATTCATAAAGCTAAGTTTTTCAACAAAATGTTAAATCAATTCACAAACCTATGACATTAAACTATCTTGTCCGCTTTAGTACGACTGAACAGGAGCATGAACTACGTCGAAAATCGACTTGGGACCTGAACACTGGTCCAGTAAACCCGCACACATTTTACTTAATTAAACTAAATTAAGTAGAATTCATTTTTTTACACTTCTCTCAGGCGAGGCGAACTTATAGCGCTCAGTCGGCGCTCCAAGATGTCACTAAATAACTCTTGCAGTTCTTCTTGAACAGTTGCAGGTTGTAACGTTCCGGATATACTCGAGCGGGGAGGAAATTTCACATCTTTTCCGCTCTGTAACGGAACGAGTTCTGAAGCAGAGATGTTCGCGCCATCAGAACTGCAATACGATCCGTCGGATTGGCTCGTGGAGCGCGTATAAACCGAATTACGCAGAATAATACAACGAACCTTCGAAGAATAGTACCCTTGATAATATCTGTAAAACAGACAGAGGTCGGCTACGCGCTTTCGATGTGATAGCGACTGTAGTCCCCACGTCAGCGCCGAGCCCCCGATCAGGCGGATCGCTCGTCTCTGTATGCTCTCAAGTAGATTGAGGGCATGCTTAGGAGCAGAGCTCCAAACATGAGAGCAATATTCGAGCGCCGGTCTAATTTGAGATATATACAGAAGAAAAAATGGGCTGGAGTAAAATATTTCTTGGCTCTAAAAATATAACTCAGTTTTCCAGAGAGGTATCTGGCGATGTTCGGCATGTGTTTATGCCACGATACATTCCCGAAGACCGTGACGCTAAGCGATTTTATGCTTTCCCTAGATTCAAGGGCCTGGCCATTCATCAATGATCCACATTTCTTTGTGAATATTGTATATTGTGTCTTCGTTGCATTGAAGTCGATGGAATTGGCCTTTCTCCACTGTAGGACATTATCCAGGTCCCGATTCAGAGAGTCCATCTGGCTACATCTGTAAAAAATCAACATTATTTTTTTAATAGACTTTTCTCAAGGCAGACCTACAGCGCTGAATCCATGCACCGAGATGCTTTTAGGTATCTGTTAGCGTTCTCGAACAAATGTATATTATATCGTTTCGGAAACAATCGCGGCGGCAGGGAGCTCCATATTATTCCCGTTCTTTAACAAAAGGAATTTTGGTACGAGATTGACTTATGATTTCATTCAGTTACGTGGATGGATATTTAAAATAATTAATGAACACGAATTTGAGATGAAGTGTTCTTTCATTAGCTCAGAGAAACCTGCAGAAAATGTTAAAGGAGAATTAGAGATATGCTTACTTTCCAAAAGCCAACGACATTTCGACAAAGCGACATACTTTGTTGTTATACCTAAATTGCTGGTATAAAAGAAGTTCACAGTTCACGTTACTCACGGAACGGCCTGACATTAATTCTACAGCAGAATGCTTTTTGGCCAGTTTGGTGCGTTCCAGGGAAAAGCAAGTCGCATAATTACTGGTACAACAGTTGATAGAGCCCAGGAAAGTCGCATGGCATAACTAAACAGCACCTTTTAGGATGTTAATTAGCCGCACAGTGGCTGTAACTCCCGTGTGAGAAAGTTCTAGACCGACTTAACCAAACGGGTTTCGTCAGACGCTTCTACCATTGACGTGAATAAGTTATGAGTTTGCCTATTATTGGATAGCTACTTTGGCACCCGTCAAGTAGTGAACCAATGCATGCAGCGACATCCTGAGAAAGGTTGGCGCAAGGCTAATAACCATGCCCGTAAAAACGAATTATTATGGCAAATTTAACAAGCCTCGGATATCGACCGGATACACGACGACGACCACGGAAACGAAAATGGCTAAACAATTTAAGAATTTTCTCATAGAACGTCCGCTCACTATACAGAGCTCGAGCTGCACAGCAGCTAGCCGATGCCCTGTCTGAATATAAGGCTGACATAACAGCATTACAAGAAATAAGATGGACGGGAGTGGTGTTATTCAAAGAAAAAAAACATTTATTACAGCTGTCATGATAAACACCATGTAGGCTTTCTAGTCAGCCAAAAACTGAAGCCTGCCATTATCGACTTTAATGCAATAAACAAAAGGCTATGCACTCTTCCTGTGCGAGGCAAGTTTAAGAACATAAGCCTCATAACCGTTCACGGACCTACAGAGGAGCCCAAGATACGATGTGAAAATCGTTCTTGGTGATTTGAATGCCAAAATAGGTCGGGAGCCGGTTTTCAGGCACTACACAGGTTGCCATAGTTTACATGAGAACACTAATGACAATGGACTACGAGTCATCGAACTGGCAGCATCGAAAAACTTGGTCGTTGCGAGTACCAGGTTTCCGCGTAAAGATATCCACAAAGCCACCTGGGTATCACCTGATTGTGTTGATAGATCGCCGCCACTCCTCGAGCCTGATAACGGTACGAACGTACCGAGGTGCATCCGCGGATCAGGTTCGAATCAACACAACTGCCTTACGCCATGGGAATACCAGTAACACCTTTGGTCATGCGCTAGGACTCACCCTCGAAGAGCTCGATGGAGCGAGAGTAAGTCCTGAGGTCAGAATGCCGGGCGTAGAAGAGAAATGGACACGCCTTAAGAATACTGTCATTAGTACTGCCAACTCCATCTTAGGCAGTAGTCGTAGAGGTCGGAGCGACTGGTTTGATGATGAGTGAAAACTAGCGACCGAACGTAAGAATGCTGCACACCAAGCAATGCAGCAGTCTCATAGGACGCGGGAACGCGAGGAGATATACAATGAGTTCAGAAGATCTGAAAAAAGGCTTCACAGACGAAAGAAAAGTGCCTGGGACAATAACCTTGTCTGTGAAATAAAGAAAAGTAGTATTCTACCAAATAATCCACAGTATGACGCGGTACACACCACGCTGCACTTACTGCAAGGATAAAGAAATTTATCTGATCACCGATCCTGAAGGAGTTCTGGAGCGATGGGAAGTGCACTTCAATGAATTGCTAAATGGTCAGCTCACAGAAGAATTATAGGATCCACCAATGGAAGATCAAAACCAAATGCTGCCGCCACCAAGCATTGAGGAAACATTAAAAGCCATTAGACAGCTCAAATCAAATAAAGCCCCTGGAGCTGATGGCAATTCCGTCGTTAGAACACAGGCGCAACGTATCACGCCTATCTCTTTTCTATAGGTATTACCATGGTCGTTGCTCAACTGACCTTGCTGAATGTGTTCCGACCCTTCAGACATTTTCCCGCAATACCCGTCAATCTGTGAATGCGCATCAGTTCACGTTGAAAGTGGACTTTAGGCGCACAAATAAACATAAAGAGTCCTTCTTTAGCCGAACCACACAAATGTGGAATGTTCTGCCTGATGATGTGTTTCCTGGCCGTTGTGGTGTCCAGACATTCAAGACCAATATACATCGACACCTCCTTTCCTTATCCACTTCCTCTCCATCCACTCGCACTGTGCTCTGACATTTAAGGGTACTTCAAAATCTCCTTTTGTGCGCGCGTTAGTGTACAAAAAAAACAATACCAGCTGAGCTGATCAAACAAGAAGGGACAGCGTTACATCATGCAATTCACGAGATCGTGGTGCACGTATGGGAGCAAGAGGAGATGCCGGAAGATTGGCATCGTGGTATAATTTGCCCCATACATAAGAAGGGAGATGTCACACTGTGCAGCAACTATAGGGGTATAACATTGCTGAGTACCGCCTATAAGATACTCTCCTCTATCCTACAAGATCGGATAGTCCCATACGCTAAAGCCATCATTGGTCAATATCAGTATGGCTTCATCCCAGGCAAATCAGCGATTGATAAGATATTCACCCTTAGGTAAGCGATGGCAAAATGCCTGGAATTTAAGATTCCATTATATCATATATTTATAGACTTTAAGGCCGCCTACAACAGCATAGCCAGCTATGAGAGTTCGGCATTCCAAACAAATTGATACGACTTTGTAGGTTGACGATGACCAACCTAACTAGTCAAGAAAAATAGCGGAATTGCCCTCCAAACCAATATACATTTTTAATGGACTTCGGCAAGGGGATGGTCTGGCCTACCTGCTCTGTAACCTGGCGTTGGAGAAAGCAATCCGTGTCTCTGGAATTACAAATAGAGGGACTATTGACACAAAGTCCTGCCAGATACTTGCCTACGCAGATGACATCGACATCATCGGTAGAACCGAATCGGCTGTACAGGACTTCTTCACCCAGATCGAGCAGGCGGCACAAAAGCTGGGACTGCGTATTAATGAGGGGAAAACTAAGTACGTGGTGGCAACGTCTGCGAAGAGAAGACCTAACGTTGGTCAAACTATCAGAGTAGTGTAGCACGAATTTGAAGTAGTGCAATCCTTTAACTACCTTGGATCAATAGTAGCAGCCGATAACAATATGGAAGAAGAAATACGCGAACGGGTGATCAAATCCAACAAATCTAACTATGGTCTGTGAAGGCTCTTTAAATCCCGAAATTTATCCAGAACATCCAAGCTACTACTGTACAAAACCATGGTCTTACCAGTACTCATGTATGGATCCGAGACCTGGGTGCTTAATAAAATGCACTTTGAACTCTTAGCCGCGTTCAAGAGGAAGGTCTTAAGGAGAATTGTTGGCCCCGTATGTGGGGGAGGACGATTCCGGAGACGCTACAACGATGAGTTGTACGCAATCTACCTTGAAGCTAATGTTGTAAGAAAAATCAAGGTCGGTAGACTCCGGTGGACGGGACACCTAGCTCGAATGAGCGAAGAGGAGCTTGCCCGGAAAGACCTTTGTGGCAGGATGTATGGAAGGAGACAGCGCGACAGACCTTGTCTGCGATGGAGGGATGGCGTAAACCAGGACGCCTAGAGCCTGGGAGTGCCAAACTGAATGACATCGGCTCGAAATTGGGACCGGTGGAGAGATTTGTTAAATAAAGCTAAGACCGGATTCCGGTTGTAGTGCCGATGATGATGAATTATTCCTGTAGAAACTGAGACGTTGCAGGTTCTGAGATTAAGTTTAGGAAATTAGTGAAGCCTAGTGAACTTATATTGAAATTATTTCATAATACACGTACATGCTAATAGATAATAATAATACTAGCTCCAGGATGTTGTGTACCTGTGTCAGACTTAACGCCAATGGTTTGGTGTTGTTCAATTTTCGAAGCTAACGAAGAGTACAGCTATAATATTAAAATTATAATTCACTACCAAATTAGTAATAGAAAATAGCACCAGGGCTGTGAATGAATTGTATAAAGCCAATTGGTTTAGTGTTTTTCCTTTATTTTTTGTGAAACTACAGACAACAAATTGTTTAAATTTGCAGATAATACTAAAATATGCGTGAAAGTAAAAAAATTATGTCAATAACACACAAGTTAAGAGTATGAGCAGAGATTGTCAAAGGGTTTCGATAAGTACACGAGCACGAGGGTTAAAATTAAACACTGCTTCAGAATATTTAATAAGAATCGGTATTGCTGCTGATCTAATCTTGTTGTGGTTTCATTTTGAATCTGATGGTCGCTGGTTGTTTAAAGATAGGATTGGGCCCAGGACATCAGCAGGTATATGTCATTGAAAAACTTCTGATGCATAAAGGGAATATTAATTCAAAACATTACAGACTACATCGAAAGTACGATTGCCACTTAATATTATACATTGGAAAGAAAACCGTTCAACTCAAGACTTCAATTAAGTCGTTCTTATATTGCAACTGAAATGCCACACAAATACCCAAGATATAACAGAGCTGGAGATGGAACATTCTGGATGCATGCATTGATGTAGTTAGATTAACAATTTTACAGTTCACGTATTGCGCACTGGTGAAGAATTCAAATTCATGCGAGTAGTTTTAACTTTCTCAAAACATGACTAAATTCGAATTTAAATTTTAGCTAAAATAATGAACACTAAAGTTATTACTTGATGTAAATGGAGTGATTGATACATGGTGGCAGGCTTTAATTAAGGAGCACAGTAGTACGTGGTGTTTCGTTATATTCACTGTACTATTATCTCGTGATGTTGTTCTTTGTTAATTTTTGTTTTTGTTTTCTCTCTTCATCTTCTTTTTGTTTTTTATTTAACATCGGCAAATGTTCATTCGCAAGTCACAAGTTAAATATTTCTATAAATAATACTTGTATTTAATTTAAACATGGTTGTCTTATTATAAATATAATGTCTTTTTTCTCTTCTTCTAATGTTTCTTAAATTTTAGAGAAAAAAAAACTTATAAAAAGTATTTGCAATCATTACCTTAAACCTAAGCGTTAATCCTTCCTTCACTTTCGTGTTTTGTTCTTTTGTCGTTTTTTTTTTTCATTTCATGCTTTTTTCTTAATGTGCGCTGTTACATATAATATAATAATAATAATATTAAGTTTTATATTATATTATATATAACACACACACACACACATAAAAATGTATAACATTAATTTAAATCATAATTCTTTTGTTTTGTTTTATAATTGAGATATAATCTTGAATACTTTTTAAATATATGGAGATATATACAGGCGTCTTTAAATATAAATCTATTTTGAGATTTAACTTATAAAATTTAATACAAACGCTAAATCATGGTGTCTAGCTGCCTTGCTTGATGTAAGATCTTCTTTTGATGTCCTACTAGGGTTATGCCCATATCGGATAGCTGCTGAGCGGTCAGTCGGGAAATCTGTAATCAATGAAAAATCGTTATGCACGTATTGGGGCAGAAGTAAGCTGGAAGATTTACTTTTGGAGTGTCATCGGATTCAATTTTTTTATTTATTTATTGTTCTGATATATTGAGCATGTGGCAACTCTAACAGATACACACAATTCACAAGCAAAAATAGTGAAGAACACCCAACGAAAAATCGAATAAGAAAAATACATCAGAACCGTATACCAAGCGATAAAATAAAAATAATTCATATCAGTGGAATATAGTCGAGTTTGGAAATCAAATTCTAAACACGGTCAGTAGCCTGGTGTGTAACGCTTAGGTAAAATTTTTTTCGTGATTCGAGCTGTCATAGCGTCAGTTCGAATCACACGATCTTCTTCACTATTATTTCAAACGCTATAAGCACACAAAAGCGATGTTTTGAAAGCCTGAAATGTCAAATGCAGGTTGAAGAAGGGGAAGACGATTGGCATAGAAGATGTCAATGCACATTGATCTTAAATGCGTGTGGACTCCAATCCGAGCGGCGACTGAAGAGTGTTTCCCTGAGTTTATCTGTCCATCTGAAATTGATTTTTGGTGTGACCTGGCGTGCACTCAGAGATTGCTTTTGCGAATTAACACCCGGAGAAGAGGAACATAACTCCAAAGTTCACTACAGGTGTGTTTCAGATATTATTAGAGCCAACTAGGATACGTTCCACTTGTACTCTAATAACGCAATCGAGTTTCCTATGAGCTCCCTCCCTCGATTTTGTTACATATCAAGCTCATGCAGTGTTGTTTTTGACCAAATACGGGACGTGAATTCCCATTTTGTAAATTATATCCGATGGGGTAAATTATTTGTTGTATCCACGAAGAGATGACCGTAGTTGATTGAAAGGAATTGCTACAGAAGACAGTACCAACATTATAAAGCCTACATGTAACTTTTGGTGCTCACTTATTTAGTATTTTTTTGACTCTCAGTGAATTTCTACACCTGGAAAGAAATACACATCGCTCTATGATACGAGGGCAGGTCGATAAGATAAGAAACGCCTACGATGGCGCTCGTAGCATCGCCAATGGTCTGTTTTTAGTAAGCATCATTCCTCACTAGGTATCTGTCAATCTTCAATTTGTTTCATGTTTCAATTTTGCATGATAAATTGGGTATGAAAAAAATATCTGCGAGATGAGTTCCGCATTTGCTCTCAGCTGAGAACTTTTGGAGCGTATGCTTCGCAACCCAGATGACTTTCTGCACAGATTAGTAACTGTAGATGAAACATAGTTACATGACTACACTACAGAGACGAACAAACAGTCGAAACAGTGGTTTGTTAGAGTCGAACGGGCTCCAAAGAAGGCAAAGACGATGAAATCATATGGAAAGGTTGCGGGTACTGTCTTTTGGGATGCATGTGTTATTATCTTCATTGATTATTTGGAAAAGGTAAACGATAACTACACAGTATTATGCGTCATTATTATGTCAGCTAGATGAGCAAATAAAATAAAATCGTCCTCATTTTCTAAAGATTTATTGACCTCCCCTCGTACAACACTTTCACTTGAAAGGTCCTTGGTCAAAAAATATCAAAGCGAAGCTAGATTCTACTCTAGGGTCGACTGCTTCTTCGTTAACAACAGTAAAATCTTGGGAGGCAGAGTTCGAATAAGGTTGGACTGAACGAGCTACCAAGAAGATCATCGGAGCTGTCAACTAAATGAAGTGACCACGCCAGAAATGTTAAATAAAAATCCACAAAATGGTACTAGATGACTGTGGAAGTGCACAAGCTAGCAGATATGGAAGACACTTTAAAAAGTGCTACAAAAATTAATTCGAGTTGTTGAGGTCATGAACTTTCGGATTCCTACAGGTCAATAAAGTAGTGGTAGTACACAAACTAATATTGGCCAACATTTTCAACATGGGCAAGCTGTACCCAAAATGGGTGCCGCGATTACTCTATGGAATAAAAACAGCGTCATGAAAACGCTTCAATCCAATGTTTAACAATAAAGCGGAGTTTTTGGGCCAAATAATCATCATAGGTAAAACATATGTCCATCACACCCCAATCGAGACAAGAGAATAGTCTAAACAATGGAATCAAAGTGAAGGATCGGGTCTAAGGAAGGCGAAGACAGTTCCATCTGCTGGCAAGGTCTTTTTTTTTGGATGCATGTGGGACAATCTTCACTCTTGTAGCATGTAAAAATTACGAATGTAATGTTTAATAGTTTAGAATGCCAATCAAATCGATCAATTGTAACATTTAAAAGGGGTTACGAATGTAATGTTTAATTTAATGGTTATAACACCAATGTAATTGTAACATTTAAGTTTACGATGCCAATGTTGGATTTATGGTTGTAATATTAATGTAACATTTAAGATTGTAACATTTCTGGGAGGACAAACAATCAACGACGAGCATAACGCATTTGAGTAATGAAATCAAAGCAAAACGACCTCATTTAGTGAAAAAAAAGTTTTGCTTCACCAAGACAATGCCTCACACTTCCCACGTCCATCATTGCGTTGGCCAAAATCAACGTTCCTTGTGAGTAGAGCGTTAGTATATACTCACAACCAGGCCGGCTTATTGTAAAAGGCGACTAAAGGCCAAGTGGTAGGTGGGGTCCCAACGCCCTGTCGCCTGGTGAAATACCATCCCGTCAAGCTATAGGCTCCGTGAAATGGTCGGGAGAAATCACGGGACATCTTTCGGAGCTTTGCTGATGGACCGGCCCAAGAAAAGGAAGGTTTAGGTGGGAGCCGGTCCCAAGGTGAGATACCATCCCGTCACGCTCTACATTCCGCGACATCGCCGGGAGAAATTTTCGACTATGTTTCGGATGTATGGGTGGTGACCCGGACTGACACGGAAATAAGTCATGATGGTACCTTCTGAGATAAAGAATTCCGGAGGTAAACTAGTTCCCCATTCGGATCTCCGGGGAGACTATGTCAGGAACATCATGCAAATATATTAATAAATAACCGAGCTTTAAAAAATTCGTCATTGCATAATCAGGTTCGTTCTCGAAAATCTGTCGACGTTTGACTGATAACGGCATTTTGTAGCCTCAGGGGCATCGGTTTCACCAATACGAATGTAAACGCCGTCCCCCAATATTCGCAAACAGCGAAACCTGATATCCTTAACCTAACAGAGACCCAGGTCAATTCGTCAACTTATTCGACATATCTTCGTTGCTGAGGATACGACTTACACTCGAGATTCCATTTTTAGAGTGGAGTCTACGTCTTCACGCGCTCCGATCTGGCTTGCCAAAGGATAGAGGCGTTAGAACCCAATAACTTGGACATCATCTGGTTGAAGGTCGTTCTGAGGAATTCTGTTAAATTTCTTTGTTGTCTTTACCGCTCCCCGACACTTTTCGAACATCTTTCACGTACCGTCGACTGGACACACCGTCCTTGACGATTTTACTGTACCCAACCCCGACTGGTTGGTACATTCTAACAGAACCCATGAGGCTGGAGGGCTAGCGCTGATCTTCGCTGTTAGCTGCCATTTGTCTCAACTCGTGGAGGAACCTACGCGAGTGCCGAATACCCGAGGTGATTATGCGGACAACCTGAATCTCTTTTTGACATTCGAGCCGAGCATTTATACCGTGGAAGTTGCTGTGCCACTGGGAAACTCAAATCACTGCTTAGTGCAATTGTGTATCTTGTGTGACCTTAAGATATCCTAAACGGACTGCACAATTGATCCGGTGGTAGCGCAAGTGCTATCTCTTCGGCGGATATATTAGGACTTTTTGGAGGTATCGGACAGTTTCGCACAATTAGGCGAAGGGTACCGCAGTTCCGACAAAGTTAAATATACCAGTGGTAGTAATGCGAAATGATGTATCATTTCAACGGAAAAATATCTTGTACCGTAGATTGAGTTTTAGACGCGTATATTCGAAAGCCCTGTGAGTAGGGCGTTAAAATATACTCACAGCTAGTCCGGTTTGTCGTAAGAGGCGACTAAACGCCGAGCGGTAGGTGGGGTACCAACGCCCTGTTGCCGGTGAAATACCATCCCATCAAGCTATAGGCTCCGTGAACTGGTCGGGAGAAATCACGGGACATCTTTCGGAGCTTTGCTGATGGACCGGCCCAAGAAAAGGTTGATTTAGGTGGGAATCGGTCCCAAGGTGAGATACCACCCCGGATAAGTCATGATGGTACCTCACGCTCTACATTCCGCAACATCGTCGGGAAAAATTTTCGATTATGTTTCGGATGTATGGCTGGTGGCCCGGGCCGAGAGGGAGATAAGTCATAATGGTACCTTCTGATATAAAGAATTCTTGAGGTAAACTAGTTCCCCATTCGGATCTCCGGGGGGACTATGTCAGGCACATCATGTAAAGCATCTGGCAAGCTTTAAGAAATTCATCATCGCATAATCGATTTCATTCTCGAAAATCTGTCGACATTTGACTGATAACGGCATTTTGTAACATCAGGAGCATCGGTTTCACCAATACGAATGTAAACGCTGTCCACCAATATTTGCAAACAACGAAACATGATATCCTTGCCCTAACAGAGACCGAGGTGGATTCGTCAACTGATTCGACATATCTTCGTTTCTCACGATACGACTTACATTCGAGATTCCGCTTTAAGGGCGGAGTCTGCGGCTGCGCGCGGTCCGATCTAGCTTGCCAGAGGATGGAGGAGTTGGAACTCAATAGCTTGGACATCATGTGTTTGAGGGTCGTGCTAAGGAATTCTGTTAAATTTCTTTGTTGTCTTCACCGCTCCCCGAATAACGATCGACCAGCGACACTTTTCGAACATCTTTCACGTACCGTCGACTGGACACACCGTCCTTGACGATTTTACTGTACCCAACGCCGACTGGTTGATACATTCTAATAGAACCGACGAGACTGGAGGGCTAGCGCATATCTTCGCTGTTAGCTGCAATTTGTCTCAACTCGTGGAGGAACCTACGCGAGTGCCGAATACCCGAGGTGATTATGTGAACACCCTGAAACTGTTTTTGACATTCATTAATGGACGCAATTCCTGGTGGTTGGTACATTCTAACAGAACCGACGAGGGTGGGAGGCTGGCGGAGATGTTTGCTGTTAGCCACAACTTGACTCAACTCGTGGAGGAACCCACGCGAGTGCCAGATGCCCGAGGCGATTATGCGAATACCCTGGATCTGTTTTTGACATCCGAACCGAGCATTTATACCGTGGAGGTTGCTGTGCCACTTGAAAACTCAGATCACTGCTTAGTATCGGTCGCGCAACCACTTGCATTTCAAACGAATAACCGATCTAAGAAGCTTCGCCATGTATGGAGGTATGGGGCTGCTAACTGGGACGATTTGCGAGATTTCTTCGCTTCCTTTCCGTAGTCGGAGGAGTGATCTGGAGACTCCGATGTTAACGCATGCGCGGGGTCGGTCACGGATATTATTCTTCTCGGGATGGAGATTTACATACCGAATTCCGTCAAAAGAAATTCATGTGATAAACTTTGGTTTGACTAAAATCCAAGCAGATTACAGAGGTAACACATAGAGCTTTTAAACAATGACGCTCCAATTCCACCGATGTTAACATGTTAACATGTGATATTCCACTACTAAACCCCATTTAACGTAATATAAATTCAATACATAATATTCATATCGCACAAAATGTGCTCTTAATCGTCACTTCTTTAATTGCCTACCAATGACGCGCACTGATGGGTAGGTAATTAACTCCCAGTCAAGCCACACGCTATCATAATTACGAGTATATTTTTTGCACTGTGTCGTATATCGTCATTCGGCTCCTCGATAGTATAGTGGTTAGTATACCCGCGGAAGACCGAGATTCGATTCCCCGTCGGGGAGCCTCTGGCGCAAGACTAATGACCTTGTCCGGAAAAAACAAATTATTATGGAAAATTTAACAAGCCTCAGGACTTGCTAAATAAGGCCAAGACCGGTTCCCGGTTGTAGTGCCGATGATGATGACGTATATCGTCATTCATATCGAAAAGCAAACACCTGGCATGGGAGAGTCTGGTATTTGCTGGCGCTTGCAAAAATGCAAATGGTAGTGACAATTACCAAACGCCATAAAAATGCTGACGCCCACGAAAGAAAGGCACATGGATAATGAAGAATTGCCACCGGTAATTCGAAATTACGACACGAATTGCTTGAACCAAAGACATTGCGTGGATCAATTAAGTGGCAATAGCAATTAAGCAAAGCAAATAACTCGTACCAGGCAATTGGACTCAATATGGGTGGTGCGTTTGAGGTCCTGCCAATGGAGAAGAATAGAGTGCATCGTCTGCGACTCTCCCCCAATAATTGGGTATAGAAGCAGTGGCTGCAAAGAAGATAACTCAGAGTTAAGTAACTAAGCAAAAGATCGCGACCTCGCGTAAGTATAACGGACTTCTTGCTTATAATAAATAACAAATAAATAGACAACGTTAATTTGTTATAACAACTAAATTAATATCAACAAATTAATTAAAAATATCTTAACAGGTAATATACTTTCATTCGTGGTCAAGCGTAGAAGGAGAGTGCACAGGACAGGGAGCGATGGCGCAGCCGAGTCAGTGAGGTCATGAACTTCCGGGTTCCCATAGGCCGATAAAGACTATCATCATCATCATCATCGGCACTACAACCGGGTTCCGGTTTTGGCCTTATTTAACATGTCTGAGGCTTGTTAAATTTTCCATAGTCATTTGTTTTTCCGGGTATACATTCATTTATTTCAACTCTCTGCCTGCTCGCTCTTCCCCCACTATTGAAGAAGCACGGCGAGACGCGTTATAACAAACAGAATGAATTTTGTTAGAGCCAGAAACACGTGCAACCAGATGATTGATACCGTGCAAAAGGCTTACAACGTCAGAGTGACCAATAAACTCCTCGTGGCCAACTGGTCCGCGCACTTCTGGTCAATTGCGAGGGCTGTCAGCAATAACTTCACTTCCTCCGTTAGTGACGGGCAGCGGGCCACTAGTCACAAATTCAAGAGATAAAGCTAATGTGTTGGGGAATTTATTTTCCGCGAATCCAAACCTCGATGCAGGTCTTTTGGAACCACTTGTGATCGCGCCGGAACGGTCTTGGATGCGGGAGGTGAGGTACCGCCCGCATACTATTCAACGCATTCTACGTGGACTGAACTGTCAGAAAGCAACCGGCTCGGACGGAATACCAGCAGTAGTTCTTAAGAACTGTGCTCCAGAACTATCGCCGGTTCTTCCGCTTTTCTTATGCACGGAGAACATTTCCTACCTGCTGGAAGGTAGCTCGAGTTCCGCCAATAAAGTGTCTCCCACAAAAATTACCGGCCGATATCATTACTGTCTATGTTGTCTAAGGTGATGGAAAAAGTCATCAATGCATAGTTAATTATGTATTTGGAGTGCAACGGACTTCAGAATGATCGTCAATACGGATTTCGTGGCAGGCGGTCCTTGAGAGCCCTTTTGACCCCTATAACCGATATATGAACATCTGCGATTGAGGGGCATTGTGCGTCAAGAGCGCTCGCATTGGATATTTCCAAGGCTATTGACCGCGCTTGGCACTGAGCAATGCTGAGCAAGCTTCGTTCATATGGACTTTCCCAGCAGTTTTGCGACTGGACGAAGAGCTTCCTCGAAAATCGATCGATCCGGATTGTTGTGGACGGCGAGTCTTCGGATCTGTATCCTGTTAATTCGGGGGTGCCTCAAGGTTCTATTTTGACTCCAACCTTATTTTTGCTTCACATACATGATTTGTTGGAGTCAATGGATAACAGTTTTGCGGATGATGGTACGTTTGTTTCCTCTTTTTCGAGTTATTGGCGGATTAGTGCATCAACGTCGCTCCAGCTGGGATGTAGCCAGATCGACTCTCTGAATCGAGATCTGGAGAAGGTCCTACCGTGGGGAAAGACCAATATCGTCGACTTCAATGCAACGAAGACACAATATACAACATTCACAAGGAAAAGTGGATCATCGGTTCCACAGCTGATGATGAATGACCACGCATTCGAATCTGGGGAAAGATTGAAATTGGTCGGCGTCACGATCTTTGGGAATGCATCGTGGCATAAACACATGTCTAACAACACCGGGTCCGCCTCTGGAAAATCGAGTTATCTTTTTAGAGCCAAGAAATATTTTACTTTGGCTCAACATCTTCTCATGTATAAATCCCAAATTAGACCCATGCTTAGATATTGCTCTCATGTTTGGAGCTCTGCTCCTAAGCATACCTTCGACCTATTTGAGTGCATAGAGAGACAAACGATCCGCCTGATCGGGGACACGGCGCTGACGTCAGGACTACAGTCGCCATTACATCGAAGGCGCGTAGGTGACCTCTGTTTGTTTTAAAGATATTATCATGGGTATTGTTCTTCGGAGATTCGTGGTATTGTTCTGCGCAATTCGGTAAATATGCGCTTCACAAGACTATCCGACGGATCGCATCAATTTGCGGTTCTTCTTCCGACGGCGCGAACATATCTGCAACAGAACTCGTTCCGTTGAAGAGCGAGAAAGCTGTACAATTTCCTACCCGCGCGAGTGTTTCCAGAGTGTTACAACCTGCAATTGTTCAAAAAGAACTGCAACAGTTATTTGCATCTCGGGCCGCCGACTTGGCTCTATAGGTTAGCCTCCCCCGAGGGAAGTGTAATAAAAAAATAAAAAATAAATAAATATGTATATAAATAAATTTAAAAAAAAAAGTAAGGAAATATGAGTTGTCTCATACGGCGCAGTCTACTGAATCCAATACAAGTGTTTGGTGGCACTGTTTTTCCTCCCTATCCTATCTTTATCCACCGAACGTGTTGTATTTTATGGTATGACATGACCACATGTTTTCCGTGCCACACGCGAATTATTAAACAAAAAAGGAGGCGGTTTTGAGAGAACAGCTGTATAGTCTATGAGGAGCTCCGGTATTCTGGATAAACTGACACCGAGGTTGATTATATCGTAGTGATAAGCCAAGGGTATCAGTCTTATTAAGTCCATACTGGCCATCGACAAGTGAATCAACATTTCTACATTATTCTAAATCACTCTTTGGGAGAAAGTAATTATGCAGAGATGTGAACTCGGCTCCAGATGACACTGTCTGAAATATATTGTCCGGAACCGAAATTAGAACACCTATTCATAAAAAAGTGCTGCTAAGACATGTCTCCTTAAGAAGTTATTATCGATAAACTTTTATGTAAAATCTGTTAAGACTGTCATTCTACTCAGTCAAGTCAGTCGTTAAATAAAATATTATAAACTGAAGTTCAGATTCAGACGTGGTGCTAAGTAACTTAAGACTTCACCAGACACTGTCGTAATCTTCCACCAATGGTAATTAATCTACCTAATATCTCATTTTAATATTTACAAATCTTACCTGTTGCGCCGTCACCAAATTGGCTTCTTTAAAATGCTGTGAATAGCGCGACATTTTGATGCTCTCCAGCCATAGATCAGTACTAACAAAAATATTGTGACCACGTTGTGTATCAATGATATGTGTTCCATCATTATCAGGTGAATTCCGTGTGGTTAGAAGTGCCTGAGGTTGTCTTGCTAGATTATCTAACGTCGACACGATACTGGCGAACGTCGGTCGATGTGTACGCTGCTTCTGCCAACAATCTAACATCAATTGATAAAGAGCTTCCGGACAATCCATTGGAGCTGGTAATCTATATCCCTTCTCTATACTTTTTATAACATCCTGGAAATGAGAATAACAAACATTAAGTATGCAACATGTATAATTATTAAAAGAATTTTATGTCCTACTTGATTCGACCAATTCCAATATGGACGCTCTCCATATGACATAACTTCCCACAGTACTACTCCGTATGACCATACATCTGATGCTGAGGTAAATTTTCTAAAGGCTATGGCTTCAGGAGCTGTCCAGCGTACCGGAATCTTACCTCCCTATAAAACAACAATACATCGCTTAATAGGCTTGCAAACATAATGTTTAATTGTATACTTACTCGTGTTGTGTAAGCATCGCTGGCATTTTCAATCTCTCGGGACAACCCGAAGTCAGCGATCTTGCAAACTAGTTGGGCATTAACAAGAACATTCCGGGCTGCTAGATCTCGATGTACATAATTCATATCACTCAGGTAAGACATGCCGTTGGCGATACCGCGTAGCATTCCGATGAGTTGTAAGGTTTGGAATTTACCATCGTTGGCACGAAGGAATGTATCCAAGCTGCCGTTCTCCATGTACTCGGTTATTATCATCACTGGGTTTGACCGCGTAACCACACCTTGGAGGTAAATCACATTCGGATGATCGAATTGCCCCATGATTGAGGCTTCAGTCAGGAAATCACATCGGGCCTTTTCTGATGAACCTAGATTTTATATTTAACAACCTTTTAGACCTTGCTTTCGGAAATGGTTTACCAAGAAATTTATGAGAGTTTTTATGTACTTAAAAGAATTGGTTTTTCAAAGTTGATCAAAACAAGAAGACCGTTTCAGATTGCATGGGAAATATTTGAAATGTTTACGAAATTGGCAAACTGCAAAAGTTTAAAGTAGGACAGTAGAGGAACTACTGCAATTGACTGTTCCAATCATATCAGGTTGGCAACTAAGCAATTGCCGATTGCACACATAGATATCTTTGGCCATATTTTTTAATGGCTTCTGTCAATGACATTTTTTTTTTCTTTTGACATTTGTTAGCTGTCAGTCTTACTTTTCTTTAGAAACAAATTGCGCGTATTTTTGTGAAAAAGTATTATTTCGGCGTCAGTTTTATTATGGAGTGCAAAAAAGAGCATTTTCGTCATATTTTACTTTTTTATTTCCGTAAAGGAAAGAACGCAGAGCAAACTGCTAAAAAGGTTTTTCAGCTTCTGCCACAATATGGGCTCTGTTCCAATCCAGAATTTAATTTCTCTTGGGTAAAACTACACGTTCGTAAGCATATCATACATTATTGCCTTCTCTACAGAAGCCCAAACTTGGATAGAAATGCATCCTTTAACGAATTTGATGCTCTGTCTGATTCTATCGATATCCGCACACTGAAATCGTTATTACGGGTGATTTTAATGTGCATAATTCTCAGTGGCTTCGTCACTCCGGAACAACAACACCCGAAGGTCAATATGTCCAGCTTTTTGCGGATTCAAATAGCTTAACTCAACATGTCAATGAGCCAACACGGGTACCAGATATATATGGTCATTTCGCCAACACACTAGACCTGTTTCTCACCTACCACCCAAACAAATACACAATTGAAGTTTCTTCGCCCTTGGGCACTTCAGACCACTGTGTCGCGTCAGCTAAATTTCCTCTAACCAACAGTAACGTTAATGAGAAAGATGCCAAAAGAACAGTATGGTTCTACGAGAAAGCCAACCAGGAAGGTCTGAACGACTTTTTTGGGAGGTTAAATTGGTCGTTATTTTTCCTCCATAACGATGTTGACTCTATAGCGGACACATTGACAGACACGATTCTACTTGGCATGCGAATCTTTATTCCACACAGAATAAAGAGTATCAAACCCAAAAGAAATATGTGGTTCGATTCTGGATGCAGAGAAGCCATTAAGGCCAAAGAGTTGAGCTTCCGGTTGTATAAATCAAACAATACTGAGGAAAACCGGAAAAGATTTAAGAGAGCTAGGAATGACTGCAATGCGTATATTCAACTCCCCAAGTTCTTGCATGACCAGAGAGTGAGACCAAAAGTACTACACTCTCCCACGGGTAGTAGAAACTTCTGGGCATTCGTGAAAAACATTCAAAACTCAGTCTCTTCATCCATTCCATCGCTTATAGTCGATGACAAACCAGTCACCAGTACAATAGAGAAGGCGAATCGACAGCCTACTCAACGCTGCCTGATACCACATCAGTTCCACCTCAACTTGAGCATAAGCAGCACACCATGAGCCAGATTCGCTTCCGAACGCGTACTGTTGCCCGCGCACTCAAAGAGCTAAACGCACACAAATCCGCTGGTCAGGACGGTGTTCCCTCAATCCTCTTTAAGAGATGTTCCTCTTCACTCGCCAAGCCACTGCGGAAACTCTTCCATTTGTCTTATTCTACTGGGCGTTTCCCAAATAGATGGAAGTCAGCGAACATTCAGTCAATTCCCAAAAAGGGTGACAAATCATCCCTTTCTTCTTATCGACCCATAGCACTAACTTCTATTCTCTCCAAGGTAATGGAATCTCTTATCAAGCGTCAACTTTCGAAACATCTGGAATCAAATGACCTCCTCAATGATCGCCAATATGGCTTTCGTAGCAACAGGTCTACAGGAGATCTGATGGCGTACCTTACCGAGAAGTGGAACCATTCCATTCACTACCTCAGTGAAAGCAAGGTAGTCGCATTGGATATTTCAAAAGCCTTCGACAGAGTTTGGCATCCAGCCCTCTTGTCAAAATTGCATTCATATCGCGTGGACAATTCCCTCACCCAATGGATAAGAAACTATCTTTCTGGCCGTTCAATCCAAGTGGTTCTTGATGGTGTCAAATCTGTCTCACATCAAATTAATGCAGGTGTTCCCCAGGGGTCTGTACTCTCACCCACTCTCTTCCTCATCTTTATAAATGATCTCTTATCAATTACTGACAACCCAATTCACTCGTTTGCTGATGATAGCACGGTGAGTTTCTCATACTCATACGAACACTCCCGTCTAAACTCTTCGAACGTCACTACCAATCAGCAACTTATGCTTGATACACTGAATTCAGATCTCAACAACATATATCAGTGGGGATTATCTAACCGAGTAGAATTCAATGCCCTAAAAACTAAGTGCTGCCTCTTGTCGTCAAAGGTGAACCCCAAAGTAAATATATTGTCTATGAACGGCACTTGCATCGACGAAGCCAAGGAATTATCAATCCTCGGCACTCGAATTAATTCGACTCTTAATTGGAATGACGCCATGTTTGAAGCTGCGAAAAGTGCAGCCAAATGTATGGGATTCCTTAACAGATGCAAAAGATACTTCACTCCATCCAACCTGGCCACTCTATCCACAAGGCGTATATTCGTCCAAAAATGGAGTTCAACTCCCATATTTGGTCAGGCGCATCCAAAACTGCACTACACGTGCTCGACAGTATGCAAAAACGAGCAGTGAAACTTATTGGGGACCCAGCCGTAATTCGATTAATTCCGCCTTTAGAACACAGGCGCAACGTATCATGCCTATCTCTTTTCTATAGGTATTACCACGGTCGTTGCTCAACTGAACTTGCTGAATGTGTTCCGCCCCTTCAGACATCTTCCCGCGATACCCGTCAATCTGTGAATGCGCATCAGTTCACGTTGAAAGTGGACTTTAGGTGCACAAATTAACATAGAGTCATTCTTTAGCCGAATCACACGAATGTGGAATGTTCTGCTAATCATGTGTTTCTTGGCCGTTGTGATGTCTAGACATTCAAGACCAATATACATAGACACCTCCTTTCCTTAACCACTTCCTCTCCATCCGCTGACACTGTGCTCTGACATTTAAGGGTACTTCAAAATCCCCTTTTGTGCGCGCGTTAGTGTAAATATATATATATATATATATATAAACGTCAGAGGGAAGATATTTGAAAATGTTAAAGAATTTAAATATCTGGGAACGATACTGACGGCCAGTAACTAAATGTCGAAGGAAATTAACAAAAGACTACACTCTGGCAACGCTAGTTGGCATGCAGCCAGCAAACTGCTAAATCCAAACTGCTATCACGTAACATAAAGCTCCGTGTCTATAGAACCATAATCATGCCGATTGTTCTATACGGATACGAAACATGGGCTCTCACAAAACGGGAAGAAAACAAATTCCTCGTATTCGAGAATAAAGTTTTAAGGGGTATCTTTGGCGGTAAATATGACGAGGAGGCAGGACAATGGAGGAAACTCCACATACATAATAAAACACATGTAAAATATAGGGCGCAATGCAACATCAACTAGCTGAAGCAACGCAGCATACGATGTTCGTGTGGGATGCCACTTCAATTAAAATAAAATAAAAAATATATATAAATAAATAAAAAATTAATACATAAATAAATAAAAAAAATAATTTAAAAAAATTAAATAAAAAGAAAATAAATTAAAAAAATTAAGTATGTTTGTAATTGTCGTTATATAGATTTAAGATTATAGTTGTAAAGGAATTGCTATCCTAAATCTCTTAAGTACTAGTTGTAAAATATACCATAACTGTAATTATCTACCAAATAAAAATTGAATTGAATAAACAAGAAAAAAAAAGTATCTTTGTTGTGTAGCATTTATTGGCCAGTAGGAACCCGAGAGTTCATGGCCGCACTGACTCGTCTACGTCTTCTTTTTACCGAGCCGGTGGTTTCTTTATGTATTCTTTCCTTATGGTAGTGTCGGCTTATCACACCTACGCCTACCAGGTTTTTTGTAAAATAAAAAAATTAAATTAATAATAATAAAAAATAAAATAAAATAGAAGAACCCCTGTATGTATATTGCGTTAAAAAAATTGTGAAGGAGGAAGCCCTTTTATAAAATGACTATTCACTATAAAAATTACAAAATTACAAAAGTCAATGTTCGCAGAAAGGCATAAACAAAAAGTTACATATTGTATAATTTAGAGTGCTTGCAAAGACCCAGTAATTTAGAAACGATAGTTGTAAAATAGGCGATGCATTTAGTTCTACATAAAAAAGTGTAATTTGATTGTGAATAATATAAATGCGGATTTCAAATTAAAAAAAAAAATTGAATGGTCCTCAAATATTCAAATAAAATAAAAATACACTATAAATATTACAACAACAAAAAAAGATATTTCAAAAGAACTCAATTCAGACATAAAAAAAAACATGTATGTAATTAAAAAATGTGCAAAAAGAAAAGAAAAAATATTGGAGATTAGACCAAAGTACCGAAAACACTAACTTCTAAAGCATCATAATCGAAGTTGAAGTGCCGCTTTTTCTTTTCGTCTTAAGAACAAGGTTAAGGGGGTTATTATTGGCTTGATTAACTGAGTGAGATTGTGGTGACTCTACGAGTCACCTCCGGAGAACCATTTTACACTTCGGCCTGTTGGAGAGCCAATGTTTTTAAGAACATTCAAAGTATTGTGCCTTTAAGGGGGGTAATAACACCTTGTGATTTTTTTTTATTGGCTTAAACACTTTTTAAAGTATTCAAGAATGATAAAAAAGTCGATTATGAAGAGGAGAAACTTGTAAATGAGCCGTTTTATCAAGCCTAGTGTGAAGCAAATTAGCGATTCTTCGAGTGCGCGGTGAAGCATGTGTTTGGGGACTTTGTTATTTTTTATATGAATTATTCCGACACATATCAGTTTTTAATTTTGTCTAACGGAAGAAGTTATGGAATATGATTCGCAAGAGTACCATAAATATGTCGCGTTCTGCTCCCTAAGAAATGAATTAAATTACATCTCATGGGGCAGCACTTACCGGATAGTCATGAAATGACTACACAACAGCAGTAGTCAAATGCAAAAGAGTAAGATTGATATGGCCAGAATCGTTGCTGGCCTCTTCCCGCAGTGTAATAAGGTGATGATAGTGTGGCGTTTCTAACAGATACACACACAATACACAAGCAAATAGTGAAGAACACCGAACGAAAATCGAATAAGAAAATGCATCGGAGTCGTATACCATAGCGATAACATAATTCCACATCAGTTGAGTGTACTTGAGTTTAGAAATCGAATTCGTACACGCGGCCAGTAGCCTGATGCTTCATTGCTTCGCTTCTCAACCGCTCATCGTGTGTTCAATTCACCCTATTCACTATCCTTGCTTAACGCTATAAGAGCACAAGAGGAATGGAACATCACTGAAAGAGCAATGCCTCCAGCGACCACCGAAGAGGTGATCTTGGCTGCAAGGGTCATTAAAAACAACAAGACGCCGAGACTGGATAGAGTTCTTCCTAACGCTATGGTGAAGACCGCGTTAACAAAAAAGCCAGAAGTCTTCAGTATTCTCTTCACGACCTGCCTCCAAACAAAAGACTACATTCCGGCAACGCTAGTTGGAAAGCAGTAAGCAAAGTGCGTAAATCAACCGATAAGGCGCTATCTGTGGTGTGCGTCATGGCTCGCAATGCGATAGCCGGAGCACAATGGCTAGGAGGAAATATTCCGCCGTGGTGGCACTAGACGTTAAAAAAATGCATTTAATTCGCTCAACTAGAAATAAATTTTAGATGCGTTGATCTCTGGCACGGCCGAGGGACCAGTGGAATATAAAATAACAGGGCGTGTACGCCGGGAGTCGGTATTGGGCTCGCTGTTAAGGAATATCATATATGACGGTTTGCTCAGGATCGTTTTTTTTTTCTTTTTTTTTTTTTAATATATGTCTCTAGGTAGAGGCAAACCCATAACGCCGATACGGCGCCCCGAGATTCCTCCAAATAACTGTTACAGTTCTTCTTGAACAGTTGCAAGTTGTAACGCTCCGGAAACACTTGCGTCGGGAGGCAATTCCACAGCTTCCCCGCTCTGTAACGGAACGAGTTGTGATGGGATGTTCGCGCCGTCGGGAGCCGAACCGCAAATTGGTGCGATCCATCGAATTGTCTTGTGGAGCGCATATAAACCGAATTGCGCGAAACAATACCAAGAATCTTTGAAGAACAGTACCCGTGATAAAATCTGTAAATCAGAGATCGGCTACGCGCCTTCGGTGTGGTAGCGACTGTAGTCCCGACGACAGCGCCGTGTCCCGGATCATCGGATCGCTCGTCTCTCCATGCTCTCAAGTAGGTTAAGGGTATTGGTGCAATCCGTCGGATGTACCAGCAGGACTAAGAATCCACGGGCCTGCAGATGATCCGGCGATAGTGACCGTAGGTAAATATTTTGATGAACTGAAGAATATTTGTTGTCATACAATCCAGAGCATTAAATGCTGGTGAGATATGGCCGGACTGAAACTAACCGCACATAAGACGGAGGCAGTTTTAATAAGCAACCGACAGAAAGTGGGACATTTTGATTTGGAAATAGAAGTACAAACCATCAGATCCAGTTCCTATAATAATATGTTGGTGTTACCTTCGACAACCTTCAAAACGAGTGAAAAAACGGCAAGAGTATGCAATGTTTTCGCCAAACTGCTACCCAATGTTGGAGATTCCCGGCCCCACATAAGGAAACTAATACCCAGTGTCAACACCTCCATTATAATGTATGCAGCTCACATATGGGCAGGAGCCGCACAGTATAAGTCGTACATGAGGGGAGTGAACTTTTTTTTTTTTTTTTTATTAGACTTCTCTCGGGAGAACGAACCTATAGCGCCGGTGGGCGCCCCGAGATGCCATCAAATAACTCAGCACATAGGCTGGCATCATTAAGAGTATGCTCTGCATTCCGAACGGTATCCGAAGATGCTATAAATATTTTGGCCGGGAGGACACCACCTGACATTGCAGCTTAAGAAAACGCTGCATTGCGTGAATCGTCGGAGAATGTGGTCACAATTAGAACTCTCAAGCCTAAGAGAATGGCAACGAAGGTGGGATTCTTCCACCAAAGGAAGATGGACCCACACCATGATACCTGATATAGAAACATGGGTGAAAAGAAATCATGGCGAGCTGAACTACCACTTGACTCAGCTAATATCAAAACATGGATCCTTCGGCAATACTTGCACAAGTATAATCATGTCCATCTCCCATACTGCTCGTACCGCGAAGGCAAAATGGAAAATGCGGAACACGTACTCACAGTGTGCGTGAGATTCGAGATGGCACGAACGATTTTGGAGAGACATATGGCATGGGACGTTACTCCGATAGGAGTAACAGAATACATCATCATCATCATCATCGGCACTACAACCGTGATCCGGTCCTTGGTCTTATTTAACAAGTAAAATTTGATAAATTCTCCATAATAATTAGTTTTTCCGGACAATGTTATTAGCCTTGCGCAAAAACAGAATGCATGCTTAGTTGCAAACAAGCATGATCCGTAGCAAATGATATTCTATGTGACATGATGCAGCAGTTGAGATTCCCCGCGATGGAATATCTAAAAAGAAAGCTACGCGGAACACAACGGGAATATGTGCCTGGCGGGAGGTGGTTTTAGCCACTAACAATTCAGAATGCCTCTGGATCGGTTCAGATGTATTTTTTGAAGATTTCCACCGTCCTACCGAAAAAACGACATAATCAACGACACACGGATGCTTTGGACAACACCTATACAGATCCAAATACAAAGAGGACCTGCTTTGCGCGTGCTGCAAGGAATGTGCACATAATGCGAAACACACCTCCACTGAACGCAGTATTTCACTAGGAACAAACCAACGGCGCAGTATGCAACCAATTAACTTCTCGACTTAATGTGACAAAAATTGCTTTTCCCGTAAACGTATTCACTCATCCTCACATCCCTATTTCCTTCATATCCAACCCTTGACCAATCTATTCGAGACCTTGGGATCCGTTACGACATGGAGCTTAACTTCTTCTCTCACATTGACGAGACGATCCAGAAAGCCAGCTGGCCCTCGGGTACGCGAAACGATAGTCTAAGTAATTCTCCGACCCCTACATAGCTCGATAACTTTACCTTGCTTTCATCCATCCGCTGTTAGAATATGCTGGCCAGGTATGGCCCCCTTATCATAAGACCCATATCGATATCCGTAGAATCGAAAGTATTCAACATCACTTTTTTCGTTTCACTCTCCGAAGGCTAGGATGGGAAAACCCATTAATCGTGTCCCCGTACATTAACCGCCACAAAATAATCAACCTCAGAAACCTTGAGGAGCGTAGGGTTCTGGCTGTCATAGTGTTCATTTATCGCGTCCTCTCCGCCTTGGTCGACTGTCCCTACCTCCTTAACTTAATTGCTCCGAACACAAACCTTCAAAATACGCGTAATCCCCGTCCTCTCTACGTTCCCCTTCATCGCACCTCTTATGGTTCCAACGAACCCCTTTCGCGGATGCTGGGAAATGTCAACTCTAACTCTACCTTGTTCGACTTCGACCTCTCTATCTATACTCTCAGTCACCGCCTCCTAAATCATTCTCAACGCCAATCTTAACCGGCGCTTTCTACACTTTCTCTAACCTGACCT
Source organism: Microdon myrmicae (assembly GCA_963931805.1). Lineage (NCBI taxonomy): Eukaryota > Metazoa > Arthropoda > Insecta > Diptera > Syrphidae > Microdon > Microdon myrmicae. Next base: position 15,080,382 of record OZ007500.1, read on the forward strand.
CCCGCCCCGACTCTTGCCGCCATAATATGTCCTGTTTACCTTAGGTTAAGCATAGTTAAGTTAGTTCTTACGTTCATTATTTTTTTAAATTATATATACTTTAGCTTATAAGTACTTATATTGTTTTAATTAAGCCAATAAATGGGGTGGTAGCCCCATTAAACTCAATGTAAGACCAATATTGTTAATATAGATGAGAATTCATCAGCACATGGTTCGACAACGACATGCAGAAGCTTCTCAGGCTATAAGAACTGCAAGAACACTGGCAACGAAATACACCAACCCTGTTCCCGTAAGAAATGCCCGAAAACAGTATCTGGGGGAATGAACTGGAACGCGTTGCAAAGTGGGTGTGGGCTTAATTTGTAGCCACTGCCGGAAAGTGACATTGGAGCCAAATGTGCTTGCCAGTGGATTAAAGCCGCCTGTGTCTTTTGAAGATCTAGGTCTCAATAAAAAAATTGAACTCTTAAACATAAACAGAAGAAGGACATATCCATTATTTTATAAACAATTTTTGGCCGTTATTTTTTTTACAGTTTCATCAATCAAAAAGTCAATATTTGATTTGTCTTGATCAACTCCGAAGAGTAATGTCTTGCACCAGAAAAACACAACAAAGGGCGAATACCCATTTTATGGGAGTTCTAAAGTACCTCAAGTTTTTGCAGTTTCATCAATGAATCACGGTCAATGTTTACTATTGAAATTTTACTGTCCTAACAAAGCTTCCTGTTGCTTTGATCAACTCTGAAGAATCTGATATAACTTGCACAACAAATACCAAATATATTTTTTTACTGTTATGCAGGATTATTGGAAATTTATGACCGAATTCCAGAAGCCTTTCATTGATGCGATATGTATTTAAAAAGATAGTAACGAGATTTAAGAAACTCCAAAAGAATGCACACGTACTTCTTTTTAAATTCTACCTGTGCCACATGGATCTTCCTGAAGAAAAATGATGATGGGATGGTCGAATCTGGGGACGGGGACAAATATGTCCTTCATCATCATCATCATCAATGTGTTCTTCTGGTTGTCTTGCGACCACCAGAAGCACCCATATTCACGAGAAGGTTAGCCTGGGAATTGGGATATAAATGAAGAAAAGGACTTGTCTGTATTCATGGGTTCTCTGATAATTATATCAGGTCCATAAATACTGAAAGTGGAAGGATAGGAAAAAGGAAATCATTTTATATAAGGCCGGCAGATCTTAATTAGAAGAATGTACACCGAATACGCGATCTTTACAAGGCCCGCGTTAAGATTTGTTAATATCAAAAAACTAGACAACATTTACGAAGCTTACCTGCTTTCAGTGTTTTTATTGCCACATCGATGTCTTGAACAAAATTGGGTGGTATCTTAAGTCTTCCTCGACACACATCTCCGAATTCGCCGCCACCTGGAAGATTGATATTACTTAGCAAACTGTACACGATATACGTGCGATGAATAGCTTCGAACCTCGAAACTACCATTTAGCAGATCGTATAACCTAAAATCGATTTAACACTTATGTCCACAGGCCATAAAACCGGTAGTCAAAATTTCTCGTTTTTAAGTATACGTAAACTTAAATCCTTCTATCACTTACCGATAATAGCTTCGATTATTATGTAGCTTGCGTCGATCTCTCTGGCGAATTCGCGGATTGCTTGGTTTGGATCTTCATAGGTGTGAGGATCGACATAACTTCGACTGGTTCCAAACAACGGGGTAGTCACTGAAAGTTTATTTGACGTATGGTGTGTTATATAAATCGAACTTGCGTACTCTGCGCTTAATGCGAATTTTTATTTTCATTTTTGTATTCATGAATGTGTTTTTTAATTTACACATTTACAAAAAAAATCATGTTAAAATTGAAAGATGTTAAGGCATTCCATGTCGCATACCAAGAACACACCACCAAAGTAAAAGTTTAAAAATCATATTCGGGTTTTTGGTTTTTGTTTTGTTTAAAAGCAGCATATATATAAATCCAATAACAAGAAGCAAGGAGTAGCAAACCATGAACATAAAAAAATGAAAAAACAAAATTGAATGTTATCCTAAAGTCTATATAAAAAATTGTAAATATGGAAAAATACTGGGAAGCCACTAGTTCTAAATACAACTAAGAGGGTAAAAATAAATTAACGGGAAGATCTAATAAAAGAAAAAGTCACTGAGTAAATTACCATTTGACTGAATAGTCTTAACAATTGGCGACGTATCCATGGCATGAACTAAAATGTAAAATAAAATTGTAAATAAAAAAACTTTCTAAAAATAAAATTACAAAAATAAAAATAAAAACACATCGGCAGCAAAGAATATATAAAAGTTAAACAAAGTATTTAAGGGAACAGAAATAGAGAGAAAAGAGAGAAGAGAGAAGAGGCGGAGAGAATTGAAGAGAGGGGGAGTGGGAAGAGAGAAATGGGTCGGAAGACAGGAAAGAGGGTGGAAGAGAGGAAAGATAGTGAAAGAGGGAAAAGAGGGGGGAAGAGAGAAAAGAAGGGGGAAGAGAGAAAAGAGGATGGAAGAGAGAAAAGAGGGTGGAAGAGAAAAAGGGCGGGTGGAAAGAGAAAGAGTGTGGCAGGGGGAAAAGAGGGAAGAGGGGGGGGGGGGGGGCAAAAACAGGGAAAAGGAAATAGAGACAGAAAGATAGAAGGACACTGTGAAAAACAGAAGACAGAGAAGGAGAGATGCAGAAAGGGAGCTTCTGCCAAACAAAGGGACACGAAAAAGAGAGAAATCATCCTGATTTTGTCGCGACTTAAAAATGGTAATTTAGACTAATTGCCCACTGAATGGACATGTAAAGTAAAGAAAACATAGAACTAAAATCAGAAAGATAGTAAACATAACATATAAATAAGAACAAACAGAACTAGAGAATGGGAATGGGGGTGGGATGAGATAAAAAGAAACAGAAAAGGATAGATATACAGAGAGATAATGAAATGAAGAGAGACAGACTGATTCGCTGAGAAGGGAAGAGAGAGATATAGAGACAGAGACAGAGAGACAAGCAAAGATAGAAACATACATAAAGAAGATCGCGCCGGTACGGTCTTCGATGCGGGATGTGAGGTTTCGCCCGCGTACTATTCAACGCATTCTGCGTGGAGTGGACTGTAAGAAGGCAACCGACCCGGAAGGAATAAAAGCAATAGTCCTTAAGAACTGTGCTCCAGAACTGTCACCGGTTCTTGCCAGACTCTTTCGCTTATCTTAAGCACAGAGGAACTTTCCTGCCTGAGGAGAAAAAAGTGCCTCCCACAAAATTACCATCCGATAGCATTACTGTCCATGTTATCTAAGGTGATTGAAAAAGTCATCAATACTGAGTTAATTAAGTATTTGGAGTGCAACGGACTTCTGAATGATCGTCAATACGGATTCCGTGGCAGGCGGTCCACGGGAGACATTTTGACACTTACAACTGATATATATATATCTGCGATTGATCGTGAGTCAAGGGCGGTCGCATTAGATATCTCCAAGGCTTTTGACCGCGTCTGGCACGAGGCATTGCTGAGAAAACTTCTTTCATATGGACTTTCCCAGCAGCTTTGCGACTGGACGAAGAGCTTCCTCGAAAATCGATCGATCTGGGTTGTTGGGGACGGCGAGTGTTCGGATCTGTATCCTGTTAATTCGGGAGTGTCCCGAAGTTCTATTTTGGCTCCAACCTTGTTTTTGGTTCACATAAATGATTTGTGTTCAGTTTTGCGGATGATAGTACGCTTGTTTCCTCCTTTTCGAGTGTTCGGCCGATTGGTACATCTTGACTCTATAAATCAGGATCTAGATAAGGTCCTGCAGTGAAGGGTCAATCTCGTCGACTTCAAGGCATCGAAGACAATATACAACATTCACAAAGAACAGTGGATCATCGGTTCCACAGCTGATGATGAATGGCCAGGCGCTCAAATCTGGGGAAAGCTTGAAACTGGTCATCGTCAAGGTCTGTGGGAATGTATCGTGGCATAAACACGTGTCGAACATCACCAGGTCAGCCTCAGGAAAACTGAACTATCTTTTTAGAGCCATGAAATATTTTACTCCGGTCCAACTTCTTCTTCTGTATAAATCCCAAATTTTACCCGCGCTCGAATATTGCTCTCATGTTTGGAGCTCGTCTCATAAACATACCCTCGATCTACTTGAGAGCATATAGAGACGAGCGATCCGCCTGATCGGGGACACGGCGCTGACGTCGGGACTACAGCCGCTAGCACATCGAAGGCGCGTAGCCGACCTATGTCTGTTTTACAGATATTATCACGGGTACTGTTCTTCGGAGATTCGTGATATTGTTCCACACAATTAGGTTTATATGCACTCCACAAGAAAATCTGACGGATCGCACTAGTTTGCGGTTCATCTTCCGATGGCGCAAACATCCCTGCATCAGAACTCGTTCCGTTACAGAGCGGAGAAGCTGCGGGACTCCTTTCCCACGCGAGTATTCCCGGAGCCTTACAACCTGCAATTGTTCAAGAGGAACTGCAACTATTTTTTGGCGGCATCTCGGGGCGCCCACTCGACGCTATAGGTTCACCTCTCTCGAGAGAAGTGTAATAATTATCATCATCATCATCATCGGCACTACAACCGGGAACCGGTCTTGGCCTTATTTAGCAAGTCCTGAGGCTTGTTAAATTTTCCATAATGATTTATTTTGTCTGGGCAAGGTCATTAGTCTTGCGCCAGGGGCTCCCCGACGGGGAATCGAACCCCGGTCTCCCGGGTGACAGGCGGGTATACTAACCACTATACTATCGAGGAGCCCTGTAATAATTATATTTAATAAAAAAAAAAAGACATTGCGACAAAAGACATTGCGAGAGCAATAGTTGCGTCCAATGACCTAATTTTCGGAGGTTATTATACAAATACTTTGTATTTTGGGAGGGTCCGCCGCAATGGCTTTGGTCCACCAGAGGCGTTCCTCGAATTTGAAACGAACGGTCTTATACAGGATGACTCCGGAGTTCCGCTGATTTATCATGTAGGTACATCTTCCGTAGACGGGCGATTGTGCTACGATCGAAGTCACGCGCACCGAAGAAGAGCTTTTGCGGTTCAATGGGCTATTTCTCATAGAGACCAGGATGACATTATTAAACAGCACCAACACTTTTGGTTGTTGAATGGCGAATAAAAACCTATCTACCAAAGTCGGTAAAGTAACTCCTGTGCTGTGAAGAACTGTGCTCCAGAACTGTGCTCCAGAACGGTTGCCGGTTCTTGGCAGGCTCTTCCTGGAGGACATTTCCTACCTGTTGGAAAATCGCTTGAGTTCAGCCAATCCCAAAGAGAGGAAAAAAGCGTCTCCTACAAAATTACCAACCGATAGTATTACTGTCTATGTTGTATAAGGTGATAGAAAAGGCCATCAAGGCCGAGTTTTATCGGATAATATATTATATATTGCGCAATAGATATAAATTAATAATTTATTGAAGTAATAAGTTGATTCAAGATTATTAAACAGGCGGTTGATTATCAACTCGAGTTATGGGGTGATGGTAGTGTCTTGGTTATGCGCCTTTGTATTTTTCGTTATGTTGTTAATTTATTTATTTTTCGAAAAGCGAGAATCGTGATCCACCGGCGCTAGTGAGTTCGCGAGGCCTCTTCTGGGCTGTCTGATACTTCGGAGTCTGCTGGGTCGGTGGCATCTTCATTGGTGGCCTTAGCGACGATTGTCGCTGTGGCGTACCATAAGAATTTTGATAACCCCCCTCGTCACGACCATTTTCGCGATTATTATCATGAGATTGGCCAGTGATCTTCTGTAAGATGCTTATTCAGGGCTTCGTATCAATACCAGACCTGAATGGTGCTTTAAAATTAATACTTCCATTCACCCTGGCGGCGAACTTGCTTACCGTTGGTGCCGTTTCTGGCTCAGATAGTATCTGTTTCAATTGAATTTGACTAACTTCATCGTTTTTGTCAGGTATCAGATATTTGCGAATTTCTGCCAGGGCATACGCTACTCTTGCATACGCTTCAGCTGGCGGAGCTACTGTAGATATCTCGACGATCTTTATTTAAATGTGCATGACGCGGATCGTCAGATTGGCGAAGTTGTTCCTCCTTGTTTGAGTCACACATGGAATTACGTCCCTTTATGCCGATCTTACATATTGTTTCTTCTTGGAGTCGTCGCAATGAGCTGCCTTTCGGGCCGAGAAGTTTTCCACTGAAATTGAATTTTGGGAATTGTTTAACCGGTACAAATACTTTAGCATGCATGTCACGACCACGAACACGACCTGTTCATTGTACTCTATCGATAGCTGCATCAATAAGCATAGCTGCCAGGGGGTAATCGCTTCCCAAACGTTCTTTCTCAATTATGCAGTCGCTAATGCATTTTTTAGACATCTCATTCAAGCGAATTTTGGCAAATGGTCCCTCTTCGCGTTCTTCGCCAGGTCTCTTAGTCTTTTCGATTTGTTTGTCCATTTTTGTTACAGGAAAACTTATTTTTGTAATGCACAATTTAATATTTTTGTAATGCACGAGTTAATTAAGTATTTGGAGTGCAACGGACTTCTGAATGATCGTCAATACGGATTCCGTGGCAGGAGATCGAAATGAGACCTTTTGACCTTTATAGCCGATATATGGACATCTGCAATTGAGGAGCATGGTGAGTCAAGGGCGGTCGCATTGGATGTCTCCAAGGCTTTTGACCGCGTCTGCCACGGGGCATTGCTGAGCAAATTTCGTTTATACGGACTTTCCCAGCAGGTTTGCGACTGGACAAAGAGCTTCCTCGAAATCGAGTGGTCTGTGGGAATGCATCATAGCATAAACATGTCTCAAACATCGCCAGGGAAACTGAGTTATCTTTTTAGAGAAAAAAAATATTTTACTCCGGCTCAACTTCTTCTCCCGTATAAATCTCAAATTAGACCCACGCTCGAATATTGCTCTTAATTTGGAGCTCCGCTCCTAAAGTTACCCTCAACCTACTTGAGAGCATAGTGAGACGAGTGATCCATTGATCCGGGATACGGCGCTGTCATTGGGACTACAGTCGCTACCACATCGAAGGCGCGTAGGCGATCTCTGTCTGTTTTACAGATCTTATCATGGGTACCGTTCTTCAGAGATTCGTGGTATTGTTTCGCTCAATTCGGTATATATGCGCACCACAAAACAATCCGACGGATCGGACAAATTTGCGGTTCATCTCTCGACGGCGCGAACATCCCTGCATCAGAACTCGTTCCGTTACAGAGCGGGGAAGCTGTGGAACTCGCTCCCCGCGTGAGTATTCCCGGAGTGTTACAACCTGCAACTGTTCAAGAGGAACTCCAACGGTTACTAAATGGCCTTTCGATGCACTGAGTCGGCGCTATAGGTTCGCCTCTCCCGAGAGAGGTATATTTAAAAAAAAGAGAAGACAAAATTAAAAGATTTCCATCAATTCTGTTCAGAAACTCCTATGAGTACAAGAATAAGACTGATTCAACGAGAGAAAAAGCGCTTGAGATGAAGAAAAGTAGCAACACACTGAGTTTTAGTCGGGAGCCATTAAAAATAATTGTCTGGGCGCAAGAACTTCTATGAGTACAAGAATAAGAACAAGGGCATTTGGAAGGAAGAAAAATGGGAAATATAGAAGTCGTGAGAGAAAAAGAAAAGTAGAGGGCGGAAGAATATTGTAAGGATTGTTCGCGAGAGGAATACTTTTTCTCTAGAATGTTTCTTTGAATGAAATTGACTAGAAAGGGGAGCCTCTCGATTTTTTACAACCCGCATGTGCCAGAGGTATTATTAATAATCTTCTCATCCACCAAGTTGGGAGTTGGTTGCATACAACCGACTAATACCGAAAACATAAGATTCCCGTCCATTGAATAAAATTGAAACGAAACGTAAAGTTCTGCAAGGTTGCTGTATTAGGTTACTTGTTTTGTTCATATGCCCTGAAATATTTGCTTTGGGCAGTAAATAAAAATACCCATCTGAGCGAAAGCAATAAGAAAACAACTCTCCCAAGAAGTGAAACTAAAAATGACTGAGACAATAACTGACCTCCGCTTGGTAGAAACCTTGACGTGGTGCGGGCCTTAAACTACAATGAATCACTCAGGCTATGCTGACGGAAGCATAAGCTTCCATTAAGGTCACCCATGTCAGACAGGCTAGCGAGGAGTAGCACACAAAGATCTACCACCCCTAATCCAGGGTGTTACGCGTCACCGTGCCCATTGGATGGTTTACAGCCAGGGGTATACCGGCTGTATTATAAGGCGCCTCTCTGACACCGGGTCGAATCAGAACAGTAAGCAGACCTTACAATATCAAAGAGGGGCTCTGATGTGGCGGACTATTTGAAACCCCAAAGACTCGTGGGAACAAAAATGAACAATCAATATACAAAAAACAATCTCACGAAAAACCCGATGGGCGTAGGTGTGATGCGCCGACACTACCATAAAGGAACAAATTATCAAGAAAACACCGACTCGGTAAAAAGAAGACGTAGAAAACGCGAGAAAAAATTAAAATGGACATCGTCGCGCTTCAGGAAGTCCGACTCCCACATCAAGTAATCGAAACCAACGGGTTTACACTGGTGTGTGAAGGTGCCGATACACATAACCTCGGGACTGGCTTAATCATAAGCAAGAAGATTACGCCCCATGTAAAAGATGTGCAATTTATTAATGACCGAATGTCGGTGCTAAAAATACAGGGACCATGGTACAATTATGAATTTATAAACCTACACACCCCAGCAGACTCTACCGACGAAGAAACGAAGGACACATTCTACGAGCCCCTAGAGGAAGTATTCGATGGGATCTCATCATTCGATGTTAAAATCCTCGTCGGGGGCCTCAATGCGGAAATTGGAAAGGAAGACATCTTCCAACCAATTATAGGTAAAGAGTGCCTACACGACGTTTCAAATGATAATGGAATTCGAATTATCACGTCCGCAGCGTCCAAATATCTGGTAGTGAAAAGCACGATGTTCAAGCACAAGTAAATCCATAAAGCTGTTACGTGAGGCTTCCGCCATCCCCATCGTTTGGGGATGTAATAAACAATTTAAATTAACTTAAAAGCAACCAACAACAAAAGAAGACTTTTAAATTTGTACTGGTAGTGGCACGGGATATCGACTCCAAATCAAATAATCGCGAATTCAGCTTACATAGAAAGTCACGATCGGTGCGGTGTACGAGGGCGAGCTCAAGTGACCGAAGTTTCATTATCATCATCGGCGCCACAACCCGGACCTAAGTTTAATAAAGCTAATATTGGTGGGATCGATACAAAAACAGTGACAATTGAATCGCGACTACGAAGACGGAAATGAAAAAGATACTTTGACACATGGTCAATTAAAATACTCAGGAAAGCTGATAATACCAAGTGGCTAAGAGCCGGGATTGCATGTGTGCAGAGTGAGACCCTTAGCACCAAGGAAAACGCCCAACCATTGTTCTTTACTAAATCGAAAAGAAAGGCATCATTTTCCAAATCGTCGCCGAAGTCACTCACGATTTAGTCATCCGTAGACACATCTGATTACTCCATTAAATCACAACGACTTAATTAGGGTTTCAACTAAAAGCTCATTGTTAAATTATGTGCGTTATTGTGTTTACGAGTGTGTGATATATCAAGGGGAGTGTCAACTAATCCCACAAACTATCAAGCAGTTTTTTGATCTGACCAGGAACCGAGGAAAATGCAAAACCGTGCGATACGATGCTAAAAAGTAGCTGCTGATCCGGAGGTGTGAAGAATTATATCGAGTGCGTTGGAAATTACCTCCAACTTAGTTCACGAGGAATCGAGGACCACAGCCGAGCTAAGAAAGTTGCCGAACTAGTCTCCTGAACGACAGGTAATTTATTATATCTATAACCAAATTTCTGTGGCAAAATACGTTACAAAGCTACATGGATATCACCCGACGGCGTAACGCGTAACCATATAGACCACTTCCTCATAGACACCACTCGAATATCCTTGACGTAAGATCATATAGAGGAGCAGATTGCGGCTCCGATCACCTTCTAGTGGTGATGGGCAAAATTAGGGGTCGGTTCGCAGCAAACCCACATGGGCAATCACGGGAGACAAGCAAAAAATTCGACATTGATAAACTAAAAGACCTACGCAAAAGGGCTGAATATCAAGAGGAACTAACGAATAGATTTAGCATCCTAGAAAATGGGAGTAGTGAGGAAGAGGAAACCAATAATTTGAGCACTAAATGGGCATCTATCAGAGGCACAATCAAACAAACAGCCCAAGAGGTATTAGGATTTAAAAAACAACTAAAGAAGGTTTGAAGATGAGTGCAGGGCAAAGATCGATCAACGTAAACGCCTCAGAATGATCCACTTAGAAAGATATGTTGAAGTCAACGCAGAAAGATACGCGACAATTCGGAAAGAGACAACTAGACTCTGCTAAAAACGCGAATGGGAGAAGGCTCGGATCGAAAAAATCCTAGAAAATGCCAGAGCAAAGAATATCAGAGGTATGTATGCCGGCATAAATTCAATTAGAAACGGCCACCGAGGGAGAGCCAAAATAATCCGAGACACAAATGGCTGTCTGGTGACAGAAACAAACAATATCGTGAAAAGATGGAAGCAGTAATTTGAAAACCTGCTCAATGTGCGCACCCATCAACCACAAATAAACGCACCAGACGCACATACAGCCGAACCTCAGATCCCAGATCCCTCTCTCGACGAAGTTGTAGACGCAATAAACGGATTGAAAAACAAGGCTCCCGGAGTCGACTGCATACCGGCAGAGCTTGTGAAGCATGGAGGAGAGGCAACCGCTCGAAAGATCCACCAACTGATCAAAACAATATGGGATAAAGAAGTCATTCCGGAAGAATGGAAAACCTCAATAGTCGACCCCATTTTCAAAAGAGACGACAGATCTGACTGCGAAAATTACAGAGGAATATCATTGCTCCCAACTACATACAAAATACTAACTAACAAATGTCATACTGGCGAGAATCACACCGTACGCAGAAGACATATTGGGAGACTACCAATACGGATTCCGTAGGAACCGGTCAACAAGCGACCAAATGTTCACAGCAAGGCAACTACTAGAAAAGAAGTGGAAATACGGAGACGCGCTTCACCAACTGTTCGTTGACTTCAAAAAAGCCTACGACTCAGTCGCACGACAAAGACTGTACCATATTGTAGTTGAGCTGGGAATCCCAAAAAAATATGCCGCCCTCATTCAAATTTGCTTGAACGAAAACAAAGGGCGACTTAGAATAGAAAACCACCTCTCAGAACCATTTGAAATCCGGGACGGGCTAAAACAGGAGGATGACCTCTCTCCATGTCTTTTTTACCTTGTGCTGGAGTATGTCATCAGAAAGGTACAAGACGAGAACATGGCCGGATCATCCCTGAACGGGGTCACACAAATGCTCGTATATGCGGATGACATCGCCGTTCTGGGCGATAATCTAGAAACTGTAAGTAAAAACAGTGAAATCATCATGCAAGCGGCAGAAAAGGCGGGCCTAGAAATAAATGAAGACAAAACGAAATACGTGATTATGGCGAGAGCAGGTGGACATCAGAGAACACACATAAACATCAGGAGCAAGATATTCGAAAATGTCAAAGAATTTAAATACCTGGGAGCAATACTGACGGTCAGTAACGAAATGTCGAAGGAAATTATCAAAAGACTACACTCCGGCAACGCTAGTTGGCATGCAGCCAGCAAACTGCTAAATCCAAACTGATATCACGTAATATAAAGCTCCGTGTCTATAGAACCATAATCATGCCGATTGGAAGAAAACAAATTCCGCGTATTCGAGAATAAAGTCCTAAGGGGCATCTTTGGCGGCAAATATGACGAGGAGGCAGGACAATGGAGGAAACTCCACAGCCACGAATTGGAAGAGTTATACCGCAAACCTACAATAGTGAGAGTAATCAAGTCGCGAAGATTAATATGGGCCGGACACGTGGCGCGAATGGGCAACGATAGGACTGTGCATAGAATTCTTGGCGGTTAGCCAACGGGAAAGAGACCGACAGGGCGGCCGCGACGGAGATGGGAGGACAATGTCAGGTTGGACCTCAAGGAGATCGAAACGGACGATCGAACGTGGAAGGAGAGCGCACGAGACAGGGAACAATGGCGAAGTCGAGTCGGTGAGGTCATGAACTTTCGGGTTCCTACAGGCCAATAAATAGTAAATAGTAGACAATAACTGAAGGTGAATTGAATACGCTTCAAACTTGACCAAATGGTTGATTAAAATACTTAAATGGACGATAAGAAAGATTATCTGACTGTCGAAACGAGTGACCTTTAGCTAGGTGTTTCCCAGGTTGTAAAGTGTTCCCATACATCAATTTGTAACGGGTAACTGAATGCGAAACTTGGAATTAACATTTGACGAAATATACGAAACGGTTGCTATACAATCTAAAAAAAATAAATGTAACAAAATAAAAATATAAATTAACCATAGGTTCACATTCTCTTTAACACTCATTCGCCTACAGCAGAACATGCAAATAACAACGAGGGGAAATCAAGAACACAAGACTAAAAAAAAACTAATATAAATAAAAAAAAAACTTAAATTAAGAGCGAAGAACAAAATATATAATTTTTAAATGTATGTTTATACCGCAATGTAAGTGTGTGTTAATTTTTGCTGTTTTGTATTTTGTTTTCTAAAGCGCAAGTTCAAAGCCAAAAACTCAACCATACAAACAAGGCGAAACTTTTTAAAAATGTCTCAACAGAAATTCGATGACATTTTATATTGTTAGTATTTTTGTTTTTAATTTAAATTTTAAATTTTGGATTTTTGTTGTTTTTTTTTTTTCATTTTAATATCAACACTTACTATAGGTAACGACGAGTCCTGCACGAAAATTGGGGGATGAATAACATTTGAAAAAAATAATTGTTTTTATTTGACAACAATTTTGTTTTTGAAATAAAAGAAGAAAGATAAAAGAAATAATATTTACGAGGACATTTGATAAAGTTTTGAGTTCATGTAGTGATAGATAAGGAAACAGACCGACAAAAATTAAAAAATTTTCTACGTGAAAACGCATTTTTCTCTCAAATACCCTTTTACGTTGAAAATAAATATTTAGAAGGTACAACTTAAACAAATTTATGTGCGAATTGATTAAAAGTAAAATGTAAAATGTAAAAGAAAAGATATGATGACGTGAAAGGTGCCAACTACAGGCAAGAGCTTACCTTCATTGCTCGCGTAGTCGAGTGGTAGGGGTAGATGGTTGGTGGTCTTCTTGTCCAGTTCGTCCTGATTCTTCGATCGCAGGATGAGAACTGTGGCAATAATGACTAATACTAGAATAAATACTACGGCTACGACAGCGCCAGCCACAATTCGCATTTGTGTGGAATCGTCGTACACTGAAAAGAGAGGAATATCAAATATGGGGTGTCCACCCAGCAATTTTCAGTTATTTAATTCATACCTGGGCTCACACTTTGATGTGTTTGCGCATAGACAATATTGCTGTAAGCCCCATAGCCATTGAGTGTCTTGCACCGGACTTGGAATCCATACTCGGAATTCTCTTGTAGTCCATCGATATGGGCCTTTGTTTCCTTTGTGTTAAGGGCTGTTTTATTGATGGCATCCAATTCTAGTTTGGGGAACCATCGAACTTCATAGAATTCAATTGGCGAATCACTATGGAGCGGTTTATCCCAGACTAGATCGGCTTCCTTGCTGCTTATAGATACCACACGTACATTGAATACTGTACTCAATATCGCGGATTCTGTAGTAAATGTTATCTCAGTAAAGTCAGTCTTAATGGCAGGGCTATCATCAACTCCAGACGTCGTGTAAGTTGATGACTTATCGGAGTCTCCGGTTAGAACAGTCGTTCCATTATCGTTGTCAACATCATTCTCAGTGGTTACTGGGTAAGATACGCCGTTCATTGAGTGAATTTGTACTGTATACGTGGTGACAGGTTCCAAATTGGTCAGAGTCAATTTGGTCTCATTGAATGTGTCACTTGACGGATTGAAGACCACATTCGATGAACAGAATGAACATTTGACCTTGAAAACGATATCACTTCGAAATTTCGTGTCCATCTGTTCGTCAGTCGACCGTATTGGCGCATTCCAGGATAATATTGCACTCGTCTGGTCAACGAACAATAGTGTAAGATTCGTTGGGGCACCAGGTGGTTTATAGCAAGGCATATGTTTACCATCCTTAGGGTGACGGTAAAACCCAGACAAACACGGACACGATGACACTCCAATCTTTGATGATTTTGAGTTCAACGGACATGGTGTACACTTACTGACTTCAACAGATCGGAACGTTCCCGATGGGCATTCTACAAATAAATTTCACCAGTAAATGGAAGCAGAGCACTGATTTGAAATGATCTCTCTTACCGTTACACGTTTTATTGAGATAATCTGGTTCGAAGCCAACCTTACATCGGCAACCACCGGTAAGAATTGTCCATTTACCATCTCCTTTACACAGATACGTTGGCGGCTCATACGGTTCGGCATTATTTACACATGTTCCATTTTGTTTTTCAATAATTGTAATCTCCCTTCCAGTGGGAGTTTCATTGAAATGAGCAAAATTCTCAGTCACACTAGGGCAGGTTATATAATATACTTTGACCGCTAGGACACTTATACATGCCCCTTGATCACGGAAGGCAAAATAAACACCCTTCTTTGTAACTGCTATACTTTTCACCTCTGTATTTATATCGACGTCTGAGTTCTGATTGAATCTACCTTCGCCAGCGGCTATACGGGCTGTTACAATAAGGGGAAGAGAGGAGATCATTTAATTTATTGTTACATTAAATCGACTTTCTAAAAGTTAGCGCTAAAGTTTTATATCAGTATCTTGTATAATAATTAAGCAATCTTACCGATAAGTTTATAGCTTTCTGGTTGCCAGGGTGGAGGTTCTCTGGTAGCAGCATCAAATTCATAAAAAAGTAGACTAAAGGTTTCCTTACATGATAACGCGTTTCCTGAAATGACACAGTGAATTGGCTCAGTCATCGTTACAAATTAGAATCGGTCTTGTACATGAGGCACGTAATTTCAAACTGGTTGGACTCGAAACAAAACTCGGCCGACATCCCACTCCAGCACAAACTGTAGCGTCATTTAAGGGATTTGCCAATTGAGCAATATTCATGAAGGATTGTTAATAATTTAGATACTATGAAGCCCCTTTGAAATCAAAAGACAGGCGGGATAGGAATAATGAGTTTAGACAGGATAGAAAAAAGAAGATGTATGGTATGTTGACTGCCAAGGTCCGCCTTAGATTAAAGCCTCTTTGTAAGCGATTTGCCAAACTATGTAAATGCTGGTAAACAATTTTTCATACATCGTTTGTACTAAAGTTTGTTGTAGTATGCAACTGGTGGTGTCGAGAGTATTCAATGCAATATTTTATTAAATAACTCTCCACCCTCTACACGCTAAGTGTTAGCTTGTGTCACGACCATTGAATCCAACATCTATTACGTTTTGTTGTGGCACAAGAAATACAGGGGCGAATTCAAGAAAGCAGGACAAGAGTACTGCTCTTGATCGGCAATAACACGAAAAGCGCAGTGAGTATGACCAATTATATATGGATATAGATAACCAATAAAGTAAAGTGAATTATACAACGAATATTAACGCCTCTGTTTATGATAATTACGTCACTAAACAAGCGTCGAAAAATACAATACGCCGCCTCAATGGCTGAGTTGGTAAGGAGGACGTGTCTTGTGTTTGATTGTGCAAACCTAAGTTCAACTGACAACTCTTGATATTGTGCAGTTCGGCGTAATTACTGAGTGGTACGTAAGGCCCCAAAGCCTAGCCGCCCGGTGAAATACCAACCCATTAAGCTATAGGTTTCGTAAAATGGTTAGAAGAAATACTTGAACATCTTTCGGAGCTTGGCTGATGGACCCGGTCGAGAAAAAATAGCATCTCAGTGCGCTGACTCTGCGTTATAGGTTCACCTTTCCTGGTAGAAGTAAAATAAAAAAATTAAAAAAAAAATTGCATTGCTCATTCATGGAGAAGCAGAATACAATGCCGCCTCAGCCAAAGCTTCCGATTGAACGAATGGTAACCCACTTTAATAATTGATTCATCATAATCACTAAACAATTCATACTATTTAGTAAGTTAGCTGTAGGAAGTAATACCTTTGTGATTAAAAGACTGGGAGACAATAGGCATGCCATTCAAACATATAACGTTGGTGACCATATTAAAATTAAAATGTTTTGAAAAGGGCCACTGCGGAATCCTTTTCTTACACACCGAAAGACCTAAAAATATTACAGTTCTATTAAAGGGCGTCGACCTTGAAACTGAACTGGAGACTTTTGGAAATGCTGCCATGACCTTGAATGTAGTATAGTCAAATCCTTCACCACAGCCAGGTCTAAAAGGGAGAACCAGAAGCCACCCTTCTTCCTGGTACAGTTAACCCCAAACAGTAAAGTTGGTAGTCTAGGAAACATAACAGTCCTGGACCACCAAAGCGTAACATGGGGCAAACTGAAAAAAGGCAAACACATACTTCAATGCGTCCGCTGCCAAAGGTTTGGGCATTCATTGGCGGACTGTGAAATGCAGCATCGTTGCGTGAAATGCGGCCAGGACCATAATGCAGAGGAGTGCCCTTTGGGTAAAGAAGGGGTGGAAGACAAAACCCTTTTAAAGCGTGCAGTATGTCGGAATGGGGGGACACCCCGCTAACTATCAAGGTTGTCCTAAATGCCGAGAATTCACGTCGAAGGGTGTGACTCAGCAAAGAAAAACTGAGCCGAATCGCACAAGATCAATAACTATTACCCCTCAGTGGTCTTGCGCACCAATAGCGAGAGGTGGGGGAATCCCAACACAGGCTCCAACACTGATACCCACAAATACTTCGGCACAGACTGAAACAACAGCACAAGCAGACGTGTTCACAATAATGCTCAATCTACAAAGACAGATGACACAGCCGCAAAGTCAAATAAATGACATCAACTCGCACCTGCCCAGTCTAAATAAAATGTCGATATAAACCTATAGCGTTTGCGACGAAAGTGAAGAACGTGTGATTCGAACTGAAGCTGACAGTTAGAATCACTAAAACTGAACCAATGCTCAACATAACAGCCCACTGCCGCCTGTACGAATTCGATTTCTAAACTCAAGTACACTCCACTGATGTGGAATTGCTATGTTATTGCTTGGTATACGGCTGATGGATTTTCTTATTCGATTTTCTTTCGGTATTTTTCACTATTTGCTTGTATATTGTGTGTGTATCTGTTAGAAATAATAATTTGCCCCACACATAAGATGGGAGATATCACACTGTGCAGCAACTATAGGGGTATAACATTGCTGAGTACCGCCTATAAGATACTCTCCACTATCCTACAAGATCGGATAGCCCCATACACTAAAGTCATCATCGGTCAATATCAGTGTGGCTTCATCCCTGGCAAATCAGCTATTGATCAGATATTCACCCTTAGGCAGGCGATGGAAAAATGTCTGAAATTTAAGATCCTATTGCATCATATATTTATAGACTTTAAGGCCGCATACGACAGCATAGCCAGGGTAGAACTATATAATGCCATGAGAGAGTTCGGCATTCCAAAGAAATTGATACAACTTTGTAGGTTGACCATGACCAACGTACCTAGTCAAGTAAAAACGGCGGGATTGCTGTCCAAACCAATAAACATCTTTAATGGACTCCGGGCCTGCCTCCTCTTCAACCTGGCGTTGGAGAAAGCAATCCGTGACTCTAGCATCACAACTAGAGGGACTATTATCACCAAGTCCAGCCAGATACTTGCCTACGTAGATGACATCGACATCATCGGTAGAACCGAATCGGCTATACAGGACTCCTTCACCCAGATCAAGCAGGCGGCACAAAAACTGGGACTGCACATTAATGAGGGGAAAACTAAGTACATGGTGGCAACATCTGCGAAGAGAAGATCTAACGTTGGTCAAACTATCAGGATAGTGGAGCACGACACATTTTTAAGATAACCTTGAGGATACGAGGGTAGATGGTGTAAATTATTTGTTGCATCCATGAAGAGATGACGGTAGTTGTTTGGAAGGAATTGCTACGGTAACGAGTACCAATCTTACAAAGTTTAAATTTTACATTTGGCCCTCCGTTATTTAGTGTTTTTTTGACCCTCAGTGAATGTGTACACATGGAAAGAAATTGACATCGTTCTGTGATACGAGGGTATGTCAGTCTTTAAAAAGGCCTACGATGGCGCTCGTAGCATCGCTAATGGTCTGTTTTTAGTAAGCATCATTCCTCACTAGGTATCTGTCAATTTTCAATTTGTTTCATGTTTAAATTTTGCATGATAAATTGGGTATGAAAAAAATATCTGCCAGATGGGTGACGCATTTGCTCTCAGCTGAGAACTTTTGGAGGGCATGCGTCGCAACCCAGATGAGTTTCTGCGAGGATTAGTAACTATAGGTGAAACATGGGTGCACCACTATACTTCCGAGACAAAAGAACAGTCAAAACCGTGGATTGTTAAAGGCGAATGGGGTCCAAAGAAGGTAAACACGATGAAATCAGCTGGAAAGGATATGGCTACTGTGTTTTTGGGATGCATGTGGTATTATCTTCACTGACTATTTGGAAAAGGGACAGATGATAACTGGACAGTGCCATGCGTCATTATTAGGGCAGCTGAATGAGAAAATAAAAGAAAATCGCCGCCATTTCCTTAAGACTTATTTGACCTGCCCTCGTATTTTAGTTGGTCTATATTGAATGTCGTCAACAAGAAGAGACCCACAACATCTATGAACTTTGCGAGCGACAACGTTATTACCCAAACATGACAGAAGGTATGTTTGCTTTAAGGTATTTCAATACAGATTTTAACGCCCGACAAATCGAGGAAACGACCATAGAACAAATTAGAAAATGGACAACTGATCAAAATAGAGATTAAAATTCTAGTTCCATTTTATGGCAGAACCGAAAGAATTATTATATATTGCCAGCGTAAAATATATAGATGTTTTTTTTTTCACTTACCTGGAAATAATGAGCAATCTCTAATTGTAAATTGTATTTCTATATATAAACGATTGGCTGGGCCGCGGTCGATGAATGGCGACCAGAGCCAATTATTAACATTATGATAGGCAACATCACAGACAACGTAACTTCTCCAATTGATACCTTTGCCGAAATCTGTAAATGACTCCTCCACCCACTGTAAAGAAAGAATAAAGAATTTTTGTTATAGACACTTGTTAACTTTAATGTAGCAGCATTTAATATTTGTTATTTATGTGGTTTGTTTTTTATACACTAACGCGCGCACAAAAGGGGATTTTGAAGTACCCTTAAATGTTAGAGCTAAAGTCCACTTTCAACGTGGACTGATGCGCATTCACAGATTGACGGGTATCGCGGAAAATGTCTGAAGGGACGGAACACATTCAGCAAGTTCAGTTGAGCAACGACCATGGTAATACCTATAGAACAGAGATAGGCATGATACGTTGCGCCTGTGTTCTAAGGGCGGAGTTGATCCACTTACGGCTGGGTCCCCGATAAGTTTCACTGCTCGTTTTTGCATCCTGTCGAGCACGAGTAGTGCAGTTTAGGATGCGCCTGACCAAATATGGGAGTTGAACTCCATTTTTGGACGAATATACGCCTTGTGGATAGAGTGGCCAGGTTGGATGGAGTGAAGTATCTTTTGCATCTCTTAAGGAATCCCATACATTTGGCTGCGCTTTTCGCAGCTTCAAACATGGCGTCATTACAGTTAAGAGTCGAATTAATTCGAGTGCCGAGAATTGATAATTCCTTGGCTTCGTCGATGCAAGTGCCGTTCATAGACAATATATTTACTTTGGGGTTCACCTTTGACGACAAGAGGCAGCACTGAGTTTTTAGGGCATTGAATTCTACTCGGTTAGACAATCCCCACTAATATATCTTGTTGAGGTCTGAATTCAATGTATCAAGCATAAGTTGCTGGTTAGTAGTGACGTTCGAAGAGTTTAGACGGGAGTGTTCGTATGAGTATGAGAAACTCAACGTGCTATCATCAGCAAACGAGTGAATTGGGTTGTGAGTAATTGACAAGAGATCATTTATAAAGATCAGGAAGATAGTGGGTGAGTGTTGCTGCAATAAAAAGAGAAAACCGAAACAACAAACGGCGCTTCCTCTAGCGACGCCTCAGTCTCCCCTTTTAGTGGAGTGTATTCCGGCGCTGGCCAGCCAAACGATGTTTTCTTAATTCGAGGGATTGTACCTCCAGAGCCGGACTCTTCTCTGGATTGGCGGGCGTTTGAGTCTTGCCCAGTACAAATCCTTAATCTACGCGACCAACGAAGAAGACAAGCCAACCGACCAAGGAAAATTTCGACGAAGCGAAAAAACAGGTTGCAATAATATCTGGGGAATACTTTGCTTATGTCCTATAGTTTATTTGCTGAATATTTTATTATTTATTATTCTGTTTGATCTCTTTATTCGGCTGGTCTTGAACAAGACCTTTTCATTAGGAGTTCCTTCGACGACTCCTGCTGCTCCATCGAAAGTACCCGCCTTATATAGGCCCGCAGTCGTCCCCTCCTTTGCTCGTTTCCTGGGATCTGCTTTTCTTAGTGGCTTCCCAGAATCGGTGCGCCGCTGATCGTCGTTTCCCTGAAAGTGGTATGTTAGCGCTTGCCTTGCCTTTCCTGGGAATTCGTGATCCATCGCCAACAGTGAGAGTATCGATCCCTGGGGAACACCTGCATTAATTTGATGGGAGACAGATTTGACACCATCAAGAACCACTTGGATTGAACGGCCAGAAAGATAGTCTCTTATCCATTGGATCAGGGAATTGTCCACTCCATATGAATGCAATTTTGACAAAAGGGCTGGATGCCAAACTCTGTCGAAGGCTTTTGAAATATCCAATGCGACTACCTTGCTTTCACCGAGGTAGTGAATGGAATGGCCCCACTTTTCGGTAAGGTACGCCATCAGATCTCTTGTGGACCCGTTGCTACGAAAGCCATATTGGCGATCATTAAGGCGGTCACTTGATTCCAGATATTTCGAAAGTTGACGGTTGATAAGAGATTCCATTACCTTGGAGAGAATAGAAGTTAGTGCTATGGGTCGATAAGAAGAAAATGATGATTTGTCACCCTTTTTGGGAATTGACTGAATGTTCGCTGACTTCCATCTATTTGGGAAACGCCCAGTAGAATAAGACAAATGGAAGAGTTTCCGCAGTGGCTTGGCAAGTGAAGAGGAACATCTCTTAAAGAGGATTGAGGGAACACCGTCCTGACCAGCGGATTTGTGTGCGTTTAGCTCTTTGAGTGCGCGGGGAACAGTACGCGTTCGGAAGCGAATCTGGCTCATGGTGTGCTGCTTATGCTCAAGTTGAGGTGGAACTGATGTGGTATCAGGCAGCGTTGAGTTGGCTGTCGATTCGCCTTCTCTATTGTACTGGTGACTGGTTTGTCATCGACTATAAGCGATGGAATGGATGAAGAGACTGAGTTTTGAATGTTTTTCACGAATGCCCAGAAGTTTCTACTACCCGTGGGAGAGTATAGTATTTTTGGTCTCACTCTCTGGTCATGCAAGAACTTGGGGAGCTGAATATACGCATTGCAGTCATTCCTAGTCTGGCGCAAGACTAATGACCTTGCCCAGAAAAAACCAATCATTATGGAAAATTTAACAAGCCTCAGGACTTGTTAAATAAGGCCAAGACCGGTCCCCGGTTGTAGTGCCGATGATGATGATGATGAGTCAGTCCTAGCTCTCTTAAATCTTTTCCGGTTTTCCTCAGTATTGTTTGATTTATACAACCGGAAGTTCAACTCTTTGGCCTTAATGGCTTCTCTGCATCCAGGATCGAACCACATATTTCTTTTGGGTTTGATACTCTTTATTCTTTGTGGAATAAAGGTTCGCATGCCAAGTAGAATCGTGTCTCGTCAATGTGTCCGCTATAGAGTGAACATCGTTATGGAGGAAAAATAACGACCAATTTAACCTCCCAAAAAAGTCGTTCAGACCTTCCCGGTTGGCTTTCTCGTAGAACCATACTGTTCTTTTGGCAGCTTTCTCATTAACGTTACTGTTGGTTAGAGGAAATTTAGCTGACGCGACACAGTGGTCTGAAGTGCACAAGGGCGAAGAAACTTCAATTGTGTATTTGTTTGGGTGGTAGGTGAGAAACGGGTCCAGTGTGTTGGCGAATTGACCATGTATGTCTGGTACCCGTGTTGGGTCATTGACATGTTGAGTTAAGCTATTTAAATCAGCAAAACGCTGAACATATTGACTTTCAGGTGTTGTGTGTCCGGAGTGACGAAGCCACTGAGAGTTATGCACGTTGAAATCACTCGCAATAACGATTCAGTGTGCGGATATAGGGTCAAGATCCTATCGATAGAATCAGACAGAGCATCAAATTCGTTAAAGGATGTATTTCTACTCAAGTTTGGGCTTCTGTAAAGAAGGCAGTAATGTATGATATGCTTACGAACGTGTAGTTTTAGCCAAAGAGAAATTAAATTCTGGGTTGGAGCAGGGCTAATATTGTGACAGAAGTTGATAAGCAATATCATTTCGTATGTATGTGGCTATACCACGATGTGGAAAGAACAGTGGCACTAAGTTATATCCAGATAGATTAAAATCGGAAATATCTGTATTAGTAATTACCTGGGCTCCTCGATAGTATAGTGGTTAGTATACCCGCCTGTCACGCGGGAGACCGGGGTTCGATTCCCCGTCGGGGAGCCTCTAGCGCAAGACTAATGACCTCGCCCGGAAAAAACAAATCATTATGGAAAATTTAACAAGCCTCAGGACCTGCTAAATAAGGCCAAGCCCGGGTGCCGGTTGTAGTGCCGATGATGATGATGATGATGAATTACCTGGGTTTCGCTAAATGCAAGGATAGTTGGTTTCTGGCTAGAAACATGGGCAGACACAGAAGAGAAATTGCATCTCAGGCCGCGAATATTACACAAATCAACGCGAAATGCCCGCTCCATAGAAATGGCCCTACACAGAAATCCAATACCGCCTCGGGAAAGGATGCAAGTCGGGACCAGCAATAGATAAGAGAAAGCAACCACTACAGGTGTTATGCCTTTGTAGTAGGTGCCCCACTAGATCCGTGCCAAAATCCAGGTCACATCCCTTCCATGATGAACATTATGCCACTCAGACACAAAAAAACTCTCCAAAGATTATTAATCAATCGATAGTATCGATGGCTGAGGGACGCAAACAGAGGTGCGAAAAAAAAGAAAACAGACACAAGAGATGGAAAGGGTAGAGGGTTTTCCCGCACTGCACATCACTCGCGTATATATTCTCGCACTTTTCACAGCACTAAGACGCGTGTACGGAGATCCGTTTGTTTGCATAGGATCGCATAGAAAACTTTACACTGCACTCGGATGCGTGTGTGAAGATCCGTTTGTTTGTTTAGGATCCCACAGTAAGACTTCGCGCCGGAACCGATAGTGCAATTGGGTATCTTATGTATATCTAAGATTCCCAAAATGGATTGCACAATTGATCCGATGGTACGGATTACGAGGCAGAAGCGCACGTGCTGACTCGTTGGCGGTTTTAAATCGATTCGAACGACTGGGAACGTCAGTGGGTAAACCACCCTGTTGAATAGAGAGTTTGACACTGGTTTTAGTTTTGCCTTCATAGCAGACAGAGTCAGATTTGTCGTGGAGATACGCTAGAAAAAGACGAATATTTTTATGTCTTTCGGTTTCTAAGTTTGGATAGTGCCCCGCTACGCATATTTTCATACGTCCTTCGGTCTCTAAGTTTGGACAGTGCATTACGGCAATCAGATGTTTGTACGAGTGGGTAGACCCTTGAATCTAAGGAACGTATGAATTTGCTCGGCATCAGTCTGAGGGAATGTATCGTGGCATGAACATGTATCAAACATCGCCAGGTCCGCCTATAGAAAATTGAGTTATCTTTTTACACCTAAAAAATATTTTACTGTGACCCAACTACTTCTCTACAAATCTCAAATTAGACCCACGCTCGAATGTTCTTCCTATGTTTGGAGCTCGGTTCCTAGGTATACCCCCGGCCTACTTGAGAGCATATAGAGACGGCCGATTCACCTGATCGAGGACAAAGCCCTAACATCGGAACTGCAGCCGGTGTCACACCGAAGGCGCGTTGAGGAACTTTGCCTGTTTTACAGATATTATCACGAGATAGTTTCGCAGAGATTCATTGTATTATTCCGCGAAATCCGGTTTATTTGCGCTCCACAAGACAATCCGACGGATCGTATCAATTTTTCGTTCATCTCCCGACCTAGCGAACATATCTGTACCAAAACTCATTCCGCTACAGAACAAAACTGTGGAACTTCTGTGGGGGTTTCTCTATTCTACATGAGAAACAACCCACAATTCCAACCACAATGCCTACCTTATTTCGACCGCTAACAGCGCGTCAACCCAATCCCAATTCCTACCGTCGGCTATCAAGGGCGGCAAACAGCTCTCCATACCAACGTATGGGCGAAAAATGCCGACCCTAGACTCAGTTCTTATTCATCCCGCACACGGCTCCCCGTCGCTGCGGCGTGAAGCACCTCCAACCCGCACACGCAACTTCGTCACTGCGGATGCGAGCGAGCTACCGATAGGTCATGACCTTCTCGGATGTCATACCTGTTGGTCTATGCAACCACAACGGGCCAGTGGACCGCACCGCAATTCCCTTGCCCCTGTCGGCAACACATGCGGTACCAACCAGGTCCACTTCCTATACTGACCCAAGCCCAGCCACCACTCAGATTCTAGACACTTCACCTAACTACCTTCCGACACCCACCAAACTACTCCTTCCGCCCTACCATTATTTCGTGACTACGTCACTGGCGGGGGAGTACTGTGGGGGTTTCTCTATTCTACATGAGAAACAACCCACAATTCCAACCACAATTCCTACCTCATTTCGACCGCTAACAGCGCGTCAACCCAATCCCAATTCCTACCGTCGGCTATTTCACCTGCAATACATAATTTCCCCAAGGACGCATAGCTAAACTCATTATCCTATGCAGATAATGCATAATTGAGTTTAGCTACTATCTTCGCCATACGGCAACACTATTGCTCTAACCATGGAATTTCCACCGGAAATTCCATTCGTATTGGTTAGCAACAACAAGTCGAAGCAAACGACGCCGTCGCATCATAGCGAAACCGCTGGGGAATTTATCAAAATATCTAATTAGTTGTCATGATAAATTACCCTAGCCAATTTGGTGTCACTTCGGCTTTTCTACCTCGATGAATGTAGTGAGTTTCTACCTCGATGAATGTGGTGAGTTGAGGAACGCACAAGAGAGCATGATTACCATTGGCGGATCGATGTGTAAAAGCAGAAATCACGATTTCCACCCTAATTCAATCAGTCACACCTCAATCACAATCGCGTGCAGTCACGTTGCCGCACAAGTCAGTTTTCATCCACCGAGGTGTTCGTACACACAACAGGAGTCGCGAGTTATTTTGCTTTTAACATAGTCGGTGTAAAAAAAAGGAATTTCAACCCTCGTAAGGTGCGCATCGTCGAGAACGATCAACTGATTGGAAGTACTTATGCATCTATCATATTCAAAGGAAATACAAGTGTAATCTAAATCAAAAAAACAAACTAAATGTTAATTAATTTAAAAATAAATATAAGTTAATCACTGTTACTTCGAAACCAAGGAACAACTGTAACTCAAGCCAAATTAGAAAAATATAAAAAAACTCTTTCAATTCATAACAGTTTGTGTTTATTTTCTTTCCTCCCTCGTTGGTTACGTTTCGAAGTGCTATTTGTTCAGTGAAGTGTTGGGGGATTAAGTGAATCCTGTGCCATACGCTGGCAACAATACTTTACCCACCACACTTCTTCCTGGCGCGAGTTTTCCGGAGCGTTACAACCTGCAAATGTTCACGAAGAACTTCAACAGTTATTTAATGGCACCTCGAGGCGCTGACTTATAGCGCCAAGTTAGCCTCTCCTGAGAGAAGAATATTTAAAGAAAAGGTATTTTTGGTGGGGGGAATTGTAAAATTCGGTGAAATGGAGATAGGTGACAAGACTGTTGGAATGGTCACAAACAGAGCGAATACGGAGGAAAGTAGTCCACAGCTTGTTTATTTTATTACGTAACGAACGAAGCCTTCGGTTGTACCAAGGAGATGAGGAGGTTGAATTTTACTGCCTGGAATAGGGAACGTAAAGGTAAATGGAATTAAGGATTTCTGTTTTTGTTTATTTTACTTTTCCCAGGAAAAGCGCCCTGAGATGCTCTTTTTTTTTGTAAATATTGGTAGTAACATCTTCCGCAGCTTGTTGATCAACATGAAATGAGATTTTGCTAAGATGTTTATTAATAAGGCGAAAACTCGATTTGTGGAAGTCGTATGAGTAGTGATTGTGGGGTGAGTTGGACTGGATCAGCGAATTGTGGAAAAAAGACAAGAGAAGAGGCAGATGGGTTTATTTTAACAGAGACATAATCGCTATTGAATATGGAAGATATAGCTATGGGAATTGAGTCTAAGCTGCTTCGGATGGCTAAGAGCACACCCGCAAAGGGGACTAAAGTGGAATAAATAATCACACTCAATGGTGTCACCATCGAAGTAGAACCAAAATCACATAATATTTCAGTGTCTGTAAGTTATCACAATCTTACAACAAATAGTAACTTTATTGCTCAAACACCACAATATCACAGACATCGGCAGTTGAACCTGCATCCGCAAATTCGTGAGCATGTCGCAACCTCTTTACCGCCGTGGCGACTAAAGAGCGTTCATAAGAGATCACTATGACTTTAAATAAATGTTGGATGATCATTCTCCAGGGTGCTATCGTAACTTGACATTTTTTGAAGTTTAGAATAAAAAGGCAATTAAAAAAGAAGAGTAGGAAGCATGTGCCAATTATAAGGCGTCATTTCCTGTGTACAGGTGGCACGAGGGCAGGTCAATCAGTCCTTCGAAAATCTAAGAGATGCCGCTCGTAGCATCACTAATGGTCTGATTTTAGAAAGCATCATTCCTCATTAGGTATCTGTCAATACAATATATAAATACCTTGTAGGTATCTGATAAATTGGATATGAAAAAAATATCTGCGAGATGGGTGCCCTTTTTGCTCTCAGCTGACAACAAACGCAACCGCGTGGTCTCTTCTAAGGCTCTTTTGGAGCGCATGCGTCGCAACCCACACGAGTTTCTGCGCAGTTTAGTAACTGTAGATGAAACATGGATACATAACTACACTCCCGAGATGAACGAACAGTGAAAGCAGTGGATTGTTAAAGGCGAACGGGCTCCAAAGAAGGCATAGACGACGAAATCAGCTGGAAAGGTTATGGCTGTGTGTTTTGGCCTTATCTGCATTGACTATTTGGAAAAGGGACAGACGATAACTGGACAGTATTATGTGTCATTATTAGGATAAAATTGCTCCTCAATAGTATACTGGTTAGTATACCCGCCTGTCACGCGGGAGACCGGGGTTCGATTCCCCGTCGGGGAGCCTCTGGCGCAAGACTAATGACCTTGCCCGGAAAAAACAAATCATTATGGAAAATTTAACAGGCCTCAGGACTTGCTAAATAAGGCCAAGACCGGTTCCAGGTTGTAGTGCCGATGATGATGATGATGATTAGGATAAAATAAAATCGTCCTCAATTGAAGAAAAAAAAAAGTCCTCTCACTCCAGGATAATGCACGAGTACATACGTGCGCAATTTCAATGGCTAAAAGGGAGGAATTGAAGTGTGAATCATCATGGAAAACCATCCACCGTATTCACCAGACCTAGGCGCGGGTGCCCTCTTTTATTTTCAAATTTAAAAAAATAGCTCAGCGGACAACAGTTTACATCAAACGAGGAGATCATCTCAACGCAAATGCTTATTTTGAGGAACTACCACAGTCATACGTTTGTCAAAGTGTATTGAACTGGAAGGAGATTAAATTGAAAAAAAAAAAAAAAATTTTTTAACAAAAAAATTGTTTTTCTATTTTGCTCTCTTTTCTATGCTCTCGTATAATACATAATCAATCAATTTCGCGTTAGTACTTATCTATAATCTAGTTTGTAGGTTTATGCATACTTATTCAATATAATCTAATTTTAGAGTGTCTAGTACAATAGTCTTTGACCCTTTACAAATAGACGTCAGTAAATTGTTGTTATTTTGCCTAGATTAGCAGTGAAGTTTGTAGTGAAAAATATTTGAAATGTCCTTTCCAAAGGTAAGCTAGAGTTGATAAACAAACAATGGCTTACACCCAAAGTAAATTGATAGTTTAGACATCATTATTAATCGTGTAAACCACAGAGAGGTATTCATGAACAATATTACTCACCCCTGGTGTTTGAGCTTGAGGACCATATGGATACCTAGTCCATTCCAGAGTTGCCTCCTTTGTCGTGTCTAACAGAATTACTGAAATTAGATACAAAAGAGATTTTATTTTAGCTATTATTATTATTATTATTATTAAATGTTATTCTAACTATTATTACTATTATCAAATTGTATTCTAACTATTATTATTATTATTAAATGTTATTCTAACTATTATTATTATTATAAAATTTTATTCTGACTATTGTTATTATTATATTTCTAAACTTTAATTCGTTAATTCATGATTAAAATGTAAGTTGTGATGATACCTAATAAACTTTGGCTTTACTTGGGAGAGGGAGGTTCGTTGCTCGTTTTTCATGGAACGTGTGCACAAAAAGAACACGTAACCATGTAAAACTGAAAACCTTTTACCTTAAAACGCACGCACAAAAGGGAATTTTAAGATATCCTTACACGTTAAAGAAAGAAAAGTGGAGGAGCAAGGAAAGAAGGTATCGATATACATCTATCTTGAGATTACATGTATTACCATGTAAAACAGGATGTTTTTTTTTACTAAAAACGCTCGCGTAAAAGGGGATTTTGAAATACCTTTACGTGTCAAAGAAAGAAAAGTAGTACGATAAGGTGAGAAGTTATCGATATACATGTACCTAGAGAATACGTTGACGAGGAAATACATGACCAGGCAGAGCGTTCCACACACGTGTAGTTCGATCACAAAACGATTTTCTATGTTAACATGTACGTCTGAAATCAATTTTTAACCTGAACTAATGTGTGTATTTTAATCGCAGAAAAATATTTGGAGAGAAGGGATGTATTCACCAAGTCCAGTAGGGAAACGAGAGGGGACCTCTATGATCTAATCACAAAATTGAAGGACTTACACCTGAGTGTCCAACGAGGTTCACTCCTCGATTTCATGTTGTTATATTTTATAGACCGGTAGAGACTTACTAAATAAGGCCAGGACCGCATCCCGGTTGTAGTGTCGATGATGATGATGATGATATTTAGAGCACCGCAACGCGTTTTGAATGCACCTGACCACAAAGGGGACGTTTATGGCGCATATACGCCTCGTAAAATATGGCCAGTTTGGATAGAGTTTTGTACCTCTCATAAGTTTCGTTCCTCCATTATGTGTCGTATTCAGAACAACCAGTACTGTTTTTGATCTTCCTCACCAAATGTAAAGAGTGAATTCCAACTTCGGACCAATGAATTGTGACTAGATCTAATGTAGTAAAGTATTTCGTTCATCCCTTAAGGAAACCTAAACTTGTCGGTGCACTTTTGGCGTCTTTGAATATGTGGTCAGTCCGGTTAACAGTTGAATTAAGTCGAATGCCTGGTATAAAGTTTTTTCTCCCTTTAATGATGCGAGTATCATTCATACACAAGGGGTTTTATGGGGTTTTTCTTGGATGACAGTGGACACCATTGTGTTTTTGAGGAATTGAATTCCTCTCTGTTAGATAGTCCTGATGGGTTGGAATCAGTTTTTAATGAACTGACTATACATCGGTCTTGAAGTGTGATGTTGGAAGGGCTTGGTCTACCATGTCCGAAGTACGAGGTTAGGTCAATAAGTCCTTAAAAATGTCTACAATGTTGGTCGTAGCATCCCTAATGGTCTTGTGGGGGTTTAAGTATTGGTGCTCCGATGTACGGCACGGATTCACTTAACACCCACTGATATGTTATTTTATCGACGTGTCCAAAGTAAAACTCCACTGCGTGTCACTGAAACTGTTCTTCAAAGGAAATAAAACGCCGTGGTTTGTAAGGTGATGACTTTTTATTGTTATCTACGAATATCCTTAAAAACACTAATTATAAGAGTTACATGTATTTGACAATGCGATACACTAACGCACTGTTATTAATTCCGAGTTCACATACATGGCGATCGTTCTTTAAGAAATTTTATTACTATAAAATATTAATTTCATTCTCATAGAACTTATGTTTCTCGACAAACAACTCGACACGAAAACAAGCGTGTGTAGGCTTAAGGAATTTAAATTTGACAACGGAAGGCACGACAGCAGAGACTCGAGGTCTCTCCTCGAAGGGTGATAAAATTTGACTTGACGATGCAATCCACATCCGTCAGATTCAACGGTGGTGGCTCACATCGTTGTAGGAGGGGCGAACCGGGTCAACTTGGCAGCAGCCAATGGTGATCGGGGAAAGGGTTCAATGGGAGGATTTCCCAAATGCTGCATAGGGACGCGTACAATGCCCCTTTTGCCTGCAATACAGACAACGATCGGCCGACACCTGATCAAACAAATGTACGAGCATCAGGGGCTGCAGGCAATGTGGTCATAAATCATCGATGATCCACGCCTGAGAACGAAATAGGTTTTTGCTTGAAAGTAAACAAAAACGCTATTTCAAGGGGCAAATGATGAGATGTACAACGTTCATGGTCTGCCTATGTTGCATGGGATCGTCATGGTATTTATCCATGAGTTCAAGGGAAACGCCATTGTAGGCGATACATACTGGTGACGCTAGTTTAACCGGAGATTTGGGTTATGTTTGCTTTAGACGTATGGCTCTGGAACACAACGAGAGAGATCATTCATGGACTTTAAGTCAACAGAAACCTCAGCGGCGGTGGCTATATAGGATTAGGTTAATGTGCTGGTGCATGGGTATGGTGGTGAGGGATTTGACCTGCAGATGTGCAAGCAAACGTCTCACCCAGGGGAACCATGGACCAGCGGTTAGTAAACAAAACAAACGCAGTGAGGTACTGTGTGTTTGCTTTGATTTGCTGGTGGGTCATCATAGGGCATGGCATGGGTAAGATTGCCTAAATAATGATCATATCCATGCCTAAATTCCATGATCGGTTGATAGCCGATAACGGGGAATTGTCGCAACTGTCGCGGACCTAAGGGTATAGGCGCGATATTCAATTGTGAACTGTGGAAAGAATATCGGCTACAGCTGTGTCAACAGATACGCTGGCCAGCGTGTATTTGTCGATTATAATTGCTGACAAGCTGAGCCGATAGGGGGGTATTGAATGGTTCAAGTGTCATGAACCAGAACAATTCTCCAATATGCATGCCAGGTTGCTTTCAGGTGGGAGATGCTGCAGGGGAGCTTACGCTGCCCCTTTGCAGGTAAGTAGAAAGACTTGCTTGGGAAGTGGGAGACAGGTGAAAGGGAATGGGTGGTTCTTGGGAAATGACTTAAAAAAACCCCGACAGTCTGTTTTTATTAAGCATCATAACACATGGTATCCTATAACAACAACTTCTAGCTCTCCTTAATATACTCCGGTTTCCCTCAGCATTGTTTCAATTTGTATAACCGGAAATTTCAGTCTTTAACCTCAATAGTCTCTCTGCACCCGGAATGGAATCATCTATTAGACTTGTATTTGATACCCTTTACACTCTGTGGAATAAAGGTCTTCATTCCAAGTAGAACCATTCAAAGTTATTGGGTTAACATAGTTATTAATGGAGAATATCGACTAATCCAACTCCCAGTTGGACTTGACGGTTATCATCAAGTGGATTAGATGGACGAGAGAATGCCTAGAATGCGCAGAAGATTTAGGTCACTTGTAAATATTTTCGCATGCATTTCTCAAGAATACGACGCTATCTTAATGATAACCTTGAGGATACGAGAGTACCAATCTTATAATGGTTAAATTTTACATTTGGCCCTCCGTTATTTAGTATTTTTTGACCCTCAGTGAATTTATACACATGGAAAGAGATTGACATCGTTCTGTGATACTGTCAATAAGTCCTTAGAAAAGCCTACGATGGCGCTCGTAGCATCGCTAATGGTCTGTCTTTAGTAAGCATCCTTCCCTTACTAAGTATCTGTCAATTTTCAATTTGTTTCATGTTTCAATTTTGCATGATAAATTGGGTATGAAAAAAATATCTGTCAGATGGGTGCCGCATTTGCTCTTTAAGCTGAGAACTTTTGGGGGGCATGCGTCGCAACCCAGATGAGTTTCTGCGAAGATTAGTAACTGTAGATGAAACATGGATACACCACTACGCTCCCGAAACGAAATAACTGTCAAAACAGTGCATTGTTAAAGGCGAACAGGCTCCAAAGAACGCAAAGACGGTAAAAATCAGATGGAAAGGTTATGACTACTGCCATAGGGATTGCACGTGGTATTATCTTCATTGACTATTTGGAAAAGGGACAGACGATAACTGGACAGTGTTATGCGTCATTATTAGGGCAGCTGAATGAGAAAATTAAAGAAAATCGTCCTCATTTTCTAAAGACCTATTGACCTGCCCTCGTGATACTATCTATAAAACAGACAAAGTGCCACTACGTGCCTGCGATTCAGCGCTGTGTCTTCGATGACGTGAATCGCCCGTCTATATATGCTCTTAAGTGGATCGAAGCCCGGCTTAGAAGCAGAACTCCAAACATGGGAATAATATTCCAGTGCGGGTCTAGAGATGTGTATAGGAGAATAAGTTGGGCCGAAGTAAAATATTTTTGGGGTCTAAAAAGATAACTCGATTTTTTAGAGGCGGATCTGGTGATGTTCGATACGCGTTCATGCCACGATACGTTCCCACAGAGTATGACGCAGAGCAAATTCATGCTCTCCTTATTTTCAAGGGCCTGACC
This sequence comes from Microdon myrmicae, assembly GCA_963931805.1. NCBI lineage: Eukaryota > Metazoa > Arthropoda > Insecta > Diptera > Syrphidae > Microdon > Microdon myrmicae. Next base: position 15,113,573 of record OZ007500.1, read on the forward strand.
GTTCATCATCAGCTGAGGAAGTGATGATATATTTTTAAGTTAAAACGTTCACATTCGTTACTAACTTCATTTTTATCATAGGCCATTTTTTCATAATGACAGTTGTCTTATTTAAAAGAACGTCACAAAATCTAGAACTCGTCCCTTCTGACTACCAATTGTTTCCGTCAATGCCGTTACTGGAATGTCCACCTAGGTTGGTGGTATCAAAAATTGGCTCGACTCGCTCTTGGGCTCAGAAGATGAGGCAAAGAATCCTGAACGAAGGGGAAATGAAATAAATGCGTATTTTCAGCCAAAATGCTAGCGTTTAAAGTAAGGTTCGAGCGGGATCCTGAAGAACATTGGGGGTGGGAGCGAACATACAGGGCAAATTCTCTGCTTTCAACCCGGCGAAGACCAGGACGATCCTTGTCCCCGTTTAATCCAAGTTGACATGCAGTCTCCACGTGACACCCCTGGATAGCTACCCTGGCACCCATCAAGTAGTGAACCAATGCAGCGACCTCCTGAGAAAGGCTGGCACAAGGCTGATAATCTTGCCCGGAAAAACAAATTATTATGGACAATTTCACATCTCTCGGATAAGGACCGGATACCGGTGGAGAGACTTGCTAGAATAGGCCAAGACCTGATCCCGGTTGTAGTGCCGATGATGATGATGCTGAATAACATTAATTTCAGAAGATGCAGATTTAACACTGTTAGATACCCAAACCCGCTCTGTCTCTTCTGAAAATAACCAATTAAAAATATAATTACAAGTAGGTGGATAAAAAAACGACTGTGTAAAAAATAAATAATGGGCGTAGGAGAGGTTGAAGTCAAAGGAGGTTGGGAAAGAATCGGGACTTCGTAGCATACGCGAAATAGGTTCTTTCGAGCCATAAGTGTTTTTAAACATAAAACAACTATTCGAACTAAATATTCTCGAAGAGTATTTCAACAGTCGTACAACCGAAGAGCTATACCGCAAACCTACAATAGTGAGAGTAATCAGATCGCGAAGATTAAGATGGGTCGGACATGTGGCGCGAATGGGCAACGATAGGATCGTGCGTAGAATTCTTGACGGTAGACCAACGGGAAAGAGACCGGCAGGACGCCCGCGACGGAGATAGCAGGACAATGTAAGGTTTGACCTTGAGTAAATCGGTCAAGTGTAGAAGGAAAGTGCACAGGGCCGGGAACGATGTCGGTGAGGTCATGAACTTCCGGGTTCCTACAAGCCAATATATAGAATAGTGGGATGATAAAAATCATTAATTCGAAGCAGCATAGTGAAACTCACATAGTGAAGCAACATTTATGCTTCCTTTATGAATAAGGTAATAAAAAACAAACAACTTCAGTGCAAATGAAAATTTACATGGTGAAGAATACACTGAGAAATAATAGACAGTAAAAATAACCCAATTCAGTGAAATAATCAATGAAAATCAAAACCCTTAGAAGCAGGATTTAACGAAGTCACATATTACTCCGACCGGACGAACATAGTGACAGCGAAACGGAGAGCGCACAGGACAGGGAACGATGGCGGAGTCGAGTCAGCGAGGTTATGAACTTCCGTGTTCCTACGGGCCAATAAATAGTAATAGTATTACCGAACTATAAAAAGTATTATTCAAATGAGTCTTTATATAATGAAAACTACATAGATAGGGTGGATAATTTTATGATCAAATTACTCAGAGGACATATTGCAAGAGCTATAAGCTCGTCCAATGACCTAATTTTCGGAGCTTATTATCCAAATACTTTGTTCTATGAGAACGTGCGTCGCAACGGCTTTGTTCCACGGGAGGCATGAATGAGCCTGTGGGGAGGAAGTATTGTGCCTAACAGGGACAATACTTCCCCCTCCATCATATTGTTCGCCGCGTAAAACACAAAACAAAAAGGAAAAGCACAAACACGATCACACAAGTAAAAATAAAACACTCGATTGTTGGCTGTTGATGTTTCTTTATTTAACGATAAAAGATCTTATATTTCATTTAGGACTTGTGGGGATTATTCTTTTAGCTTTGAATGTATATCAAAATCGAACAACACATAAAATGACAGATTTTAATCAATACTTTCACCAACTTTAACTAAAGTTATTTGTACAACACGAACACGACTCCGGTATATATTTGCGCGCCTCCGCAGTGACCGAGAGCGGGAGCGGCGTGACCATTGCGGTCAGCGGATGGAATTTGACTCAACGGTATTCAATCGTTTTGGGGTGAGTTTTCCCGAGAGAGAAAGTGTTTCTCTCGTGGTAAAAACAAGGAAGAAAGACTTGGCAATGTATGTGTATGTGTGAGTGAAGATCACATTGGTTTTTTTCATACACAAGGCCATGGGAATGAACCTGAAACAAAGAAAGGAAAAAAGGATCGTGGAGTTCTTTGTTTATGTGAGAGGTTACTGGGAAACGAATCCAGAACTATGTAGGATAAAAGGAATTTATGGCCTGAGAGTTCAACTGAGTAAACATTAGATGGTAGGTGCATTTGGGATACTAGGATGATTGAATTGTTTGCGTATCACCAGAATGCCTGCTGAAGGACAGCGGTCTTTTGTTTACTCATGGTGTGAGTTAGAGAAATAGTCTCAACGTAGATGGTGCTAATTACACGCAGCTGGTGTTGGACTATTTATCGCTGGCTAAAAGGGTCGACAGCCGATGTGTGCATAGATAGTTTTTTTTTTACACATATTGAGGCTGGGATTAGCCAAGTCAAGGGTAAGATTCCCTGATATGCGGTCTTATGATATGCGAACCGATGAATTTAATTACAGGGAATTTAGGATAAGGTAAGAAAGAACTCTTACAGGAATTTGTATGTGAAGGGAATGCAAGAAAAGGTAAGAATTCTTTTACTGAAGCTTTTTAGATTATACCTTAGATAATCCTAGATGCGTGAAGCATTTAAGGTGCTAATGCGACTGCATTAGCGAAATTATGTGATTGGATGGGAGTTATGGGGTTTTTTTTTAGGTAAGTGAACCGTGGGGTTTTGCTCCTCGATAGTAAAGCGGTTAGTATACCCGCCTGTCACGCGCGAGACCGGGGTTCGTTTCCCCGTCGGGGAGCCTCTGGCGCAAGACTAATGACCTTGCCCAGAAAAAACAAATCATTATGGAAAATTTAACAAGCCTCAGGACTTGCTAAATAAGGCCAAGACCGGTTCCCGGTTGTAGTGCCGATGATGATGATGATGAACCGTGGGGTTTGGCGAAACCGCCACAAGCTTATACAAGATGGATCCGGAATTCCGCTGATCTATCATATAAGTAGATCATCCGTAGACGGGCGATTGTCCTACGACCGGGAAGTCACGCGCACCGAAGAAGAGCTCTTGCGTTTCAGTAGGGCTATCTCCTACAGAGAACGGACGGCAATATTAAACAGCACCAACTGTTCTGGTGGTTGAATGGCAAATAAAGACTGTGTACCAATGTCGTTAGAATAACTGCATCATCAGCCAGCTTACACAGACTTAGCTTTTCTAGAATTGGGGTAGTATAAGATTTAGATTAAGGTCTTTTAAGTATAATTTAAAAAAAAAAAATTTTAAAAAATGGAGGTAAGTTAAATTTTAAGTAAAAACAAAACAATATTGGCCCAAAGTATTTCTAAATTTGCTTTGTTATACAAATAATCATAATTACAGCCACAAGGAAAGTTCTGTCGCCGAAAGGCAAAATTGCACAATAGTCATATAATGTCCAGCTTAGATCGCCTGCGTAGGACCAGTTAGTTATTATATAAGATAATTAAGCTAGTATTTAAGTATTTTTTGTCTAGCATATAATTTAGAATCTCAGACAAAAATGAAAAAAAAAAAATTCCGAGGTATAGATATTTAAGTTGGCAATACTTTATTCAAGAACAGCCGATTTGACAGCTGACAGTTTATTTTTGCTTAGTTCGGTTTGCAATATATAATGACTCACTCCAGAACAACGTCTTCAAATTGTTCAAATTTCCATTAAAAATAATTTCAGTTCGAAAAACTCATCTCGCTATTCATTTTATGATCTTCATTTTCAAAGCTTATCCTTGATTGAATGGCGATGTCAACAAGCAACATTGTAGAATGTGGAGTGAAATTAATCCATCAGCCATTGTTGGAAATCCTTTACATCCACAAAAAGTTACCGTTTGGTTTGCTTTATGGGGCGAAGGAACCGGTGAACCATATTTTTTTCAAAAATGGTGCTGGCGAAAAAATTGTACCGGTACAGAAGCATGATTACTAGTTTTTTTTTTGTAAATCGATTGGATGGTATTGACACCGGAGTCATGTGGTTCTGCGAAGACGGGGCTACACCCAATATAACACGCGATACAATTAATTTCTTGAAAGAAACATTTGATGAACAATAACATAATGTCAAATGGCGACGTCTATTATAAAATTGTTAATAGCAATGAAGACTTACTCTGATCTGACCACACGTCCTGTATAGTGGCTAGCATCCAAATACTACCTTTTTTCTTGGGGCACTTGTTTAAGCTAATAAGCTATTGAACACTTAGAGGCCAACAACGACGCGTTGGTAACGAAATACGACTAGAAATGCTCCGAAGAGTAACCATCGGATTACACCACCTCGTTGGTCGCATGTCCGAAATCAATCATCAATCATTAATGGCATACATTATCATTCAAATAAGGGCTCCTCGATAGTATAGTGGTTAGTATACCCGCCTGTCACCCGGGAGACCGGGGTTCGATTCCCCGTCGGGGAGCCTCTGGCGCAAGACTAATGAACTTGCCCAGAAAAAATAAATCATTATGGAAAATTTAACAAGCCTTAGGACTTGCTAAATAAGGCCAAGACCGGTCCCCGGTTGTAGTGCCGATGATGATGATGATCATTCAAATAAAGTCACATTTTTGACCATTAAAATTATTTTACTGTGTTTTATATAAACTCAAAATTCTACACCTCGAATAAATCCCCCGAAATTGTCAATTTATATGCAATTTTAAATCACATGTCAAGGCTGGGATGTGAGAATAGTTGCCGCCAACTAAAAAGAGTGTACGTGATTCGAGTGATATAAATGCACAAAGTCAGCATGTAATGAAACAATTCGAATGTAAAATTATTATAAAATTGTTAATAGCAATGAAGACTTACCCTGATCTGACCACACGTCCTGTACAGTGGCTAGCATCCAAATACTAACTATTAGTATCCTCATTTGAACTTTCCTTTCCATGTTTCTCTGCCTGTTGTGGTACATTCCTCTTTGTTTAATTTTTGCTGCTTATGATTATTATCAATATTTTGTTTTGTTATACTTCGATAATATTTTACATTTAAGAACAAAAATTCACTTTATATAAATAATAAGGAGACGTACATTGAGTCAGGTGTAAAATGAAATTTGTTTGAAAACAAAAGCAATTTCTAAATTCCGAAATACTTTGCTTCAACTTTGCTTCACATGGGTCCATGAATTTTGTTTTGTTTTTGTTGTTCTTCTATTTATTTATTTTATCTTTGTCGGGTTTTGCTATTAATATTTTTCTTTTTATTTTGTGTGTATTTTTTTTTATTTATATCATAATTTTACACGAAGCAGGTTTTATATATTATCGTCGAAAATTCAAAATAAAGCATTTTTAACTGCCAAAATTATTATTTCATCATAAAACCGTTTCGATTCGAATTTGAATTTGAACCCGCGTCACACGGTCGACTAATGTGAGACTTTTAGCTCGCGGCCTTAAGACCATTTTGTGTTTTTTTTTATTCTATTTTGTTTTCCTTTTTAATAAACGTGATAAAACTCACACCTCGGTTGGTTTTTATTCAAGTGGTGGTTTTTTCTTTTCTATGTTTTGTGGTCGGCACAGCCGCACCTGTTGTGTGCATTCTGAAATATACAGAGAACAAGATAAAATGTTATATAATTGTTAACATTTAACATATTGTATCAGTATATTTATTATTTTATCGAAGGATCCACCTCAGATAGGAAAAAGTAAGCAATACTGGGAAAACTGTGAAAGAAAAACTGAAAAGAGTGAGCAATTGCATTTTTTAGGTTTGCGAACGACTACAGCCTGTGTGTGTGTGTGTATGTGGTCGAACATTGTCGATGATGCATTGTAAAATAGACTTTGCATTGGAGACGTTTATTACAATTGTAGACACTTGTTACAGGCTAAAATTACTCCCAAATCCTTACCCGTTGAGTCGCCTCCCACAATGAGTAGTGATTTAGTGGGACTGTGTCGTTTCTAACAGATCCACACACACAATACACAAGCAAATAGTGAAGAACGCCGAACGAAAATCGAATAAGAAAATGCATTAGAGCCGTATACCATAGCGATAACATAACAAAATCCACATCAGTCGAATGTACTTGAGTTTAGAAATCGAATTCGTACACACGGCGGTGGCCTGATAGGTTGCGCTTTGGTTCAATTTTTGGTGATTCTAACTGTCATAGCGTCAGCTCGAATCACACGTTCTTCACTATCATCCAAAACGCTATAGGACTACTATCCCATTTACTAGCTTAGAGCAAGCTTTCAAAACTAACTAATCTGTACGAATTAATAACTTAAATACGATGGTGAGGAGGAGTAGGAGGATTCACTTAACGTGAATTCCCCAGTGATTTTTAATTGATCAACACAACAAATTATTTATGGAAAAACCTGTGAAAATGCATAAATATTCCAGGATTTAAATTAATTAATCTGAACATGAATTAATAACTTAACTGCGATGATGAGGAGTAGGAGGAACCAGTTAACATAAATTCCCCAGTAATTTTTAATTGATCAACACAACAAATTATTTAAATTAAAACCAGTTAGATTGCATAAATATTCCAGGATTTAACTTAACTAATCTGAGCATGAATTAATAATTTAACTACGATGGTCATGATTAGGAGGTTCACCTAACGTGAGTTCCTCAGTAATTTTTAATTGATCAACACAACAAATTATTTATGGAAAAACCTGTGAAAATGCGTAAATCCTGGAAGACAGATTGAAAATAGAGTCCACATATGAGTAAAATCTATAATGGCATTACAGACAAAAAATGCCATCCATAAAATAACGCAATTGTATAGATTACATGGTGTCAATAAAACGTATAAAAATATCTTTGGTATCATTGGCTACTAATGCACACTTATTTGAACGCACGTTGCTTAAGCAAGTATCCGAAACGTCGTTGAACGAACTACATCGCTCGTCGCTTGTAACAAAAAAATATTAAAAGTATTGTTCGCTTTTGAGAAATGGTGGAGTTTCAAAATGATATACGGGGGTGGGGTGAAAAGTTTCCGCCCTGACCAACAGTGGCACCAGCAGGTCTAATTACTACGAGGGTTGCCTTTTATATTTCGGGATTAGAGAACAAAAACAAATATTGATCATCGAAAATCACTTTATTGTTTTTCAAAATATTCCCCATGAAGATCTATACACGTTTGCATGCGTTTGAACCAATTGTCGAAGCACTTTTACCACTCTGATTGAGGTATCTCCAACACATGCATTCTGAATGCAGCAACCGCTTCTTCAGGTGTCGAAAAACGTTGACCTCTCAGTTTGTTTTTTACGTACGGGAATAAAAAGAAGTCATTCGGTGCCAAGTCAGGACTATACGGCGGATGACCCATCAAATCGATGTTTTGGGTGCTCAAAAATGCAGTTGTCGCAGCCGATGTGTGAGAGCTCGCATTGTCGTGGTGAAGAGTGATCCGTCTTCGGCGGTTGGTTTTCCTGATTTCTTGGAAGACAACTGGCAAACAAATGGTTGTGTACCACTCAGAATTGACTGTTCTGCGTTGTTCTAGTGGTACGGTTGCGACATGTCCAGTTTTTCCGAAAAAACAGGCGACCATTTGCTTGGAAGTGCTTCGTGCGCGAACAACTTTTGTTGGATTTGGCTCATCTTGAAACACCCAGACAGTCGACTGCTGTTTACTTCCGGGCTCATACGCGTAAATCCACGATGTCATAGACGTGTTTCGAAGCACCGCGACCGTATTTTTTGAGCATTTCTTTCGACCAATTGACACGAGCCTTTTTTTGGGCGATTGACAAATTGCGTGGGATCCAACGCGAACAAATTTTTTTGACGGTCAAATGTTTATGCAATATTGAATGTATGCTGGTCCCACTAACGCCTAAGGTTGTCTCAATCTCACGATAGGTCACATGACGATCTTCCAATATCAGTTCGCGCACAGCATCAATGGTTTTCGGAACAACAACTGATTTTGGACGACCTTCACGAAATTCATCTTGGAGTGAACTACGACCACGATTGAATTCACCATACCATCGATAAACACTGGTCCTTGATGGAGCTTCATCGCCAAAAATTGAATTAAGTTCATCCATGCACTGTTGCTGAGTTAATCCACGCCGAAAGTTGTAAAAAATAATCGCACGAAAATGTTGACGATTTAATTCCATTTTTGGGCCGAGATGAATCTTTTAAGTTACTGTAAACAACACAAATAGCGCTCGTATGTCAAAACGTTCTGAGTGCGTATAACCTCAAAAATGTCCAACTTTACGACAGAGCTGTCAATTGCCGGATTGCAACGCTAGGGTTGCCAAATCCCGAAACATAAGAGGCAACCCTCGTATGTCAGGTTCTATAGTACTATGTCTCATTAGCTTGTATATACATTTTGGATCGATTGCTCTGTTAATGTACATTTGAGAACCTACTGAACAAGACGCATCGAAGTAAAAAATAAACGACCTCACTTGACCTCGTTATGCTGTAACTTTTTTATAAAATTATTTTCGCAAAAACGATATTGAGGACTTTCTACACACTATAGGCTACTAAAAAATGAACAGAAAAAAAAATATAATTTTTAAAACTTCTTGCTGCGAACCTCCCTTAAAGATTAATTTCCAGAATATAGAGACTATCTTTTCCAGAACGCCCCTGTCCATGGCATCGCGGGATACCAAACGGGATTGAAAAAAAAAGTCCATTATAGGGAGTAATAATCATCCCCTACAAGTAAAAATTGTGTTAGATACCTTGGTATCTGGGTTGATCAGTATGTGGCGTTATAAGTCTAGTCAGGGCGCCGGCAAGGACGCAGGGTTCACAAAACTTCCCACTCTCTGCTGCACAAACGATCGATGAGTGAATAACGAGCGAGTTAATCACCGGGAGACACAACATAAATAAAGAAAAACACACAGGTATTATTTGTCGTATAACTTCCTTTTATTTTCACTGAATATAGATTACAATGTTGCTGGGTTGTCCTTTAAGTAATCACCACAATCTCTATGTCTCGTTCCACCTGGAGTTAACACACGTAGTCACTGTTCGACTTTTCTTTACTGTTTTAATGTCACTTTCGGACAAGTTTCCGAAGGGAGAAAAAGGTGTTCTAAATCTTTTGATTACCGAGAACCGGAAATTATGGAATTCACTTATATGCACTTAAAAGGAAAAATACATTATCACGCGGACTATATGACTTTACTGAACTTTTCAACGGACGAAAACTACTCACAACCTTACTCCACTGCGGATAAATCAGATGCAACGGTGGTGGATCACATCTGTGTAGGAGGAGCGAACCCGCTCAACTTGGCGACGGCCAATGGGTAATCGAAAAAGGAGTTAAATGGGAGGATTTCCCATATGCCCGTATAGGACAAGTACGATGCCCCTTCGCCTGCAATACAGGCAACGATCGGTCCTGCACCTGTTCAGACAAATGGACGAGCATAAGGGGGTGCAGGCATTGTGGTCATAAAACATCGATGATGCACGCCTGAGAACAAAATAGGTTTCTGCGTCCTAAGTAAACAGAAACGCAATTTCAAGGTTCATACGATGAGATGCACATCGTTCGTGGTTTTGCAGATGTTACATTGGATCATCATCGTGTTTACTTAGGCGTTCATGGTAATGCCGTTGTAGGCGATACATTCTTCGGTAACGATAGGTCAACCGAAGATTTGAAGTTTGTTTGCATGACTGTGCTGGCACATGTGTACAATGGCGAGGAATTTTCCTTGCAGATGTGCAAGCATACGTCTCGCCCAGGGTGGCCATCGACCAGTGATTGGTAAATAGTATAAACACAGTGAGCCTACTGTGTGTTTGTTTAGTTTACAGACAGGAACATCAAAAGGCATGATCATGGGTATGATTGCTTAAGTAGCAATCATGTTCATATCCAGTTCTACGATCGGTTGGGAGCCGATAATGAGAAATTGATTGAAGCTATTGCGAACCTCAGGATATGGGAGCAATATTTAATTATGAACCGTAGGAAGAATATCGGCTGCAGCTGTGTCAACAGATACGCTGGCCAGCGTGTGCTTGTCGATTATCATTGCTGACGAGCTGAGCCGATAGGGGGTATTGGAATGGTGAATGTATTATGAAACAGAAAAATTCAATGATATGCATGCCAGGTTTGCTTTCAGGTGGAAGATGCTGCAGGGGAGTGTCATAATCCTACACCGTGCTTCCTCGTCGCGACCGAGGGAAGAGTGTGGACTGTATTTTAAAATAATAAATTTAACTTTCTTAGAAATGAAAACAAACTGTCTTACATTCAAACACAAGACATCCGCACACGTCTGTGTTTTTCTTTCTTTTTATTTATTTCTTTTTTAATTCAAAAACATAACACGACTGTCCTCGTTGGAAGTCTAACTATTTCTTTCTTTATCGAAATTTACAATTTTATTGCTTCCGTGTCGGAAGTCTAACTACAACTCTTTAAACACGACCTTCCTCGTTGGAAGTCTAATTACAACTAACTCTCGACATTCCTAAAAACATTCTCAATTTCATTCTGTATGAACGAAATCCATCTGTTACCCTTAGTTACCTATATGGGGGTGATTCATTAGCCTTGTTAACAAAAATTATTGCAGCGGCTTATGTATTTTGGAAAACGGTAATTGTGTGAAATGTTGTTATGTAAAGGATAGGTTGAAATTTGGGAATTAGGAATTATAAAATGTATTTCTAATGTATGAAGTATTGTATTTCTTATGTAATGGATATATTGAAATATGGAAGGAATAGATTCAAATAGAAAGGGATTATGGATTTATTCAATATGTAAATATATTGATAATATGGAATTGAATTGAGATGCAAATGTATGAACTATGTAAATTGAATTGATGGGAAATTGGTTTGGGAGAAGATATTAAAGGATATATTTACTAATATAAAGTGTATAAATGTATATTATGGGATTTTATGGTGAAATGGATATGTTAGGGTTGAGGTTTGGATTATTGGAAGACAGTAGGGCTGCGGAGTACTACAGGAGCTTACGCTGCCCATTTGCAGGTAAGTAGAAAGACTTGCCTGGTATGTGGTAGACAGGTAAAAAGGAATGGGTGGTTCTTCGGAAATGACTTAAAGAACCCCCACAAGTATCTTTACTTTGACAACCATATAGAAGCTGCCTTTTCTGCAGCAAAAAACGCATACGCTATTACAAGAATTCTCCTTCGTAGCAGTCTCTTGGAGGCCAAGGTCAAATTAATTTCATACTCTGCATTCATCCGATCAGTATGGGTGTATGGTTGGCCGGTATGGTATAACATATCTCCATTCTACATGGAGAAGTTTCGAGTGTTCGAGATGCAATGTTTGCGTTCTTCCCTTGGAATGTAAAGAATCCCAGACTCGCAACATGAGAAATTTTACCCCAATAAAGTCCTGTATGACAAATTAGGGCTAAATAATTTCAAAGGATAGATAATTTTCATTATCAAGAGTATTCGTGGTCACACTGCAAGGGCAAAATGCAATGAAAATAATCTTATGTCGGGAGCATTCTATCCGAATGGTATATACGAGGGTGAATCAAATATAAACGGTAATAGAAATAGATTCCAGTTTTTTCTACGAGATTTTATATTGAGATTTAGGCACGAATGTACGAAATATAAACGGTAATTTTACTTTTTTACTTAGCAACAAGTTGCGAGCTAGATACTCTTGTGCGTGTCTGTTGTATGGTTTATGAAGAGTAGGCGAACCGACTTGGGTAGCGGTCGCGCTAGACTTTGTAGTCAGTACAGCCATGAGCGAGCAAGAGGTACATACATCTGTTGCACGACGGATTATTATAAAATTTTTAACAAATGAAGGCGTTAAACCACGGACATTTTTTCTCGATTGAAGGCACAGTTTGGTGATGAAACTCTGTCTCAGAATCGTGTGTATACGTGGGCCAGAGAATTTAAAAGTGGGCGAGAACGTATCGAAAACGAAAGTCATCAGAAGTGAGTAACAGCTATGAAAGTGTTAAATCCATTATCACTGATGATCTTAGCTTCAAAAAAATTACTGCTCGATCGGTTCCGAGGTTATTCACCGTAAATTGAAAACAGGTCAGGTCGGAGATCAGTGGAAGACTTCAGGATCGATGTCAATAAGAGGGGGAGGATTTTTTAAGAGTATCGTCACATGTGATGAGACGTGGGCACATCATTATACTCCCCAGACGAAAATGGCAAGTAAGGAGTGGCGTAGGAAGGATGAAGGCTGTCCAATGAAGACCAAAACTCGTCTCTTAGACGGAAAAGTTTTTGCAACAATTTGTTTCGACTCAAAGTGAGTTTTAATGACGGAGAACGAACAGCGGCCGAACACTCGAAAAGGAGGAAACACGTGTACTATCATACGCAAAACTGAACACTTTGTTATCCGTTGTCCCCAACAAATCATTTATGTGAAGCAAGAACAAGATTGGAGCCGAACTAGAACCTTGTGGCACCCCTGAATTAACAGGATACAGATCCGAACACTCGCCGTCCACAACAACCCGGATCGATCGATTCTCGAGGAAGTTCCTCGTCCAGACGCAAAGCTGTTGGGAAAATCCATATGAACGAAGTTTGCTCAGCAATGCCCCGTGCCAGACGCGGTCGAAAGCCTTGGAGATATCCAATGCGACCGCCCTTGACTCACCATGCCACTCAATCGCAGACGTCCATATATCGGTAATAAGTGTCAAAAGGTCTCCCGTGGACCGCCTGCCACAGAATCCGTATTGACGATCATACAGAAGTCCGTTGCACTCCAAATACTTAACTATCTCTGCATTGATGACTTTTTCCATCACCTTAGATAAAATAGACAGTAATGCTATCGGTCGATAATTTTGTGGGAGACACTTTTTTCCCGTCTTTGGGATTGGCTGAACTCGAGCGATTTTCCAGCAGGCAGGAAAGGTCCTCCGTGCATAAGATAAGCGGAAGAGTCTGCCAAGAACCGGCGATAGTTCTGGAGCACAGTTCTTAAGGACTATTGCTGGTATTCGGTCCGGGCCGATTGCCTTCCTACAATCCAGTTCACGTAGAATGCGTTCAATAGTGCGCGGACGAAATCTCACATCCCGCATGGAAGACCACACCGGCGCGATCACAGGTGGCTCCAAAAGGCCGGGATCGAGGTTTGAATTCGCCGAATATAAATTCGCTAACACATTAGCTTTATCCTTTGAATTCGGAGGGAAAGAGGAGGATGCGAAGTTACTGCTGGCAGATCTTGCCATTGATCAGAAGGAGCGCGAACCAGTTGGCCACCGAAGGAGCTTATTGATCACCCTGTCGTTGTGAGCCTTCTTCGCTGTATCAATCGCCTGGTCGCACGCGTTTTTGATTCTAACAAAATTCGTTCTGTTAACATCGGTGGGATTGGAGCGCCATTGCTTAAAAGCTCTATTCTTTGCCGCTGTAATCTGCTCGCATTTTTTGTCAAACCACGGTTTTTCAGATGATCTTCGTTCGATGGAATGTGGAATGTAGATCTCCATCCCGAGAAGAATAATCTCTGATACCGACTCCGCGCAAGCGTTAACATCTGAGTCTCCGAAGCACACCTCCGACCATGGAAAGGATGCGAAGAAATCTCGCAAATCGTCCCAGTTAGCGGCCCCATACTTCCATACATGGGGAAGCTGCCTAGGCCGGTTATTCGCTTCATAAGCAAGTGCTTACGCGACAGATACCAAGCAGTGGTCTGAGTTTCCCAGTGGCGCAGAAACCTCCAAGGTATAAATATTCGGTTCGGATGTCAAAAACAGATCCAGGGTGTTCGCATAATCGCCTCGGGCATCCGGCACTCGCGTGGGTTCCTCCACGAGTTGGGTCAAGTTGTGGCTAACAGCAAACATCTCCGACAGCCTCCCAGCCTCGTCGGTTCTGTTAGAATGTACCAACCAGCCAGAATTGTGCACATTAAAATCGCCAAGGACGACAATTTCAGAAGCTGGGTGGTTGATCTGTATCCAGTCGACGGTATGTGAAAGATGTTCGAAAAATGTCGCCGGTCGATCGTCATTCGGGGAGCGGTAAAGACAACAAAGAAATTTAACAAAATTCCTCAGCACGACCCTCAACCATATGATGTCCATATTACTGGGTTCCAACATCTCCATCCTCCGGCAAGCCAGATCGGACTGCGCGAAAACGCAGACTCCGCCGTTAAAACGGAATCTCGAATGTAAGTCGTATCCTGAGCAACGAAGATATGTCGAAACAGTTGATGAATCGACCTGGGTCTTAGTTAGGGCAAGAATATCAGGTTTCGTTGTTTGCAAATATTGGTGGACGGCGTTTACATTCGTATTGGTGAAACCGATGCCCCTGATGTTACAAAGTGCCGTCACTAGTCGAGCGTGGGCAGAGCCTCGAGAGCGAGCCCGCTTATGCGATGACGAACCTCTTAAAGTTCCGTTATTTATTATAATATCTACATGATGTTCCCCCTGGCATCCGAATGGGGGACTAGCTTACCTCCGGAATTCTTTATATCAGAAGGTACCATCATGATCTGTAATGCCGTTGTCTTTTCCACAGGCCGAAGATCACCAGCAATAGAGAACACCGTGCCAAATATATTCTTTTCCAAAATCTTGAATTCAATGAGCCGAACAATGGAAGGCCAACAACCCATTGCTAGTGGGAAGAAAAGAATGCCAAAAATATGATTTTATTTTGATACATGAAGAGGCTTCGCCAACAGTCTCACCCCGTTCACATTATTCTGAATATGTGAAGAGCACTTAGCAAAGCGCAATACCCTCTTGGTAAAATTTGAAGGAAGGGTTTTGCACCAAATGGAACCCTCTCTTGACAGTTCACAAAGCCATCCCCCAAAAACCTATACTCAGCGCATATAACTCTTGCTACAATGATAGTTTAAAAGGATCCTTCAATAGAAGCAGCAGGAAATAATTAACGAAATTTTTTAAGTAATCTCCACGCCCGCCTTCTCCTCCCCGGTCGTAGGTCTCATTTTAGTCCACCCCCAGTACTTCACCTTCATACCAACCCTCCCCCCACCCTTCCATATATCTTCTCGCTGTGCCTAATCCTTTTTTGTTTTTGTATATTCCCCTCCTTACTGGGCTCCGTAAACTTAAAAGGACATTGACATATTCAACGGCAGCGATGCAGTAATCAGTTCCCCTCCTCATTTTCAAATGCAATCAACGATAGTAGCACGTTCCTCCCAAACATGCTAGGAAAACAAGCATTAAAAAAGAGGACGAAAATAAGGACCAAAAAACCAACAAGCAACCCGAAGAAACTCCAAAGCTCCTGACTATTCATTATTTATTTATTTTCTTTTTTTTAAGCCTGTAGAATGACTAGAATGTCACCAGGACTAGGATTATCCTCAAACACTTGCCATCCATCCCCAAACACAAAAGGAAGCTACGAAATTTTGTGCACAGAAACTGATGTGCACCGCACAATAATCGACACGTGTTGGTGTGACTCCTTCTTCCCGAAAAATCGACGACACACAACATAAAACCCTGCACACAACACGACAAAACGGTGAAATGAATCCTGGAAGGAGAAATCCTAGTCACAGTACACCATAGTAGAAGTGAAAAAAGAAAAACACAAAAACAAAAAACAGAAATGAAGAAAAATAATACGAAAAAAAACAAGGATATGTGGAAAAAGGATTCGCGTTGCTGTTGTTTTTCCATTCTCAGCAACCGAAGTGCAGTATTTGGGTAGAACCATGAATGGATGTGTTTGTTGCCCGCGCGCATAGTCCTGAATTTTTAGCGATTTCGTTAATCCTTAATCCCTTTTGGAACAGGATCAACAAATCTGTGCTGGAAGCTTTTGTGACAAAATAAAAAGGAAAATAATTTAAAAAATAAAATAAAAGGAAAAACGAACGTTCCAACCAAAAAAACGAAAAAACGAAGAAATTCTCAGAAACAAAAAGGACGAGGACAACATTTGGAGTGTTAGCAACATCAAATAACCAAGAGCGCGCGGTCTTTGACTTCAAAGCCTGAATTTATATTCAGCCATCTTGGAGTAAATGCTCCTTGACAAGCAGGAATAACGGACTTGGTGAGAGTGGGGGGAAGTACCCCCGGTTAAGTGGTGCTATTACATCATCAAAGGACTGGAAAGTTCGGATACTCGATAGACGAAATGTTAGAACCGGTTGCTTGCTGTGTGGCCATCGTCGGTTTCACAAATTAACACTGACACCTGTCAGCTAGCATGTTAAATGGAGATGGGTCAACAGGGAGACCATGATTTGGAAACCCAAATGAGACCAAAGGATATTAGAGCTAGCAGCGATGAGACGTTTGGCTTGATCGACCGATTAATTTATAAATAAGGATATCTGTCTTGGGCAGGAGTCCCTTGTCACAAAGTTAGCGGTCTAAAGTGTAATTGCCCACTGGTAAAGGCAATCAATTTTAAAGATTAGACGCGAGGACGATAAAAGCTCGCCACAGAAATTAACTCCATGGGCTGGGTTTGTCAGAAAACAGCTTGCTTAGGAATGAGAAATAAGTCTGATGTTCGGTGACAGAGAATACAAGGTCAGAAATTGTCAAAGTCCGACATGACAGCACATTTGGATTGTTACAAAATATGGACACGAGGAAATTGATACGTGGTTTTATCAAGAGAGATTTTGCAATGGTCATATACTGGCTTTACAATATGTGACTGTTGATAGATTTTCTGTATCTCTGCGCAAGAACGTGTCACCAATTGGATAAGATTCGCTCATGTTTGGGCTGCTTCTGAGTTAATATTGAAGGAAAATGAGCCAATGGTCCGGTGGTATACAACGGACACTGTCACATCACAATTTGACAAAAGGTCGAATCATACCAGCCTCCTAAGCACGAGTATCTCTCTCTCTGGATGATTTCATAAGTGCGGCCGTACGCACCAGGAAAGGGAAAAAATCGCCGATCTGGAAGAGGAATTTCCCGCGCTCCACTGCCCTATAAAGACAACTGACCCGTCACACATAATGAAGAGCTGTTTGCCCGTATTGAAAAAGAGTGAATCGATGCACAATTTGTGACTCTACTCTCGTCAAATCAAAGGAAACATTGCGAAAATTCGAAATGCAACATGTAAACACATACTCAGTAAGAATACCGAGGAGTAGTAGCAGCGAGACTGAAATTTGCTAAGCGATAGCTGGAAGACGCTGAAGTACGGACAAGAATGGCGCACTCGAAAATCGAACTGTTTTTTGACGCGACAAAGTGGTTTGCCTCGACTATTCGCAGAAAATGTAACGCCGCGCTTAATAAGTTTCCGGTATGGCACATAGGTGGCACTACCGTTGACAGGCTCATATGTTTTTCGGATTACTGGATCTCTTTTCTTTCAATTCCGAGAGCCTCAAGGTTCTATATTGGTTCCGACCCTTTTTTTGCTTCATTTTAATGACATCACTTAAGAAGTTTCCGGTCTGACACATAGATGGCAATACTGTTGTCATATCTATATGATGGATAGTACCAACCTTCAAATGATATGTGTCAACATTTCATGACAACAACCTGTTTAGTGGTGATTTTACTGACCAATTTTTGCTGTTTTCAAGACAATGGATAAAAACGAAATTCGTGTGTTGATCAAACAATATTTGTTAATGGGAAAAATACTGTTAAAGGCAAAGAATGACGTTTAGTTCTCAAATTATAGTGATTTTAGTGAAACAACTTTTGGTATTTTCAAAACAACGGATGAAAAGAATTTCGTGTGTTGATCAAACAATGTTTTTTGATGAAAAAAAAAAACTGTTAAACCCAAACAGTGGCTTGATAAGCGTAGAGAAGATTCTGCACCAGGGAGGGAAATCAACCGTTATTGCATGGTGTGCTGAATTAAAACGTGGTCATACAAACACCGGTGATGCTGAATGTTCTGGTGGTCCATATGAGACAGCGACTCAAGAAAACATCAAGCCAGTCCTGAATATCGTGACGGAAGATGGAAAAGTATAAGTGTGTGAGATAGGTGAGATCATTAAGACATAAATTAGAAGTGTTTTCACTATTTTAGATCAAGATTTCGCCAAAAACCGGCAGTTGTTCCGGAAAACATAAAAACATGCACTAAATGATTTTGGATGATCGAAAACTGAAGATGAGTGAAATAGCTAACACCTTAAAGATATCGAAAGATAATGTGTTTAAAATTTTACACAAAAATTAGAGCATGCGTAAGTTGCTTTCGAAGTGGGAGCAGGGTTTACTCACACCGAACCAAGGGCAACAAAACGTAGACGATTCAGAGCGCTCTTGGGAACTGTTCAATCGAGATAAAAAGCATTTCTTGCGGCGGTATGTGACATAGGAAGAAACATGGCTCTACTGTTACACATCTGAATCAAAAACATCATCAACTGAGTGGACATCAGCCGGTGAAAGTTGGCCAGCGTACTCTTTGGAGTTTTTCAAACGAGATAAAAGGGGTTTCTTGGGTCAGTGCGTGACAATGGATTAATCATGTATCCACTACTACGCGCCTGAATCAAAAAGACCGCCAGAGGAGCGGACAGCAGTCCGTAACGGTTGTCCACAGCTACCAAAACCGCAAAAACCAGCTGGCAAGGTCATGGCATCCATATTTTGGGGTGGTGGTATTGTGGTCGACTGCCTTGAGAAAGGTAAAACTATCAATTCCGAACATTACATTGAATCGATTGAACGTATAAGTTAAGGAAAAAACATCCTCACATCAAAAAAAAAAAAAATGAGACTGTTTCACAGAGACAATGCATGGTGTCACAAGTAATGGAAACCATGGTCAAATTGAATGAATTACGGTTCGTGACTACTGGCTTTTTGCATACCTCAAAAAAATGGCCTGGGGAAAGAAATGTAGCTCAAATGAAAAAGCGATTGCTGACACTGAGGCCTATTTCAAGAGCAAAGACAAATTGTTCTACAAAAAAAGCATGGAAAAGTTAGAAGGGGCATTCGAATGAATGTACCCCTCTTGAAGAAGAGTTTCTTTATATATATATATATATTTCTCTCAGAGGAGACGAACCTATAGCGCCGAGTCAGCGCCCGGGGCTCCCATTAAATAAGTATTGAAGTTTATAGCGTTTTGGATGATAGTGAAGAACGTGTAATTCGAACTGACGCTATGACAGTTAGAATCACCAAAAATTGAACCAAAGCGCAACCCATCAGGCCACCGCCGTGTGTACGAATTCGATTTCTAAACTCAAGTATATTCGACTGATGTGGATTTTGTTTTGTTATAGCTATGGTATATGGCTCTGATGCATTTTCTTATTCGATTTTCGTTCGGTGTTCTTCATTATTTGCTTGTGTATTGTGTGTGTATCTGTTACAAACGCCACAAGTTCTTCTTGAACAGTTGCAGGTTGTAACGCTTTTCCGTTTTGAAACGGAACGAGTATAGAACAGAGATGGAGGTGCCGTCGGAAGATGAACCGAAAATTGACGGGAGTGCAAATAAACAGAATTTCGCAGGATATTACCACGAATCTCCGAGGAACAGTGCTCGTGATAATACGAGGGTAGGTCAATAAGTCCTTAGAAACGCCTACGATGGCGCTCGTAGCAGCGCTAATGGCCTGTTTTTAATCAGCATCATTCCTCACTAGATGTCTGTCATTTTTCAATTTGTTTCAGTTTCAATTTTGCGTGATAAATTGGGAATAAAAAAAATATCTGCGAGATGGGTGCCTTATTTGCTCTCAACTGAGAACAAACGCAACTGCGTGGTCACTTCTAAGGGTCTTTGAAGCGCATGCGTCGCAACCCAGATGAGTTTCTGCGCAGATTAGTAACTGTAGATGAAACATGGATACACCACTACACTCCCAAGATGAAAGAACAGTCAAAACAGTGCATTGTTAAAGGGGAATGGGCTCCAATGAAGGCAAAGACGGTGAAATCAGTTGGAAAGGTTATGGTTATTGTCTTTTGGGATACACGTGGTATCATATTCGTTGACTATTTATCATCTTCGTTGACTCATTATTAGGTCAGCTAAATGATAAAATAAAATAAAATCGTCCTCTTTTTCTAAGGACTTATTGACCTGCCCTCGTAGTTCGAGCTGAAAAATGGCAAAAGATGGTCGAAAAAAATGAAATATATTAGCGGTAAATAAAACAGTTACTGAGATATGTAACGCAGGTCTCGTCTGGGTATGAAGCCTTAGGATCGTCCCAACATGTTTGTGGTAGCTATGTCATCAGCTTCACTTTCTACATTGACAGTTGACTTCGTCTTCTACCAAATCTTCGATTATTTTCATCTGTCTGAAGCATCTTTGATAGGTCTAAATTTTGTAAAGTATTCTAAGGACTTAATGATCTGCCCTCGTACCACGAATCTCCGAAAAACAGTGCCCATGATAATATCCGTAAAACAGACAAAGTTACGCTACGTGCTTTCGATGTGACAGCGACTGCACTTCGATGTCAAAGCTGTGTCCTCGAAAAGGTGAATCGCCCCTCTCTCTATGCTCTCAAGTAGGCCGAAGGTATACCCAGGAACCGAGCTCCAAACATGGGAACAATATTCAAGCGCGGGTCTGATTTGAGATGTATATATGAGAAGAAGTTGATCCGAAGTAAAATATTTGTTTGCTCTAAAAAGATAACTCAATTTTCTAGAAGCGGATGTTGCAATGTTCAATACGTGTTCATGCCACGATACGTTCCCACAGACTATTACACCGAGCAAATGCATACTCTCCTCAGATTCAGGGGTCTGAACATTCACCATCAGCTGAGGAGCCGACGATACATTTTTCCTTCGTATATTGCATATTCGTTGCATTAAATTCAACGAGATTGGCCCTTCCCAATTGTAGGATTTTATCCAAATCCCGACTCAGAGAGTTGATCTGGCTACATCACAGCTGGTGCGACGATGATGCGTTAATCGGCCGATTATTCGAAAATAAAGAAGTAAATGTACTATTATCCACAAAAATAAATATTTTGTTACTCGTTGGTTCTAACAAATCATTAATGTGAAGCAAAAACAAGATTGGAGCCAAAATAGAACCCTGGGTCACCCCGGAATTAATATAATACGGATCCGAAGACACATCATCTACAACAATGGGTTCCGGAAAGGAAGATCAACCGGTAAGGCACTATCTGTGTTGTGTGACATCGCTCGCAATGCGATAGCTGGAGCATGATGGCTACGAAGCACGAAAAAATATTACGCCGTGGTGGCACTAGAGTTAAAAATGCATTTAACTCGGTGAACTGGAATCGGATTCTAAAAACGTTGAGCGATCTACAAGTCTCACCCTACTTGGTGTGTATACTAGCAAACCATCTCTCGGATAGAAGACTGCTCTATGACAAAGATGAGGGACCACGGGAATATAAAATAACAGCGGGTGTACCCCAAGGGTCTGCATTAGGTCCGCTGTTATGGAATATCATGTACGACGATGTGCACAGGGTAAATGTACCAGAAGGAGTTAGAATCATTGGGTACGCAGATGATTTGGCGATCGTGACTGTAGCTAAACATCTAAATGAGGTGGAGAATATTTGTTCCCAAGCAATCCAGAGCATTAAATGCTGGCTAGATATGACCGGACTGAAACTAGCCGAACATAAGACGGAGGCAGTTTTAATAAGCAGCCGCAAGAAAGTTGAACGCTTTGATTTGGAAATAGAAGGACAAACAACCAGGTCCAGTCTCTATAATAAATATATTGGTGTTCCCCTCGACAACAGGTTGACCTTCGAAGAACACCTGCGGAAAATGAGTGAAAAATGCCAAGAGTATGTAAAGTTTCGGCGAGACTGCTACTCAATGTTGGTGGACCCCGGCCCCGCATAAGCAAACTGATAACCATTGTCAAACTTCCATTATAATGTATGCAGGTCACATATGGGCAGGAGCCGCACAATATAAGTCGTACATGAGAGGAGTGAACTCAGCACATGGGTTGGCATCATTAAGACTATGCTGTGCATTCCGAACGGTATCCGAGAATGCCATAAATCTCTTTTCCGGGAGGAAACCACTTGACATTGCAGCTAAAGAAACGTTGCGTTACATGAGGTCTCACAAGAGAATCGCCCGATAATGCGGTCACAATTTGAGCCCTCAAGCTTAAGAGAATGGCAACTAAAGTGGAATTCTTCCACCAAAGGTAGATGGACCATCACCATTATACCTGCTGTAGAAATATAGGTGAAAAGACAACACGGCGAGCTGAACTACCACTTGACTCAGCTGATATCAGGACATGGATGCTTTCGGCAATACTGGCACAGGAATAAACATGTCAATCACCCATACAGCTTGTACTGCGAAGACAAAACAGAAAATTGCGGAATACGTACTCACAGGGTGCGTGAGATTGGAGACCGCACGAACGATTTCTAAGAGACATATGAGATGGACCTTACTCCGACAGGAGTAATAGGATACATGCTAAGTTCCAAACAAGCATGGTCCGTAGCAATTGATATTATATATGACATGATGCAACAGTTGCGACGCGACGAGCTCAGTAACAGGTAAACTCCGTCCCGCCCGGCGATGGTATACCTAAAAGAAAGTTCCGCGGGGATCAACAGGAATATATGCCTGGCGGGAGGTGGTTTTAGTCAGTAAAAATCCGACTTGCCTCTGGATCGGTCCAGAGGTATCTTTAGAAGATTTCCAACTCCCTATCGAAACCAAAAAAAAAAAAAAAAACCGTCTACAACAACCTGGATCGATCAATGTTCGAGGAGTCGCAAAGTTGTTGGAAAAGTCCGTATGTACGAGACTGGCTTAGCAACGCCCCGTGCCAGGCGCGGTCAAAGGCCTTGGAGATATTCAATGCTATCGCCCTTGGTTCACCATGTCTTTCAAGTGTAGATGTCCAGATGTCAGATACAAAGGTCGAACGATCCCCTGTGGGCCACCTGCTGCTGAATCCGTATTGACGATCATTTAGAAAACCGTTGCATTCCAAGCATTTAATCAACTCGGCATTGATGACCACTTTCATTACGTTGGATAACAGAGATGGTAATGTTATCGGCCAGCAATTTTGCGTAAGACATCTTTTTCCCTTTCTTTAGGATTGTTTGAATCCGAGCGAATTTTCAGCAAGTAGTAAAGGTCCTCTGTACACAAGATAAGCAAAAGAGTTTTCTAAGAACCAGCGACAAGTCTAGAGCACGACTTTTAAGAATTATTTCTGGTATTCCATCCGGACCGGTTGCTTTCTTACGGTCCAGTCCAAGGAGAATACGTTGAACAAAACCTGGACGGAACTTAACATCTTGTATTAAAGATTGCACCGGCGCGATCAGAGGTGGCTCCAATAGACCAACATCAAGAATTGAATGCGAGAAGAATAAATTCACGAACACATTGGCTTTATGTTTCGAATTCGTGGCGAGTGCCCCGCAGCCCGTAACTAACGGTGGAAAGAAGGAAGAGACGAGGATTTTAGTAAAGCCTTCGAAAAAAATTTGCACGGAGTGATACTTTTCAAATTATCCACCTTGGGCTTTGAACCCGTATTAAAAAGGTGGATTTCGTCATACCTGAGTAACCCGCTCTACAGAGTGCGTCTCAGATCCGTTCTCTCAAATCCTCTTCGTGGTACCTTTGGAGTCCCTCAGGTCAGGCATTTGGGCCCCCTTTTGTTCATATTAACAATAAACGACATCGATTCGATTATCAAGCATTCCCGTATCTCCCTTTACACCGACGATATCAAATTCTCCAAAACAATTTCTTCTCCGCTTGATCCTTTCCTTCTCTAGATAGACCTTGACAATTTTTCGTTATGCTGTCAGAAGAATTGTCTGCAGCTTAATGTCGACAAATGTCAATCAATTACGTTTTCATGGAAACGCACCCCTTCCCCTCCCCGCTTCTACTTCTTATTCAACCAACCTTTATCCTCTTTGACTTGATCCGAAACCTTGGCATCTTATGTGATAGTCAGCTAAATTATTAATTTCTACTTTAGTTTTAAATTGGTTTATAAGGTATTATATTTATTGTCACTAAGCTTGAATTAAGCCGAATAAATAAATAAATAAATAAAAAACATTCCTCTCACACATTGGCGACATGATCCTCAAGGCCAATTCAGCGCTGGGTTTTGAGAAACGCTGGTCCAAGGGATTTTCTAACCCTAAGATGACCCGATCGTTCTACATTACACTAATTCACTCTCTTCTTAAATATGTCAGGCAGGTTTGGTCCCCATATCCGCAGAATTGAGTGTATTCAAGGACGTTTTGGCCACCGAGGACTGAGTTGGGAAAACCCCCTGCCCCGCCCTCTTACACAAGTTGTCTCAAACGAATTAACCTTACCACTCTAGAAGAGCGAAGAAATCACACTGTATTTTCATCCGCCCTATTCTCTCGGGATCAATCGACTGTGCAAGCCTTCGCTCCTCTATTCCGTCCTATACCAAACGCCGTAACCTACGAAAACCTCATCTATTTTATATACCAGCCTATCACACCTCGTACGGTCTTAACGAACCGATCTCACGCATGCTACGCAAAGTCAACTATTACCCCACCTCCGTTGACTTCAACGTCACCTCTCCTGCTCTCAAACCACGTTTCTTCACTAGCTCCTCTTACCCCCCTGTGCAATTCACACAAACACACACAAACGTTTCTTCACGTGCGAACGAAAGGCAAAATCGGAACGGGTTTTTTGCATCGAATTGTGACGGGGAACGAAAAGTGAATCCACTTTAACCCAAAGCACAGAAAAACGTCGGGCAAGGACGGCTATGCATCAACTGCAACTGCCAAACCGAATATTCATGGCAAGAACCTAATGCCGTGCATCTGGTGGGATCAGCTCGGAGTGATCTAGTATGACTAACTCCAGCCTAACGAAACCATCATTGAGGAACGTCCCCAACAACAATTGAAGCTCAAACGTACCCCAATATGCCAAAGCGATCTTTCAGCACGACAACATGTTGCAAAAGTCGGGAAGGAAACTTTGGAGGCGCTTCAATGGGATGTCGTATCCCATCCGCCGTAATCACCAGACACCAGACACCGACTACCATTTGTTTCGGCCGATGAATCATGGCCTGGCCAAGTAATACTTCACTTCTTACGAAGAAACCAAAAATTGGGTCGATTCATGGATTGCCTTAAAAGACGAGGAATTTGTTAACATAGGAAAAAATTGTGTGCTTCCTCAAAGATAGGAAAAAATCATATCTAACGATGGACAATACTTTGAATAAAATACAATTTCTCTGAGTAAAGTTTCAAAAGATCTCTCGGCTTTTCTCCAATATATTCACAAGAAAATGACCTCTTCCAACAATGATACGCCTTTTTGACCATGATAAGCCGGCCTTGCGGCACCCCTCTAAGACCCTCAATACTCTCCCCCTACCCATCTACTGTCATGTCTCTGAATGTGAGAGATCTCCGCTCTAAAACGCAATCGATTCTGCAAAATGCACTTACCCTCCCTTTCGATATATATGCACTGAGTGAAACCAATCTAAACCCCAGTATTAACAGTCAAGAACTATACCCTTCCACCTTTAACGTTTTTCGTGATGACCATGGTATATGTATATTCGGATTCACCTTGCTGTTGTGTGCCGCTGGCCGTACAAAATAGGCTCGCCTTATCTCTTATTGCCATCTCTTCTTCTTCTAGACTATGTCGCAATAAAAATCGCCCCAATGACCAAAGTTGATTTGATTTGAAGTCCGCATTTATTTTAAATCAAAATCAAATTATACGTATTTCTTCAGGTAGGACTAAATGCATGTCGTATTTTTCAAATATTGTTCTAATGTTAACTTACTGGCTCTTTGCAAGCACTCTAAATTATACAATATCTAGTTATTGTTTATGCCTTTCGGCGTACAATGATTTTTACAATTTTGTTTAATCAGTATATAGAGGTCTCCCTCTTTTACAATTTTGCTAACGCTATATACATATCGGTTTCCAACGCTCGAAGTCTTTATAGCAGTTGATCACCTAGCCGAGTTAAGTACTTCCCTAGACGATACCGTTGTTATTGGCGATTTCAACCTCCCCCATCTCCAATGGACGTTGTCAGACGATCAATCCTTTTACATCTCAAACCGCAAAAGTACCAAGAAATGCCTCTTTACAGACGGTCTTACCGACTCAAGCCTCCGTCAAATAAGTATTGCCCCAAATCATATGGAAGCAACTTGACCTTGTGTTTACAATCATCATCATCATCGGCACTACAACCGGCATCCGGTCTTGGCCTTATTTAACAAATCTCGTGGTCGTCGTCGTGTATTCGGCCCATATCCGAGGCTTGTTAAATTTTCCATAATATTTTGTTTTCCCGGGCAAGGTTATTAGCCTTGCGCCGTGTGTTTACAATAGACCCCTATAATTCCTCAGCTGCCCTTAGTCCCCACGCCCTTTCAACAATCGACAATTACCACCCCCGCTTCTCGTATCCCTTTATCGTGACTACTCACCCCGACCCTCACCGCCCCACGTCAACTTTTCCTACAACTTCCACAAAGCTAACTTTCGTCTATTAAATGAGCATCTTCGCAGAACTGCATTTCGCTTTGATCATCTAGAGGTAGAAGAAGCTACTACCACTCTCTATTATGAAATTGACAATGCCATATCCTTATATGTCCCTTATTCTCGACATATGATACCGGTTTCATCGCCTCCATGGTACAACCGCAAACTCTGCAATCTTCGGAACAAGAGGAATAATTTGTCGAAATTTTTCCTAAGAACTCGTTTCTCCCTGGACGACTCCAACTTTCTCGGTTCCTTTTATAAATGCACCGAGCTTTACAACTCCCTCTACTACATGTATCTCACAAAACACAAAACAACCTGATCAATGACGCCAAATATGTTTTACTCTTTATTAATTATAATCGTAAATCTGACGCCTATCCCAGCTCCCTTCCCTATAACACGATTACTTCAACCGGCACACAAACTACTGCCAATCTTTTCGTTTCTTTCTTTATAAAATCCTTCACGGGCAACTCTTTTGAGCCTATACCGTCTTACTTCAAAGACCTATCGAATTCTCCCTTGGCTCCTTCATCTCTCAGATTGTCCAGTATCACCAAGTTGAAGAAAAATAAACTTACTTAAATAAAGACGAGTTCCGTCCTGGACCTGATGGTTTCCAGCTGTCCTTTTAAAAAAATGTTTCTCTTCCCTTTCTCTCCCGCTATGAAAGATATTCAATCTATCTCTTACACAAGGCGTCTTCCCAAGTATTTGGAAATCCTGTTTTGTCACCCCCATACATAAAAAGGGACATAAAAATGATATTAGTAACTACCGTCCCATCGCCAGACTGCCACATATTCCAAAACTGTTCGAAGGGATTCTTTTGCAACGCGATATGTTTTCGCTGAAAATCCATCATCTCACCCAACCAGCATGGTTTCCTTACGGGTAAGTCGACTACCACCAATCTAGTTGAGTTCTCATCCCACGCTCTCGATGCCTTAGAGAATGGCAACGAAGTCGATGTAATCACAACCGATTTCAGCAAGGCCTTCGACCAAATTTCCTACAGCCTCATCCTCTTTAAGGTATCCTCCCTTGTTTTCGAACCCCTATTGATTAAGTCGATTTCTTGCTATCTTAACATTCGTACCTACCGGGTCAGATTTAGATCCACCCTCTCCAATCCGTTTCTTCCCACGTCGGGGGATCCCCAGGGCAGTCATCTTGGACCCCGCCAAAACAACTCATCATCATCGGCACTACAACCGGGATCCGGTGTTTGCCTTATTTAGCAAGTCTCTCCACCGGTATCGGGTCCTTATCCGAGACTTGTTAAATTGTCCATAATAATTTGTTTTTCCCGGCAAGGTTATTAGCCTTGCGACCAAAACAACTGCCTGGAACTATATATTGCCAAATGTCACTCAATCACCTTCTCCCGTAAACGATCCCCCTCCCCGCTAGGTTCCTATTTCTTACGCAACAACCAGATATCATCTGTACTATCGATTCGTGGTCTTAGCATCTTATGTGATGGGAGCTTAAGTTCATCCCACATATTGATGACATTATCCTCAAGGTCAACTCTGTCCTTGGTTTTGTGAAACGCTGTTCGAAAGAATTCTCTAATCTGTACGTTTTCCGATCGCTCTACATGGCCTTTGTCCGTCCCCTTCTTGAATATGCTAGCCACGTCCGATCTCATCACTACTCGTCCCATATTCGCAGGATCGAAAGCGTGCAACGTTGTTTTTTGCGTTTTGGCCTTCCCGGATAGAATTGGGAAAAGCCTCTGATTCTACCCATATTCACAAGCCGTCTCCACCTAATTAACCGTAACACACTTGAAGAGTGCAGAATTCATGTCGACATCCTCTTCGTCCATCGTCTTCTCTCCGATTCAATCAACTGCCCAAGCCTGCTCTCCTCCATCACATTTTACACTAAACCCTGAAATCTGCCAAACCATCGTGTCTTCTATTTGCTCGCCCATCGGACTTCTTACGGCTTAAATGAACCCATTTCGCGAATGAAGCGGTGGGCAAACTTGTAGCTCACCTTATTTGACTTCAATCTCACCTCTCCCGCTCTCAAACGTCGTCTCCTCTTACCCCTCCTGACCCTACCCAGCGCTCACCACCTACACTCTCACAACCCGCACTCATACTCACACCCCAGCCTCCGGACTATCCTGGCCCTTCCCCGTCCTACCACTTATACTATTGTCTATCCATCGTTGTCCAGTTCCCTATTCTCCAGTTTTTAAGTTACTTTAAAGTTGCTACAATACTACAAGGTGGAAATAGGATTCATCACTAAAAATAATATTTTATGAATACTTCTCATCAATTTGTCTTTTCTGGTGCGTTCAACCTCTTCTTCAGCTCGCTCTGACAAACATTAAGTTTGGGAAAGAGAAGAAAAAGAATGTACATTGAGATCTACTTTCCTTATCCACTACTTTTTCCACAGTTCGCATTGTGCTCTGACATTTAAGGGCACTTCCAAATCCCCTATTGTGCGCGCGTCAGTGTAAAACAAAAGAATTGGAATCTACTGACCATTTTAAACACCACTTTAAGCTCGCGCGAGTTAACGCCTCCCAAATATCAAAATCTTCATTATACTACAAAAATAGGTTAACCCTTGTAATCCCAAATATTATATTATACCATAAATATACATTAACCTTTGTAACCCCAAAAATCATATCACAAATCTCAATTGTACTATAACCTTTGTAGCCCCAAATATTATAAATCTCTATTATCAAATACTGATCAACCTTTGATACATCTCAAATATTGGAATCCCAAATATTGTACTTTGTTACATCTTAAATAATGTAATCATTCTAACTAATAATCGAAGGCCAACAACAACCAGTATCGCCAAAAATACATACCGATGACCCAAAGCCAATCATAAACACACACGACTCCTCCCAGCTATACATATTGCCAATCAGAATTATCAACGGGAAACCGTTACCAGAAGGCTGGACTCCGGACACAGTCTTATCACTCTATTCCGGGTATAAATGCAGCTGCCAAAGGAAACACAACGGACTCAACGCCGAAGACGTGATCTGCGTTTACTACCGCACTCAAGACCCACTGGTCTTGTATGATTTCTTTCCCAGCATCATCCCATCCAAGTAGTTAGAGAACAATTGAACTAACCCTGTCCACACTATCCTTAGATACCTCCATTCCCTTTCTTTTCAGATACCTTGAGACCGAGCCCAACATCCTCACGGGTGTGGGTGATTATGGTTATCGCAAGATGATCAGAAGCCAGAGACAAGATGAAGGACACATTTGTCCTTGTCTCCCTAAAGTCGGCCTCTCGCCACCCCATTTTTTTTTAACACAACGCACTCGACGCCGAAGAAGTGATCTGCGTTTACTACCGCACTTAAGACCTACCGGTCTTGTATGATTTCTTTCCCATCATCCAAGTAGTTAGAGAACATTTGAACTAACCCTGTCCACACTATCCTTAGATACCTCCCCCCTTTCTTTTTTCAGGTATCTTGAGACCGAGCCCAACATCCTCACGGATGTGGGTGATTCTGGTTATCGCAAGATGACCAAAAGCCAGAGACAAGATGAACGACACATCCTTGTCTCGCTTAAGTGGGCCTCTCGCCACTCCATTTTTTTTAACACAACGGAGTCTTCCTCTGCACTCGTTTGAGGACTGTTCCACATCACCCGCGACTCTAAATATTCAGTTGAACAAAAAATATTCTTAAAATTAATGTGTTTGTTATCTCGCGCCAAAAAAGGTATTTTGAAGTGTCCTGAAATGTCAGCGCACAGTCCGAGTCATAGAAGTGGTAGTGGCAGTACCTGAAAAGTCATTGACAAAAAAAATATTAAAATATTTTGTCGGGTAGCCTTGCGTGTGTGTGTGTGTCCTCCTCAGCGAAAATGACAGTAAAGTGCGCACGTTGTATACACGTTAATCACAAAAGAAAAAGAAAAAACGGTGGAGTGCAAGTGCACTTGTTTAATAAACAAATATTTAATGGTTCGATCACATGTGTCATTAAACAAACAACAATTTAAAATAAAAAATTCGCGTAAAACACAAAATAAAATAAATGTGACGCACTGATCATGAACGAAAGTCAGGTCATAGGTCAAAAGACAAGGAGGAGGTTGATTCTTGAACCAAATTTGACCGCCAAAAGGCACAAATCAGATGCGAACGAGGTCCGTGAAATACCTAAAACTAGATGAAAATTTGTATCCCAGTGATGCTCACCACTCTGGAGCAGCGAACAAATACTATGTGAACAAAACCAGCAACAACGACAACGGCAGCAGGAAAAACACCCACAGAAACAACAAATCGATAGGAAAGAGAAAGTACCTCCCATCATTGTGAGCCGCATGGAGACTAAGGACGTAATACAACTCGGTAAGTTAACATGTAAGAATTTTAAAATCAAATGCATCTACAATGCAAACATTAGTATTATGTGTAGTGATTTAGAGGATTATCATAAAATTAAATCTGCTTTGGGTAGGGCGACTAGCGAGTACTACACGTATACTCCAACAGCGGAGAAAACTGTGGGTTCTCTATACCACACGAAGAACCAACCCACAATCCCTACCTAACTTCGACCGCTAACAGCGCTTCACCATAACCCAAACCTGCAACAGCACACCGTTCGCAACATGCAAAGAATACACTTCCCGATATGCCCAGAATCCATTTCCCAACCTGTAATAAAACGCATTTTCAAACTTGCAACGGAATATTAATCATCTCCCCCAACTACATCAAACCGTATACATTTTTCCCAAAAACCGCTTCGGTTAATTTCCTATTTAAACTATATCCCTCGCTTATTACCAAGCAGCATTAATTTCCCCCGAAACCATTCCGGTCCACTTACTGCTTAAATCATATCCCTCGCTTGTAACCAAGCAACATTTATTTTCCCCGAAAACCATTTCGGCTCCCATCCCAACTAAACCAATTGAATAACACCAATTCTCCTTACTGGTAAGTCACCAGCACGATGCGTTGCATTTCCACGAAACAACCATCGCAACGACCAAGACCCATATCCCTTTGCCTAACCGACAACTCATGCCCATACTTGGCCGTGTTTCCAAAACCGATTTCCCCGTATACATAGCGACAGAGGAATCCAATTCAGCCTGTACGGCCGTAATTCGCTGGTACTAAATTCCCTATGCACGCATAGCAACCCTTTTCAAGTTCCTAGAAAGTGGCAGTGAGTTTATTTAGCTATGACTCCACCGCCACAACACGATGAATGGATTCTCCTCCCTTTTTAGTCAGTCGAGTCATAACCACCGCCGAGCGCACATCGCTCTCTCGTTACAACAGTCGCTATCCAACCACCGTCGGGATCGGTCACTTCCATTATCTAGCAGTCGAATGCCGTGGAGTGACAACGAGTCGGAGTCCTTAAGCAATTCGTGTCCCAGTCTCTAAGAAATCATAGTTTTCGTGGCCGACATACCTTAAGGAAAGAAAAATATAATAACAATATTTAGAAGACTGCCAATTGTGAATACAAGTTGTGGTTCCTAAACCCGGTGACATTCATTAGTGCCTAAGAAATTATAGTTTTAGCGGCTGACGTATGTTAAAGAAAGAAAAATAAAATAACAATATTTAAACGAATACCAATTGTGAACACAAGTTTAGTTCTTAAATCCGATGACATCCACTAGTGTATAAGAAATAATAATCCCCGTGGCCGACATACATTAAAGAGAGAAGAATATAATAACAATATCTAAACGAATACCAATGCGAATACACGCTTTAGTTCTTAAATCCGGTTAACACCCATTGTACAAAAATCCTTTTCCTTCACCCATTGGCACAATTAGACTTCAGACTTAACGAATATTTATGTCACTTTAAATTAAAAAAAAAAAAACGTTTATACGCAACAACACCATAGCGTTTCATTTGGTTTCTCTGGTCGGACATCCTGCAACTATCCGCCGTTCCCGTGATTTCCGTCGGTGGGTGACAGTGAACCCGTGCCGTAGGTCGTCACTCATACATCACCCCCCGCGCAAAACTGTCTCCATATTCCTAAAAGGAATTGATCCTTCCTTTACCCCAGAAGAATTACTTGAGGAATTAAAAACTGTTGGAAGCGACAGTCTAAAGTTTGTAGGCGTGAAACCGTTCTCCACTGCAAGCTCGCAAGCAAAGTTGCCTTTCTTTATTGTATCACTAAGTCCCGACATTAAAGTTGATGGG
The DNA here is from genome assembly GCA_963931805.1 of Microdon myrmicae. Lineage (NCBI taxonomy): Eukaryota > Metazoa > Arthropoda > Insecta > Diptera > Syrphidae > Microdon > Microdon myrmicae. The sequence continues at coordinate 15,146,649 of OZ007500.1, forward strand.
CTTAGGTATATTAAATAACTAAACCACCAAATAATAAATTGGGAAAAAATAAATAAGTCCGAACAAGTATTACAGTGTATGCGTTATGTAGTATACCCATTGAAACCGAAACACATTTTACCGACAATAATTCAATTTCCACGGTGATTGAAACGATATACCTGACGGCACACGCCAAAGCAAAAGTATGACATTACAATTCTCATTTCCCAGATGTTTCGGTGGACGTGTGTCATGCATAGTATAAGATATGACGGTGCATGACACCTATTAACATGTCATCTGAGACCTAAGTCATTGTGGATTTGTCATGCTATGTGCAATATATATTCGAAATGACGAACGTAATTTTTAGGTCATGACTAAGCGCTCGAAATATGATGGCTTCTGACCTACTGGATTTTGGTATGCAAAGGAAATGTTGATGGGAGAAATAGTATTTAAGGACAGACATTTTTGAGAATAAATTAGATTCAATCAGACTACAAACCGACTTGTTTCTCGTTTCATTTGGGAGATACTTGTGGCATTCGTGCCCTGCCCTTCGACTCCATTCTTCTTGCCAGATACTTATGGCATTCGTGCCTTGTCGGTCTATTAAGCGAAAATCCCCTTTTGACATTCTCTACCCCGGAAACAACCGTTTGGACCGGGTACAAAGTATCCTATCCTATTGTCGTTATATAGATTTAAGATTATAGTTGTAAAGGAATTGCTATCCTAAATCTCTTAAGTACTCGTTGTAAAATATACCATAAATGTAATTATCTACTAAATAAAAATTGAATTGAATTGAAAAAAAAGTATCCTTACGCGTTTACATTACATAGTTAAAATAGAAGATGTGTGCACAAAGCCTATTTACATTACAGGGCGATCCTGCCAGAACATACACTATATTAACGTTACAGCTGTCAACGCTTCGGCCATGTGGCATCGAACTACAATATGCAATGTAGATGTGTATAGGGTCTAAACGACCACATTATTGGAGAATGCCCGTTGGGTAAAGAACAGCTCCCGGATAAGAATAAGTTATCCCGCGTCCTCTGCAAGAAGGCAGGCTATCCTGCTAACTTAGAGGTTTAACAGCTAAAAGTAAAATTGGAAGCTAGAAAAAAGCAAGTTGAAGAAGAGAAACGAATGGAAACTCGTTCTTACAGCAACTTCGTGGCACCTACTGTGTCATACGCCCAAATGACAGGCGGTGTAAAGAATGCACCAATCATGAAACAACCACGAAATATCATTAAAACACCTGAACCGGAGGCACAAACTAACATAAGAGCAATTTTATTATCAAAACAAGGACAGGTTGCTGCGTTTGAGAAAAAAATCGTGATAATTGAGAAACAGTGACGGAACCGGTGAGCCGAATATGTAATATCTACTCGACCCAGTTTCCAGATATGTCAATACACTAGTCACAATCTTCACTTCGACTGAGTTAACCCTTAACACTAAACCTACCACAGACGGGTCAAATGACCCGTGCGGTGAACGCACATAAGTCTTATACATTATTTATTTCCAAATTGAAGATTTTTATGTTTCTTTCAATTTAATAAATAAAGAAGATGGAATTGACACATTTTTTATTTATACGCTAATTGGACTAAGAGTTATTACATGCTATAAATCTTATTATTTTTATAAAAATTATTTATTGGCCTGTAGGAACCCGGAAGTTCATGACCTCACCGGCTCGATTCCGCCATCGTTATGCTATAAATCTTAAAATACACAATTTTTAAAACACTGGTCATTTGACCCCTAGTGGTAGAAATAGGTATATATGAAATGTCCGCAGCTTTAGTGTTAAAATTATAGCTGTGATTGTAATTCACTCCGCGTGTAAAGAAGGGATAATCTGAGCAATCTGCTGGCAGCTGAACGCCCAGATGTGCTTTTAGTTAGCGAAACTAAGCCAAACCAAGGACATAAGTTGGTCTACAAAAATTATAAGATGAGATCGTCCAAACTGCACTCAAGGACGGGAAGTGGCCGTCCTAATCAAAAATGATCTGCAACACAAGGTCGTGTACAGTACAGATGTACACAAGTTTCAGGTGCTGGAAGCCTACTACTATTTATTGGCCTGCAGGAACCCGGAAGTTCATGACCTCACCGACTCGCCTCCGCCATCGTTCCCTGCCCTGTGCACTCTTCTTCCACGCTTGATCAGCCGATCCGATCTCCTCAAGGTCAAACCTAACATTGTCCTCCCATTTCCGTCGCGGCCATCCTACCGGTCTCTTTCCCGTTGGTCTACCGTCAAGAATTCTACGCACGGCCCTATCGTTGCCCATTCGTGCTACATGTCCGGCTCATCTTAATCTACGGGACCTGATTACTCTCACTATTGTAGGTTTGCGGTATAGCTCTATAGCGTTTGAAATAATAGTGAAGAAGATCGTGTGATTCGAACTGACGCTATGACAGCTCGAATCACGAAAAAAATTTTACCTAAGCGTTACACACCAGGCTACTGACCGTGTTTAGAATTTGATTTCCAAACTCGACTATATTCCACTGGTGTGAATTATTTTTATTTATCGCTTGGTATACGGTTCTGATGGCGCAAGACTAATGACCTTGCCCGGAAAAAATAAACAAATCATTATGGAAAATTTAACAAGCCCCCGGACTTGCTAAATAAGGCCAAGACCGGCTCCCGGTTGTAGTGCCGATGATGATGATGATGATGATACGGTTCTGATGTATTTTTCTTATTCGATTTTTCGTTCGGTGTTCTTCACTATTTTTGCTTGTGAATTGTGTGTGTATCTGTTAGAATCGCTACACAACTCCCGCCGCAGTAACTTCGTTACGATCAGATTCGTATGCGGACGATGGACGAACGAGAGAAACGAGGAAACATCGGAGACTGTGCTCTATGCGGAAGTCGTGACCGTGTGTGAAGTTCTGCTTTACTATGGGAAGTGTATGCTGCGTGTGTGTACAGATCACGTCGGGGTCACCAATTATAGCGTTTGAAATAATAGTGAAGAAGATCGTGTGATTCGAACTGACGCTACGACAGCTCGAATCACGAAAAAAATTTTACCTAAGCGTTACACACCACGCTACTGACCGTGTTTAGAATTTGATTTCCAAACTCGACTACATTCCACTGGTGTGAATTATTTTTTTGTTATTGCTTGGTATACGGTTCTGATGTATTTTTCTTATTCGATTTTTCGTTCGGTGTTCTTCACTATTTTTGCTTGTGAATTGTGTGTGTATCTGTTAGAATCGCTACAGCTCTTCCTTCATTGTCCTGCCTCCTCGTCATATTTACCTCCAAAGATATCCCTTAGAACTTTATTCTCGAATACGCGGAATTTGTTTTCTTCCCGTTTCGTGAGACTGCATGTTTCGCATCCGTATAGAGCAATCAGCATGAGTATGGTTCTATAGACACGGAGATTTATGTTACGTGACAGCAGTTTGGATTTCAGCAGTTTACTGACTGCGTGCCAACCAGCGTTGCCGGAATGCAGTCTTTTGTTAATTTCCTTCGACATTTCGTTACTCGCCGTCAGTATCGTTCCCAGATATTTAAATTCTTTAACTTTTTCAAATATCTTGCCTCTGACATTTATATGTATTCCATGGGGTCCACCTGCTCTCGCCGTAATCATGTATTTTGTTTTGTCGTCATTTATATCTAGGCCCACCTCTTCTGCCGCTTGCATGATGATTCCACAGTTTTTACGAACAGTTTCTAGATTATCGCCCAGAACGGCGATGTCATCCGCATATGCGAACACTTGTGTGACCCCGTTCAAGGATGACCCGGCCATGTTCTCGTCTTGTACCTTTCTGATGACATACTCGAGCACAAGGTTAAAAAGACATGGTGAGAGGCCATCCCCTTGTTTTAGTCCGTCCCGGATTTCAAATGGTTCTAAGGTGGTTTTCTATTCTAAGTCGCCCTTTGTTTTCGTTCATGCAAATTTGAATGAGGGCGGCATATTTTTTCGGGATTCCCAGCTCAAGTACAATATAGTAGAGTCTTTGTCGTGCGACTGAGTCGTAGGCTTTTTTGAAGTCAACGAACAGTTGGCGAACCGTTTCTCCGTATTCCCCCTTCTTTTCCAGCAGTTGCCTTACTGTGAACATTTGCTCGCTTGTTGACCGGTTCCTGCGCAATCCGCACTGGTAGTCTCCCAGTATTTCTTCTGCGTACGGTGTGGTTCTCACCAGAATGACATTTGTTAGTATTTTGTATGTGATTGGGAGCAGTGATATTTCTCTGTAGTTTTTGCTGTCAAATCTGTCACCTTTTTTGAAAATGGGGACGACTATTGGTGTTCGACTTTAACTCGTACGATGTCTAATTTCCTTGCTTTTGAATCATTCCCATGGTTTCGAGACATTTTTAAACGGCTTTGTTGAGCTTCTCCTAACGATCGTGGTAATTCCTTTTTAATTTGCCATGAGTCTTGATCAAGTAATGCCTCCACAATCCTACATCTTTGAAAGCCTTCTCATCTTTGACGTTTAAGCCCCATTTACATAAGACTTCAAGGCAACCAAATAGGATCATCGTCGTATCGGTGCTGATTGGAAGTTGCTGGATATGCGAAATTGCACGATATTGACAAATTTTCACCTTGGAGGCTTTGTGTAGAGGCAAAGGTGTTGATGTTTAGAAGAGACTTGTGGGTAGTGTTTAACTAGTGCACCTGCACGGGCGCGGATTCAGAAAACACACACAGACAGATCGCGAACGCCCACTGAATAATGCTGCAACTGTTCTCCAAAGGTCAAATAAAACGCGTCACGTTCGATGAAAGAATCTTTATTAACACACTGATTTAACTTCTTTTTTGTTTTATTTGGCACAAGTTTCTTTCACCTATTTGGTTCCTTAATTTATTGTTCTCTTTGGTGACAAGAGTTACGCGGTATTTAAACGTCTCGCATAAGGACAGACTTCAACGCACGCTTGATACCGGATCACGCACAACACAAAAAGATATTATTTTTTTTCCGACTCCGTATATCAAAAAAAATTAATAGCGCGTATAGTGCGTGTACACTCTTGTGACGCTGAAATCTGACTCAAAGAGGGAATTCACATGTGATGAATAGCAGGCATTATGAGATACGCGATAGCGAAGTCGCCGAAGGGAGAAATAGGTTCCTGTGTCCTAAATAAACATGGGCTGGTGTAATGAATTGGTATTGGGGGCTGCAGGCGTCGTTGAGATAAGCGATGGCGAAAAATCGCCGAAGGAAGAAGTAGGTTGTGTCTTAAATAAACAGAAACGCTATTTCGAGGGTCATAAATCTTAGATGACCTGCGCCTGAAAACGAAATAGGTTTTTGCTTCAAGATACACAAAAACGCTATTTCAAGGGTCACGATGATATGCACATATGTGTTTATTTAGGCGTTCATGCTAATGCCATTGTAGGCTATAGATTTTTCGTTGCGATAAGCAAACCGATGGTTTGCTCGCCTATGGCCTAGGCTATGGTAGCTTTTGTTTATTTTACAGGCCAGAGCATCGTTCGGCATGATCTGGGGTATGATTGTCTAACGTCAATCATATTAGTGCCCAAATCCCATGATCGGTAGATAACCGACAAAGGAAATTGGTCGCAAGTGTTGCGAACCTTGGGACTGGGGCAATAAATGGATATGAACCGTAGCAAGAAACCATCGGCTACAGCTATGTCAACAATTACGCTGGCCAGCTAGTATTTATCTATTATAATTGCTGACAAGCCGAGCCGATGGAGATATGGTACGGTTCACAAACGGAGAAATTCAATGTGATGCATGCCTTAATGAGGTTTAACTTTCAGGTGAAAGTTATTTGAAAGACAGCTTTAGCTGCTCGAATGCAGGTAAGTATTATGGAACTTGGTTAATTTAAGAGGATGGGCGGTTCTTTGGGAATTTATTAAAGAACCGCCACAGACTGCTGTTATACTTTTTCTTCTTTTGGTTTCAATAGTTTACGAGATAGATATCGTATATGGTGTATCATAGTATCGTAATATCATGTCATGTACGGTTTACATTCATGTCATGTAGGGTTTACATTCATACATTAAAAAAGTACCGGAAATTGATCAGCTCGCTTAAAAGGATTGTAAAAAAATCTTGCTGAATTTGCATAACTGTCCTCTATCCTGCAAGAAGTTTTGAGCACGATCTGTCATTTAGTTTGTTTACAGTGCTCGATTTTGTCAGTTCACCTCAAGTGTATTTTGCGATTTTTCCTGAATTTTCTTCAAAAACTCAACCCGCTCAATCAATGACCTCAGTGCAGGCAATGTCTTCAGATGTGGCGGACTAGGAACAACCATGACGGTAGGGAATTCACTAGAAAACATTATTGGGTTTGTGGACACTGTCGCGGGTAACGTAGCCAAGCGACTAGGACAGCTAGGACTCAAACGATGCAATCTCGATTGAGTATGTACCGAATTTGGACTCCTCTGTTAAACCGTTATGATGTGGCGGGCTTTCTTAATTCACATGAGTGGGAAATAATGGTGCATATGTATACATCGTATTTAGGCCAGGCGGCTCCAGCTCTGAGTATCTTTTCTCGTTGGACTACTTGACACCGAAAGTCACGAGACGAACCACAAAGACTTGATCAACCTCGATCGTAACACCACAAGAATCACTGATCCAATTCTTTTGAGAGAACTAAATTCACGACCGTATAAAAGCAATTCATATGTGTCCAATGTATACCAGGTGTACCGGTGTGAAGTGAGCGTCAAGAGACAAATGTATCGATAGGGAACGCTTGTTGTGAACGAGCCCTTATATTTTTTTTATTTGGTTGCTATGACATCTGTCAAACATATTTAGTATGCATCAAGTCATTGTACATACAACATGATTTTTTTTAATCCTGTTCAAAATGTCGAAATTTGTACCAGAAAATGATGATTCGCGGAAAGCATTAATTTTTTGTTTTCATTTGAAGAAAAGTGCTGCAGAGTCGCATCGAATGCTTGTCGAGCCTTATGGTGATCATGCTCTATTGGAAGCAACATGCAAAAGATGGTTTAAGCGGTTCAGAGATAATGATTTTGATGTGCGAAATGAAGAACGTGGAAGACCACCAAACAAGTTTGAAGAGGCCGAATTGCAAGCAATATTGGATCAAGACGACACTTTAAGTCAAAAACAAATGGCACAAATGTTAAATGTTGCACAACAAACAATTTCTGACCGTTAAAAATCTATGGGAAAGATCCAAAAGTGTGGAAACTGGGTGCTGCATGAATTGAATGACAGGCAGATGGAAAAGCGAAACACCATATGTGAAACGTTGCTTCTACTATACGAAAGGAAGTCAGTATTGCATGGAATTGTGACTGGTGATGAAAAATGGAATTCTTTTAAAAATCCTAACGCAAAAAATCATGGGTACATCCAGGAGAAGAGTCAACATCGACTACAAAGCCTGATCGGTTCGGAAAAAAGACATTGCTCTGTGTTTGCTGGGACCAGAAGGGGGTGGTGTATCATGAACTTCTAAAACCTGGCGAAACTGTTGATGCGCAACGCTACCGGCAACAAATGATCAATTTGAACCATGTATTGATCGAAAAACGACCAGAATGGGCCACAAGACACGGAAAGGTAATTTTGTTGCATGACAATGCTCCGAGTCATACAGCAAAACCCGTCAAAGAAACAATAAAAGTTCTCGGCTAGGAAGTGTTACCCCACCCGCCGTATTCACCAGACTTGGCTCCTTCCGACTACCATTTTTTTTTCATCGATGGGACACGCATTGGCTGAGCAGCATTTCAATTTCTACGAAGAAGTCGAAAATTGGGTCTCCGGATGGTTTGCCTCAAAAGACGACCGGTTTTATTGGCGTGGTATCCACGAATCGCCAGAAAGGTGGTCGAAATGTGTAGAAAGCAATGGCCAATACCTCGAATAAAATGTTTTTTACTTTTTTTTTTTTTTACTTTTACTTTACTAAAAAAATGCTCACTTCATACCGGTACACCTGGTAAATACATGTGTCCATTAGATAGGCCACAGATACAATTCATCGTACACATGCATGTGTGTACCTACTAGTATCTCTAGACATCGGCTGCATTTTTACTTTATACCCGTTGTATAAATTCTACGCACGTCTAGCTTTTACGTTGTCAAAACTAAAACAATTAGACAGACAGATTACAGACAGATAGGACCAGGAGATAATATCACTGAAATCCCGATTAAAAAACCTCCAACAATTACTTAAAGCTAACTATAGATTAGCAACAAATTTGTATTGGAACAACAGATTTCGAGCTATAAAAACGAATAACCGGAATATACAAATAAATAAAATATTCAGGAGAAATTATCAAAACGAGATTCAGTGTCTTCAAATTCCACGTACTGATGTAAACAAGCAGCTGCTAATCAACACTGGCATAGATACAGAGAACGCGATCCTCAATAGTGAGCTCTTCGTGATCGAAGATCCTTTGGAAAAGGTGAAGGCTGTTGGAGCTGTCTTTCAGGAAATGTACAAGGTGAATGAAAGCATTCACTAAAATCACGACTTGGTAGACAGAGTTCTACTGAATCACCTCCGAAATGAAATTTCACTTTGGCAATCGGAGAATCTCGGTTTTACCGAATTTAATGACGATAATTTAGCAAATGCTATGTACGCCAATTACAGGGCAAATAGCCTATTAACGAAGGAGGAGATCGAGGGCCAATGCTCATGTCCAGTATTGTTTAATATAGGTCCAAGTTTGAAGGAAAAAATTCGGGTGTTCGAAAGGAAGTGTCTCAGAACTTGTCTCAGATTATATCGAACACTGGAATCGGGCTACAAAAAGTACTACTCAAATGAGACTTTATATAATGAAGCCTGCATAAATAGGGTGGATAATTTTATGATCAAATTAATCAGAGGACATATTATGAGAGCAATAAGCTCGTCCAATGACCTAATTTTCGGGGCTTATTATCCAAATATCCTGTACTATGAGAACGTGCGTCGCAACGGTTTTGTTTCACCAGAGGCGTTCCTAAATTTGGACATGAAAGGGCTTATACAGGATACAGAATTCCGCTAATCTATCATGTAAGTAGATCATCCGTAGATGGGCGATTGTGCTACAACCGGGATGTAACGCGCACCGAGGAAGAGCTCTTGCGCTTCAGTAGGGCTATCTCCCACAGAGACCGGGACGATAGTATTGGACAGCGTCAACAGTTCTAGTGGTTGAATGGCATATAAAGACCTGGATAACATTGTCGGTAGAATAACAATATCATCAGCCAGCTTACACAGACATAGCTTTTCTAGAATTAGGGTAGTATAAGATTTAAGTTAAGTTAAGTTAAGTTCTTTTAATTGAAATTATAAAAAAAAAAAATTATGTGGGTTAAATTTTAACAAAAAAACAAAATTTTCTTTTTCATTCAAATAAACATAAGTACAGGCACAAACTGTTCTGTTGCCGAAAGGCAAATTATACAATAGTTATGTAATGTTTAGCTTAGAGCGTCTACGTAGGACCAGTAAGTTATAATATAAGATAATTAAGCTAGAATTTAAGCATTCTTTGTCTAGCATGTAATTTAGAAACTAAGAAGATAAAAAGAAAATTAAAAAAAATGTAAAAATCAATGAAAATGAAAAAATACTGGGAGACTACTAGTGCGGATTCCGTAGGAACCGGTAAACGAGCGAGCAAATGTTCACAGTAAGGCAATTGGAAAAGAAGTGGGAATACGGAGAGAGGATTCACCTACTTTTCGTTGACTTCAAAAAAGCCTATAACTCAGTCGCAAGACAAGGACTTTACCATATTGTGGTTAAGCTGGGAGTCCCGAAAATTGACGCCGCCCTCATTCAAATCTGCATGAACGAAAAAAAAGGGCGAGTTAGAATAGAAAACCACCTCTCAGAACTATCTGAAATCCGCGACAGACTAAAACAGGGGGATGGCATCTCACCACGTCTTTTTAACCTTGTGCTCGAGTATGTCATCAGAAAGGTACAAGACAACATGGCCGGATCATCACACAAGTGCTTGCATATGCGGATGAGATCGCCGTTCTGGGCAATAATCTCGAAACTGTAAGTAAAAACTGTGAAATCATCATGCAAGCGGAAGAGGTGGGCCTAGAAATAAATGACGACAAAACAAAATACATGATTACAACGAGAGCAGGTGGACCTCAGGGAATACATATAAACGTCAGAGGAAAGATATTTAAAAAAGTTAAAGAATTTAAATATCTGGGAACGATACTGACGGCCAGTAACGAAATGTCGAAGGAAATTAACAAAAGACTGCATTCCGGCAACGCTGGTTGGCACGCAGTCAGTAAACTGCTGAAATCCAAACTGCTATCACGCAATACAAAGCTCCGTGTCTATAGAACCATAATCATGCCGATTGTTCTATACAGATGTGAAACATGGGCTCTCACAAAACGGGAAGAAAACAAATTCCGCGTATTCGAGAATAAAGTTTGAATGAGTATCTTTTGCGGGAAATATGATGAAGAGGCAGGACAATGAAGGAAACTCTACAACCAGGAATTGGAAGAGCTATACCGCAAACCTACAATAGTGAGAGTAATCAGGTCACAAAGATTAAGATGGGCCGGATATGTGGCGAGAATGGGCAACGACATAACCGTGCGTAGAATTCTTGACGGAAGACCAACGGGAAAGAGATCAGTAGGATGGCCGCGACGAAGATGGGAGGACAATGTTAGGCTTGACCTTGAGGAGATGGGATCAGATGGTGAAGCGTGGGAAGAGAGTGCACATGACAGGAAGCAATGGCGCAGCCGAGTCAGTGAGGTCAGGAACTTCCGGGTTGCTATATGCCAATAAATATAATAGTAAAACGAGTTAAAGTCGAGAGATGTTGAATAGCGTTTCCTTGTCAACAGCTGTTTGAAAGGCAATAACAGAAAAGATGTCTGCGTCGTATTGTGACAGGGGACGAAAAATGGGTTCATTACGATAATCTCAAACGTAAAACATCATGGAGAGTTTGCTCGCCATGTTTCTACGTCGACGGCCAAAACAAATATTCACGGCTCCAGGAGGATGCTAAGTATTTTGTGAAACCAGTAGTGTATATTGAGCTATAAATCAATAGAATAGTAAGAAACATTCACATGTGATTGGTAACGAACGCAAATGATGCGCCTGAGCCAAGCATTGAACAACAAACAGCCAAACTATCCATGGAAACTCTTTAAAGGAAGTTCGTACTTCACCCGCCGTATTCTTTAGACGTTGGTCGTTCCGACCATCACTTGTTCCAAACGATCGCGTATGGATTGGCTGAGCAGAACTTTTCCAATTTAAAAACAGTGGAAGAATGGGTCCATTCATGGATCACAAAACGGGGATTTTTTTCGAGACGGAAAGATGGGAGAAAGTAGTGGCCAGCGATGTATAAGCAGTTTTTTACAATAACGTTTGAAAAAAAATATCGGAAATAAAGTCAACCCCTTAGTTAGTTGTAAGCCTAGACATGAAATTAAAGTTTTTACACTAAAGCCTCGAACAAAAACCGCGGAAATAATGTCATACCCCTAATACGAGGGTAAATCAAATATAAACGGTAATTTTTTTTTATACATTTATTGAATAATGTTACACACTAACTATACTATCAACATTTTTCAATATAATCTCCTGCGTGATCTACACACTTTTGCCACCGATTTGAAAAAATTAATATCTGTTGTTCGTAGAAAGATTTAGGGCGAGTTGTTAGCAAATTGCACACGTGCTCCTCGACTTTTTTATTATTTTAGAATGTTTTTTCTCCAAGTGATTCTATAGCGCTTGGAATGATAGTGAAGAACGTGCGATTTGAACTGACGCTATGACAGTTAGAATCACCAAAAATTGAACCTAAGCGTAACACATCAGGCTACCGGTCGTGTTTAAAATTCGATTTTTAAACCCAAGTATATTCCACTGATGTGAATTGTTTTTGTTATTGCTATGGTATACGGCTCTGATGTATTTTGTTATTCGATTTTCGTTCGGTGTTCTTCACTATTTGCTTGTGTATTTGTGTGTGTATCTGTTAGAGACGCTACAATTCCTTCAAAGGTGCGAACAAAAAATAGTCACAGGGTGAAAAGTCTGGACTATAAGGGAGGTGTTTGAGGGTTCACCAGCCCATTTCTTTCAATGAATCCCTTATCAAGGATACGGTGTGAGGCCTGGCGTTGTCATGAAGAAGGATGACATCTCGAATGGGCGTACCTCGTCTTTTGTTTCGATATGCGGCTTTTGCCAACTGTGACAACTGACAGTAGTAAGCTGCATTCAGTGTTCGTTGTTCGTGAAGAAAATCAATCATTAAAACTTCCTTTGAGTCGACAAAAATCGTTGCAAGAACTTTTCCGTCTGAAAGACAAGTTATGGTCTTCACTGGGCAGCTTTCATCCTTCCTACGCCACTCCTTACTTGCCATTTTCGTCTCGGGAGTATGATGTACCCACGTCTCATCACAGATGACGATACGCTTAATAAAATCCTCCCCTTCTTGTCGAAATCGATCCCTAAGTCTTCCAGTGATCTCCCATCGAGCAGACATTTTTTTGAAGCTAAGATCATCAGTGATAATAGATTGAACACTTCCATAGCTAATACCCACTTCTGATAAGATTTCTACAACAGTTATGCGGCGATCACTTTCAATAAGTTCTCGAACGGCACGGATGTTGTCATCTGTACGACTTGTCCTTCGGCGGCGATCAAGACTTTCGATTTCGATACGTTCTCACCCACTCTTAAATACTCCGGTTCACGTATACACACGATTCTGAGACAGCGTATCATCACCAAACTGTGCCTTCAAACGAGGAAAAATTTCCGAGGGTTTAACGACCTCGTTTGTTAAACTTTTTATAATAATCGTTGCGCAACAGACGTATGTAACTCTTGCTCGCTCATGGTTGTACTGACTACAAAGTCGAGCGCGACCACTAGCCAAGCCGGTTCCCACACTCTTCATAGACTAAACAACCCCCACGCACAAGATTATCTAGCCCGCAACTTGTAAAATTACTGTTTATATGGTACAGAGCGGGGAAGCTGTGGAACTCCCTTCCCACGCGAGTGTTCCCGGAGCGTTACAACCTGCAACTGTTCAAAAAGAACTCCAACAGTTATTTGATGGCATCTCGGGGCGCCCACTCGGCGCTATAGGTTCGCCTCTCCCGAGAGAAGTCCAATAGATAAAAAAAACATGCCCTTGTATGTTTTCATATAGCCTTGGCTTTTTATTACGTAATACCTCGTCTTTTGTTTCTATATGCGGCTATTTTCATAGCTGATACCCACTTCTGATGAGATTTCTCCAACAGTTAAGCGGCAAACACTTTCAATAAGCTCTCGAATGGCACGGATGTTGTCATCTGTACGACTTGTACTTGGGCGTCGATCATGACTTTCGTTTTCAATACGTTCTCGTCCACTTTTAAATTCTCTGCACCACGTATGCACACGATTCTGACACAGTGTATCATCACCAAACTATGCCTTCAATCGAGAAAAAATTTCCAAGGGTTTAACGCCTTCATTTGTTAAAATTTGTAAAATAATTCGTTGCACAATAGACATATGTACCTTTTGTTCGTTCAAGGTTGTACTGACTATAAAGTCGAGCGAGTTAACGTTCATAAATATTGTATTGTGAATCCCTATATACGTTAACCTTGGTAATCCCAAACATTATATCATCTTTATTGTACTGTAAATATACATTAACCTTTGTACTATAAACTTTGTATTCTAAATCTCATTAACCTTCTGTCAAATATTGTAGTCTGAAATACTCTACATTGATATATCTCAAATATCAAACACTGATCAAACTTTGATACACCTCAAATACAGTACATGTCAAATCATCCTAATTAATAATCAAAAGCTAACAACAACCAGTATCACCAAAAGTACTAGCACACACGACTCCTCCCAGCTATACATCTTGTCAAAGAGACTTATCAACGAGGAGTGCATTCCCAATAAAATCCTTATCAGAGGGCTGGACTTCGAACACAGTCTTATCACCATATTCAGCGTATAAAAGCAGCCGACCGAGAGAAACACATCGCTCTTCTTCTCTGCAACCGTCAAAGAAAAGACCCACATAGTGAGTAACTTTAAATTTAAATAAAACCATATTTTTAAGAAAAAAACATAAATATTGTGTTTTATTAACTAGCGCAACCGCTAGCCAATTCAGTTCCCCTACTCTTCATAAACCAAACAAAAGCCACGCACAAGATTATCTAGCTCGCAATTTGTTGCTAAGCAAAAAAGTAAAATTACCATTTATAATTGGTAAGTTGGGTGTAAGACTAGACATAAAATTAAAGCTCTTTTAATAAATTTGGGGCTTGTATTAAGGCGAATGAATAAAAGTGAATAGTTTGATTAGTTTTATAAACCAAAATGCCATTAAACCGCAGCAAAGGTTTATTAAAAACAACTGTGCCTTGATTGAAATGCAGCCTTTAGTCAGATTTCGTGACAATGGTGCCCTTACAACCCTTAGGAAGTAGAATTGTTTAGGTTTGAATAGTTAAACCCTTTCCTCATGTTCTCCCTCCTTTTCCACCTGTACTGTGCTTTGACATTTAAGCGTGCCTAAAAATCCCCATTCATGCACGCGTTTATGTATACACAAAAAAATAATTCAACAATTTTAATTGTATTAGGTCAATTGACTCCTTGTATAATTAACATTTGTCTCAAGCGATTGCAACGTCAATTGGCCCCTTGTATAACCATGCGTTCGTATTAAGCGATTGCAATGACGAGCCGGATAGACCGGTCTAATTTAAAGTATATTGTAAAGCCACTGACTGTGTAAGTTAGGTTGTTAAGTGTTTAGTTATATGTTAGAGGCTAACAAGCAACAGGCACAGGACAACGGCCGAATCGACTAACTTAATGCACATGTTCAAAGTAACCAAAATGTAAGAGTTTTGGGGCGCTCCTTTTTACAAAAGCCAAATTACAACTAAAATACTTTACTCGATCAGAAAAAAATTGTAGCGAAGTGCACAAACCCGACTTAATTTATAGAATAGAGAAATTGGTGAACAGCGGGATACCGTCCGGCGGAGATTTCAAAGAAATTCTGACCAACAGAAAGACTACCTATTAACATTACAAAACAAACTTCGTACAAACTCTTCAATAAAACCCAACCAAGATTAGACTATTAAACCCGGTCACTTATTCAAAAACCCGACTTACATCTTTTCCATTCAGGTACCTTGGAACACAGCGTTTCCTTTTGAGATTCGATCCAAAATGACACAGGACAATTTTGTTTTTGTTTTTGATTTTGATTCCTTCGGTTCTTTGCGTTTCGTCAGTACATTTCAAAATTTCGAAAACGTCATCGAACTACACAGGATTATTTGTAAACTTATTTCGAGTCTTCGGTACTGGACCTTCCGGTGTATATTAATAAACATTTTTTTCTGCGACAACTAAGCAACAAATTCGAAATGATTTAACAATTATAATGATCGTTATAAAAAAGACATCCCGATTAGTTACACAAATAATAAATTAAGTATCAGAAAAGAATGCTTGTCCCGCTGTCAAGACAATCCTGAGTCACTATTCCGCACCTTTCCCTTTGCATGGTCGATGTGTGAATGAGGATACAAATTCAGCTGCTCTCCTGTTGTTTTTCGTCAGCGTTCGATGTACCTAAGAACATCCTGCGGGAGCACAGTAATCAATAGCCACGCTGTTATTCATTTCGTTTTGTCGCATGTTGAGTGAGATACAGATACAGATATGAAGACGGAATACGAAATACGGAATACGGGATACGGGATGCGTGGTTACGACCGTACCACCTCCCATAGGTGCATGTGCAATGACTTCTCTAGTTTCTCTTACTCATTTTCTCATTCAAAGGATTCCCCACATATATATATACATGTATATTTGCTGTGTATGCACGCTCGTATATGCATGCTGGTGGAGTGCCCTTCCGCTTGATTCTTACTCTAGTATTTGTTGAGTGTTAGAGGAAGTTTAAGAACTTTTCCATTTAGCCCCGTGACGCTGGCAAAGATGCTGACATCCTTGTTACTTTGTCACGGAGTGCAACTCATAGATGGCAACAATCAATGATAAGGATAAGAAGCTGATGTGTTTGCTCTTTTGCAACGTTGTTCTTCACTGCAAAGCTGGAGGCAAAGTTACTGGTTGGTTGGGTTCATGGTAAGGGCCATCACTGGATGGGTCCTTAATGATTTTACCAGAGACCAGGTCTTCGATAAGTGGGCGTGGGCCTCCCCTAATGTGAAATATGTGGAAACATTCAAACTCTAATTCCTCACACGTATCTTCACTTCCCTGTATATATCCTTTGTTTTGTCACAAGATCTGACTGATAATTCTGATACGGTTGCTATTTACATTCAGCAAACTTAAATGTACTTACAAAAAAATCGATAGAATTGGAAAGGATTACGATAATATCTTCTAACGTGACACTTGGACCTTTGATTTAAAAAGAAGCACATACTATGTATAGAGGTATAGGCAATAGAGTCCTCGGATTCCCATTCTGCCCGCTTTCTGGTTTGGAATTTGAACGCAGGGACAAATTGATTTTGTGGGTGAAAGATATAAGATAAGTAAACTGTAAGCCTAGAAAAATCATAGGTCAGGTAGTTGAAATGAAAAATTATTGTTATTTAAAGGGACGTTTCACAATTGCCGTGTCAAAAACAGAGTTGGATAGAAGTAATATACAAAAGTCCACATGGAAGCCAAAGGATTTGATTGGATATATGAAAAGTTCACAGTAAGGTAGGATGCGTATTTTGGTTTTGTCGCAGAGTGTAAAGCTCCTCAAACACAGCAAGCAAAGTAATGATAGCACAGTTATAAAGTAGTTCCCTTTGTCACTTTGTACGAACTGACAGAACTGATGTCACTGAACGGTTGCTTTTAGTTTCTTGTTGCTGTGGTTTGGATGTGCTAAGTTAATGTCAGTAATAAATTGTGTTTAAAGATAAATCGATGATTTCAGATCTTGCGACTTCGCTTACGATCAAATTATGAGAACTTATTGTATAATGTCAGTATTAAATACAGAGCAAACAGAAATGGCAACAAGGCATCGTTCCGATGAGACATCGAAATATTTTTAAAGGAGGATGAGAATAAATTGCGTGGCGACACTATACCCCCAAACACTCATTATGACAGCTAAAATGAAACTCCAAGGCACGACAGAATAAGTAACTAACATGGGATATCCCCATTTTCAGGACTAAAAGCATTCCTGGGAAAAACCTGGATCAGACCACCACAATTTCTTCTTCAGTACAAAACTGAAAAAAGCACTCTTCCCAACAACATTTCCCTCTATAATAGAGAATTCCTGGACCCATGCCATCCTACTTTGACATTGGAGCAGTTCCTAGTCTGTCATACAAGTGACGAGTCTTCGTTTAAGTAAAGTCGAATCAGCTGAAGCCAAGAAATTTTAATTCAAGACAAGCTAGTCAAGTTAAATTCGGTTCAGTCCAGCCTGAGAACTAATTGGAAAAGATCGGTCGGATTATTGCTAAATAAATGTATTTTGAAATACATCGAGTTCTGAAAATCATTTGGCCAGCTAGCGCTGGAATTATGGAATCCACAATACGGAAAAAGGAAGGCGGACGTCATATAAGACGCAGTCCGCACTATCAACAATCGATCAATGTTTATATTTTTATAACGGGGAAGTTCACGAACGCGCGACGTTTGTACATTATTAAAAATTACTCCGAAATTTAACAACTAGCAGGTAGGTAGCAACTTTAAAAGCGCTTAACCACTATTTTGGTCGTAATAATCGTCCCACCAGACAGGCTGTACGCGCTATAGTAGATACATATGAGTCAAAATCTTCACTAATGAATGTGCCTGTACCAGTGAGACAAAGCATCAGTCGAAGTACTGAAAATATCGTAACCATAAGTCCTTCGGTTCAAAATGAACCAAATCAATTGATTCCACGCTGTTCACAGGAGGAACTGGGAATCTCTCAAACCCGACTGTGTCGAATTTTGCGTAAATATGAGTCACAACACCCATTATTAAATGTTCGTGTACCAGTGAGAAAAAGCATCAATCGAAGTACAGAAAATATTGTAACCATAAGTCCTTCGGTTCAAAATGAACCAAATCAGTTGATTCCACGCTCTTCACAGGAGGAACTGGGAATCTCTCAACCCAATTGTGTCGAATTTAGGGTAAAGATCTTCCATACTTAAATGTAACATGTATACTGCACCTGAAATACTATAAGTTTCGGCCCGATAACTTAATTATTCTGTATTCAATTTGAATAGAAAATTGCCATGTGCCTATTGAAAGACAGTCCTGTTAAGCGAGATTTTTTCTTCTCAACCCCTGAAACTACAGTTTTGCCAACTTAGCGACAACAAAAATGTTGACAGTCCTGTTAAGCGAGATTTTTAAATGATCAATTCCCAGTATTTGTTGACAGAATGTAAACCACGTTCGTACTATTTAAAAGTTTTTTGTCCTTTTATATTGTTTGTTTGCAGTTCTAGCGTCGTTCAAAAATTCGAATGCGTTCTTCGTCCCCTTCATGAACGTAGTCTGAGCTCAAACCCATTTGTCAAGAAGTTTAAGGAGGGCGTTAGATCCTTCATTCCCCCGCTTGGTAGAAACGTTGACGTGGCGCGGGGGCTTAAACTACAATGAATCACTTAGGCTATGCTGACGAAAGCATAAGCTTCCAGTAGGGCCACCCACGTCAGACAGGCTAGCGAGGAGTAACACACAAAGATCTACCAGCCCTAATCCAGGGTGTTGCGCGTCACCGTGCCCATTGGATGGTTTGCAGCCAGGGGTATACCGGCTATATTATAAGGCGCCTCTCTGACACCGGGTCGAATCAGAGCAGTAAGCAGACCTTACCACATCAAAACGGGGCTCTGATGTGGCGGACTATTTGAAACCCCAAGACTCGTGAGATCAAAAATGAATAATCAATATACAAAAAACAATCCCACGAAAAACCCGGTAGGCGTAGGTGTGATGAGCCGACACTACCATAAGGGAAAAAATCATCAAGAAAACACCGACTCGGCAAAAAGAAGACGTAGGGAAAAACGGAAAAAGCAGGATATTCGCGTCGGCACGTGGAATGTTCGAACGTTATATAAACCAGGCGCGATGCAGACGGTCGTAGAAAACACGAAACAATATAAAATGGACATCGTCGCGCTTCAGGAAGTCCGACTCCCACATCAAGTAATCGAAACCAATGGATTTACACTGGTGTGTGGAGGTACCGATACACATAACCTCGGAACCGGCTTCATCATAAGCAAGAAGATTACGCCCCATGTAAAAGATGTGCAATTTATTAATGACCGAATATCGGTGCTAGAAATACAGGGACCATGGTACAATTATGTATTTATAAACCTACACGCCCCAACAGAATCTACGGACGAAGAAACGAAGGACACATTCTACGAGACCCTAGAGGAAGTATTTGATGAAATCTCATCATTCGATGTTAAAATCCTCCTCGGCGACCTCAATGCGACAATTGGAAAGGAAGATATCTTCCAACCAACAATAGGCAAAGAAAGCCTACATGACGTTTCAAATGATAATGGTATTCGAATTATCACGTTCGCAGCGTCAAAAGATCTGGTAGTGAAAAGCACGATGTTCAAGCACAAGCAAATTCATAAAGCCACATGGATATCACCCGACGGCATAACGCGTAACCATATAGACCACTTCCTCATAGACAAAAGACACCACTCGAATATCCTTGACGTAAGATCATATAGAGGAGCAGATTGCGACTCCGATCACCTTCTAGTGATGGGCAAAATTAGGGGTCGGTTCGCAGCAAACCCACATGGACAGTCGCGGGAGACGAGCAAAAAGTTCGAGATTGATAAACTAAAAGACCCACACAAAAGGGCTGAATATCAAGACGAACTAACGAATAGATTTAGCATCCTAGAGAATGACAGTAGTGGGGAAGAGGAAGCCAATAGTGTGGACACTAAATGGGCATCGATCAGAGACACAATCAAACAAACAGCCCAAGAGGTATTAGGATTTAAAAAAACAACTAAGTCCAAACCTTGGTTTGAAGATGAGTGCAGGGCAAAGATCGATCAACGTAAACGCCTCAGAATGATCCACTTAGAAGCATATGATGAAGTCAACGCAGTAAGATACGCGACAATTCGGAAAGAGACAAACTTTTCAAACGCAAAAAACGCGAATGAGAGAAGACTCGAATCGAAAAAATCATACAAAATGCCAGAGCGAAGAACTGCAGAGGTATGTATGCCGGCATGTCCTCAAGTGTGTTATCAGAAAGGTACAAGACGACAACACGGCCGGATCATCCCTGAACGGGGTCACACAAGTGCTCGCGTATGCGGATAACATCGCCGTTCTGGGCGATAATCTAGAAACTATAAAAAAGTGTGTAATCATCATGCAAGCAGCAGAAGAGGTGGGCCTAGAAATAAACTAAGACAAAACGAAATACGTGATTACGACGAGAGCAGGTGGACCTCAGAGAACACATATAAACGTCAGGGGCAAGATATTTGAAAATGTCAAAGAATTTAAATATCTGGGAACGATACTGACGACCACAAACGAAACGTCGAAGGAAATTAACAAAAGACTACACTCCGGCAACGCTAGTTGGCATGCAGCCAGTAAACTGTTGAAATCCAAACTGCTATCACGGAATATAAAGTTCCGTGTCTATAGAACCATAATGATGCCGATTGTTCTATACGGATGCGAAACATGGGCTCTCACAAAACGGGAAGAGAACAAATTCCGCGTATTCGAGAATAAACTTTTAAGGGGTATATTTGGCGGTAAATATGACGAGCAGTCAGGACAATGGAGGAAACTCCACAACCACGAATTGGAAGAGCTATACCGCAAACCTACAAT
This sequence comes from Microdon myrmicae, assembly GCA_963931805.1. Classification (NCBI taxonomy): domain Eukaryota; kingdom Metazoa; phylum Arthropoda; class Insecta; order Diptera; family Syrphidae; genus Microdon; species Microdon myrmicae. Next base: position 15,167,656 of record OZ007500.1, read on the forward strand.
AGTGAGAGTAATCAGGTCGCGAAGATTAAGATGGGCCGGACACGTAGCGCGAACGGGCGATGATAGGACCGTGCATAGAATTCTTGACGGTAAACTAACGGGAAAGAGACCGACAATGTTAGATTGGACCTCGAGGAAATCGGATCGGATGGTCGAACGTGGAAGGAGAGCGCACAGGGCAGGGAACAATGGCGGAGTCGAGTCGGTGAGGTCAGGAACTTCCGGGTTGCTATATGCCAATAAATAATAATAATATAATAATATAATAATATAATTTGGATCCTTCATTAAAAATGCACATTAGGTGATCCATGCAAGACCACCAACATTTTTCTTTTGCTCTCAACCCCTAAAACTACACTTGTGCCAACTTAGCGACAACAAAAGTTTTGACAGTCCTGTTAAGCGAGATTTTTAAATGATCAATTCCCAGTATTTGTTGACAGAATGTGAACCACGTTCGTAGTATTTAAAAGTTCTTTTCCTTTTATTTTGTTTATTGCTCCATCTATCTGGTTACAGAATCGATCAATTGCTGGTGGTCAGGGTCACTGCAGACAGTGGAACGAACTTATTTAAAAAAATATCTGACAAATTTACAAATTGCATTTCTTACTTACTATTGTTTTCATTCTTATTTATTGTCAGCCCAAACGTACCGCCCAGCACACAAGTCTTAATTCTTCTATCTTCATAGTTTTTCTTTTTTTTAAACCGGCCGATTTATTTCCCCGATTGACCACTTTGGTTGACAGTTTAAGTCGGATCTTCTTTACATTCGACCGTGTACGTCGATGAATAATTTTTTCAGTGTCCGTTTACGCATAATTTATGGCTCTTTTAATCACACTACCTGCTGATTAATCTCAATATCCTTTAAGATACTCGAGGGTGTTACGCGTCACCGTTTGCAGACATGGGTATCATCATCATCATCATCGGCACTACAACCGGGAACCGGTCTTGGCCTTATGTAGCAAGTCCTGAGGCTTGTTAAATTTTCTATAATGATTTGTTTTTTCCGGGCAAGGTCATTAGTCTTGCGCCAGAGGCTCCCCGACGGGGAATCGAACCCCGGTCTCCCGCGTGACAGGTGGGTATACTAACCACTATACTATCCAGGAGCCATGGGTATACCGACTGTAATATAACGGCGCCTGTCTGACAATCGAATCAGAACAGTAAGTATACCTTACCGTATCGAAATGGGGCTGTGACATGGCAGACTATTTAAAACCCCAAGACTCGTGTGAACAAAATTGAATGAAAACCATAAATACAACAAACGTAGAAAAAACCCGGTGGACGTAATTGTGATGAGCCGACACTACCATGGGGGAAGAATTCATTAACAAAACATCGACTCGCCAAAAAGAAGACGTAGAGGAGTCAGTGAGGTCATGAACTCTCGAGTTCCTATATGCCAATGAATAGTATAGTAAAGTTGAATGTGTAAAATGTGTCTTTCCAATGAGAGCAACAATACCTAAAGGAGAAAGATAAGCGGATAACAGATGCCAACCTCTTGAGCAAAATTCACAGGAGTTTTAGCATCGAATCATAACCGTTAATGAAATCTGGATACATTATTATATGCGATAGATCGACTGGCAAACTATCTTCTTTTTTTTTGCGAATCTATTCCGAAGCAGGCAGACAGTACCCTGGGATTCGGAGGAAAAAAGCCTTTTTGCAAAAAGGAATAACGATTACGAGATAGTAGCACTACCAGTGAATTATGGGACAGTTTCGATAACCAACGAAGGAGATACGACCGCTTTTTGGCCTAGAAAAAAGTCCTGTTACATCGCATCGGTCACAATTTGCCCAAATTGTCGCGCCCAAGAACTGTTTTATGAATTGATAATGCACCCACTGCACTCTCCTGGCCTGCCGCCTTGGGACATTTTTGTTTTCGAATATGAAAACGTGGGTGGGGAAGAAAACTTCATTTTAAAATGTGGTCGCCAAGAGATAAACGTATTTTGAAAAGCTTGGCAAAGCACATTTTTTTGGAGGAGTTGACCGAAGCGGTTGGAAAAATGTGTCAACTTGAGAGTTTATGCTGAAAATAAAAAAACAGAATAGTAAAACTTTTAAATACGACTATTTTTTGATCAACGCTCATATAATACGTTGTAAAAGTTCTTCGAGAGATCTGTAAACCGGCGGATACACTATCAGGATGCCCAACGCAATTCAACGGGCTCAAGACATACATTCTGCGGCAGTCCATTGAAAAACTGTCTTCAATTGTTTGTGTCAGTGAGAAAACTGTACGTCGAGGAGGACCTCCGCTGCGAGATAAATGTTCTCCAGCGTTACTAGGACAAAGCGAGCAGTCTCGTTAAATAATAGCCAGACTCACCACTATAGAAATTTTGCCCCCCAGTTGGCCCAGATTTTAATCCTTCAAACTTCTCTGTATGTGGCATAGTTGAAAGGGTCACCAGGATCATTCTGAACCACTACTATTGAAACGAAATTCATCGATATAGACCGTGACAGTTTCAAGTACACATGCGCACGCTTCAGGCCATCAATGAATGGTTATTCAAGGAAACGGGGAATGAATAAAGTGTAAGTGTGTTCTTTATTACTTAAGAATGAATGAATTGAATTGTTGTAAACCATTTGGGGCAACAACAAATATGTTTGGGAAAGAATGTATGATTTGTCCGGATGTTGGTGACGCACCCTGCAGTGATTTCAAATGAGGAACCAACCAAACCACCAACTAATTAACTTGACTTTTACGATCATTGGTTCGGTACCAATATCTTGTCTCATCTAATGTGTTAATTAAATTTTAACTGGGAATGCAAATTTATTCATCGAGAACTTCGCAAGTGACTAGACATTTGATAATAGGTCTCGACAGACGTTTTGCCTGATGTTAAATAGGGTCGAGGTGGCATTTCTATAGTAAGGATAGAAATACGTGTGAACTTCGCCGTTCTCATCGCCTATTTCACCGTGACACTACAGATTTCATCATCATCAAACCGAGTTTGTGAAACGTGTTGATTTTCTTCGCAATGTCTTCAAATATTGACGGAATAAAATCCTCATCAAATGTGGTTTGAGGAGCTTGTCTACTTTCTTCGAAATGCGTTAACATTTTAAGGAAACATTGTCCTCATCAAACCCAGTTTATGCATCCTATCGATATTCTTTGAAATGCCTTGAAATCTTAAAGGAATAAAGTCCGCATCGAACCAAGTTTGTGAAACCTGTCGACAATCTTCGAAATGCGTTAAAGTTTTAAGGAAATATTGTCCTCATCAAACCCAGTTCGTGAATCCCATCTTCTTCGAAATGCCTTGACATTTTAAAGATATAAAATCCTCATAGAACCAAGTTTGTGAAACCTGGCGACTTCCATCGTAATGCCTTAACATTTTGACTGAATAAAATCCTCATCAACCGTGGTGTGATAAACCCGTCGACTCCGCTGGCATTCCCGACACATTTTAATTGCACAACATTGTCTTCAATGAGACCTTGTGAAAATTGTCGACATTTGTGCAGAGTATGTGTCGTTAAATCGCCATCAAACGGAGCTTGAGAAAACGAATAACTTCGTCTACAGCGTGTACTGTAAAATCTTGTATAAACCCAGCTGACGACTTTGTGTAACTATCAAGTTTTCCGGCAGTAAAATGATTTTAATTCAGATTTTGTGACAGTTTGAATGCTTTGTTCGTAAAAGGGGGGTAAGCATTGGGCGACCTGTGTCACCCAATGGTACCCGAGGTCAGCAGTAGAAAGGTCCAATGTGAATTCTGTTATAGTTCTGGACCCAGTCTCCCCATAGATTTGTTTAACTCGCCGATTTGACATATTCAGGTGGCCTGCAAACCAATCGCAATTGCAAAGTAAACGAATCATGAGAGCAATGCTACTTTTATTGCCTGACGCACTCCATTAACGAGTCGCATGTTTCTGAAAATGACTGGGCCCAGCCTCCACGATAGTCCCAAATCACAGATGATACATCGCAGCCACACACCGATGGGCGCATCGAGAATACCGGTCTTTGAACAAGAATTCGCAACGCGATGAGCGCGACTTACACACCAACACAGAGGGCATCAAAAGGCCACATATATAGGTAAATGTGTGGAATTAAAAAACAATGAACAGGAAAAAAACAATATCCTTAAAAATGAAGTGCAAAAATAGAAAGAAAAAAAAAAACAAAAAAAAAAAACGTCTAAAGGAATAAAGAGAAGTGAAAAAACTAAAAAAGGCGATGTGAGCAAGAGAAAACAAAATAAATATAGAAATAAAAGGATCAAGGACCGAGCACCGACCAAAGAAAGTAAAAAGTGAGCCATTGTGAGAGACAAGGATATTAGGAGCTTGGTGATGAGCTCAAGGGGTTATTCATCTTATAATCTTACCCTTTCTCCGGCCGTTTAGCATTTACAACAGCACCGACTCCAACTCTGATTCCAATTCGAATTCCGACTCCAACTCCATTGCCATTCCCATTACTATTGCCATCGCCAACTCTAACTCTAACTCCGAATCCGAATTTATCGTTGAACTTCTCCCCATCTCTGGGCTTTTTTTGTTTCCTTTTTTACTTCCACAAACATTTTTGCTCACTGTGCAACTATTCCATTAGATGGTCGTCTGTTTGTTTATTTTATTGCCTGGATTTTTGTTTTTTGCTATTGTTTTTTTTTTGACTTCGCCGCTTTGCCACTGGGAATGGATCACATTTAAAATAAAAGGGGATAAATAAATAAAACAAAACTCCGAATTGCAGCGCGATGCAGTATCCAAAAGTAATAACAGCCGAATTTTCCACTACACGTCGAATGGACTTTCCAATTTGTTTTCCCGTCTCTCCTTAACAAACATTTTCCTTTGGTGAGCCGTTTGGAAGCACCAACAACGGCAGTAACTTTTCAAGGAATAATCCACAGAAATCCCTGCGGATAGGAACAGCGTTTAATCAAGTTTAATTATTCAATTTGCTTCACTTAATTCCACCGAACTTTTCGGTGTTTGGTTTAGTTTGATGATTTTAAGGACTCACAATGCACAATGCACAATTAACACACCGCGCACCCACACGCACGCATGTACATGGATCGGCCGAGGGATTATTAACAAATTTCACCTCACAGAGGCTTTCCGAATTTTTCTTTCGTTGATTTTCTTCTACTTCTTGCCTTTTACCTTTGCGTTTCCTTTATAATTCTTATTCAAAATGCCCGAGTTAATTGGTGAATTCAATGAAATCGAGTCAATTAGATTCTCGCCGTGGTTTCGATGGAACTCCAATGTTTTCTTTATTTAGAAACTTAGCAAATTCACGAAATTAAATGGAAAACAATTCCGTGACGAAGTACACGACCACGGGAAAAACCAGAGTTCATTGCGACATAATTCGAAAGGAGAACAAGACGAAGATGAACGACAAGGCGAAGAGAGAACGGAAGACAAAATACAAAACGAACACGACCCAAAGGAAAGGAAAACAATTCCTTTCGCTCCTGGGATTGCCGTACACCACTGTTTGTTCTGTCGCTCGGCATTTCCAGCTTGTTAAGTTTCTTTGGTTGTCTCCCTTGCACTCAAAGCGGTGCACTGTCTGTGGTAAATAAAACAAAAACACATTTAATGGGAAAACGAAAGTGCTGCCACGCTCTTTTGAATTAAATCAATTCAAATATTTTTATTTACTCATTATTTATTACAATGCCAATAAAGTACATGGTAACATACAGCTAATAGAAAGACTATTTTTTAAGCAATCAAATAAAATATATGTCAAATATTATTCTGAAACTGTTTTTGATATATTTTGTTCTTCATTCAATTTACCAGCTATTCGTAAGCATTCTAAATTAGGCAGAATTAAGAAGAATTTTTTTTTATTACTGCTGGATCAAAACTCTTCAAGATAATTGTCGGGCACTGGATCAACATTTTAAAAACACGTTTTTTGACAACGCCCGTGTACTGCCATTTTGCATTGTTTTTTTTTATTTGTACCTTAATACGTATAGGGTTTTCCAATAGGGACCTAACAACTTTTTTTCGGTATTAAAATTTTATAATTTGCAGACGTTGTTCGTTCGTGTACTTAACCATGATGAAAATGTTGAGTTTACTGAATAAACTGACAGTGACAGCTTGATGATTAGTGAAAGAGTGCGTTCACAAGTTTAATTCAAAATTGTCAAGTCCCTATTTTATAACCCTATATATTGTGACGCATATGAAAATCAGTACTAGAATATTCTAGAAAGTCCAGAACAAAGTACTAGAATATTCTTGAAACTACTGGAAAACTGAAGACTATGAGCAGTAGAAAATTCGAGGCAATGGAACGGACGGAAACGAAACACCGAACAGAATGAGGAAACGGTATAAATACGACGCACACAGATCATGGAGACAAGTAAGAAGTAAGAAGTAAGCAGTAAAAGAAGCGATAAGTACGGAGGCGATAAGTCAAGAAATCGTTAAGTGTACGGTAAAAGTAACGGTTGTTATTAACGGACTAATAAAGTGCCACATTAATTCAACATCAATTTAACGGCTCTTATTTATTAAAAACAATTAATCCAGCGAACCCTAAGCTCGCTACAATTGGTGTCAGAAGTGGGATTAATTATTGGTGAAGTAAATAAATCTGTGAAAGCGTGTTGTGACGATGTCACGCACGTCGGCCACCACCATCATTTGATACTTTGTATTTAATATAATTTTGTTTTAAAATAGTACGATGGTAAGGTGGTGGAGGAATTGCACGATCCAGAAGTGAGTTTTTGAACACGCCCTGATTCGGGTGTGGATCGTGCAGTTCTTCGAGTTCGAATTTATTTTTCGAAGTGGACGTGAATGGAGAGCGAGAGAGACGGAGGGTTAGCCTTTTTTCTAGAATACGGTCTTAAATTCCGTTGCTGACGGTTTTTGTTTTTGCAGAAAAAAGAAAAAAAAAAGTAGAACAAAGAAAAGGAAGGGAAAAGGCTGACGGTGAAAAAAAAGGAAAGGAGAAGAAAAGATTCGGTCACGGCACAAAAAAAAAAAAAAGAAAAGTTGTAACTTCAAAAAAAAAACATTGAAATTGTACGATAGGGAAAGTTTAAAGTTGTAAAAGTTAAAAATCATACAAAATAAAGTCGTAATAAAATTGATAACTGTCAGACAGAAGTTTTCGTAGAGGAAAGAACAAATTTCCGAAATTGTAAATCGAGTCCAGGCTGAGGCGGAGTAATTCTCAAGGTGACCCATATAGGATTCTTGAAGTGACTCCATGCAACTGCTCGGGATATTCAAAAAGCGTACAAGCGAGTGACTGGGAGTGGAAATCTCGCAAGGCGGCACGCAGCGAAAACATTCCTGATCACCGTTTTCCCGGATCTAAGGTAACAAATTAAACATTAATTAGTTTTCGGTGGCAAAACCAGCAAAAAGAACTGCCACAACGGTGTCAGATCGACATTTGGAGGATCTTCGAGTTCCTGTGTTGAAAAAGGAACTTGAGGACAGGAATCTGGATAGCAGAGGACAGAAGCAAATTCTTCGACAGCGTCTGCAAGCAGCAATGGAGGAAGAGGGTATTGATGTCGACACATATGTTTTTACGATTGGCCCAGACTGTCCGGATGGAGAAGAAACAGCGAGTCGAGATGGTGGCAATGTAACGGAGAAGAGTTCGCCACTGTTGGACATTTTGGAGATGTTCAGGATGATGATGACAAAATTCGACGCGCAAGCAAAATATATTAATTCAGATGTCAATGCAAAGTTGGATACCCCAAATTCAAAATTTGACGCACAAGCTGTAGATCTGAATGCAAAATTGGAAGCCCAAATGTAGTGGATGAAATGTAATTTTCAACACTTTAAGGAAGAAATGGATCTAAAAAACAAAGCTGAATTTAAGAAAGTCACCGATGAAATAACTCGAATCGACAAGAGACTTGAGTGTGTTGAGAGAAATAAGACATCGCCTAGCAATCAACATGACTACAAAGATACAAGGATGCAACCACCAACCTTCGATGGAACGGGACCCTTCTCCGTATTTATACGTTAGTTTGATGCCGCGACCAATTATAATAAGTGGTCGGATGAGCAAAAGTCAACATCACTGTTATGTTTTAATAAATGAGAAATCTTTATGATTCATTTTGTATTTTAAGGTATGCTTTATATTTTAAGGTAACTTTTATTCTAACTACAAACGTGGGCAGCGCTAGCCATGAACTTTGTCCGAATGACATAGATCGTTTACACTGGGTGGCACTTCATGTATTATGACAGATACAATAGATTGTTCGCACTAGGTGGCACTTCATATATCATGACAGATACAATAGAATGTTTACGCTAGGTGGCACTTCATGTATCATGACATCTCCCTTTTATAATATTATAATTTCTGATTTTCATTTATTATATCATTATAAAATATAGTTTCAGTATATTTTCAGACTTAGAAACTAATTATGCACTAGAACTTACAATTTATAATCTTTGAGATACGACGGTTGTTTTGAAACTCTACCAGATCTTGTTACTTGATTTTGATTAGCTTGAACACTTTGATTTGCTTTGGGCGTGCAAAAGTTTTCGAAAGCATCAATTACAGTTTGTAGCACGTTTTTCTCATCGTCCGTCAGGCCAAACGTGTCGAATCGGTCCAACGCTTCCTCTCCTATCACGTGAAGGAGAATTGCAACTTGTCGTTCTGTGGGCTTCGTATCGAGTCCTGTTGCCTTCAGGTAGAGCTCGAAACGTTGTCTCCATTTGCGCCAATTTTCTTTGAGGTTACCTTCAAACGAGAGGGCGGCGGGTGGCCGCATGGACGACTCCATTGCAGCGTTTTCGTCGTCCACGCCTTTTTCTTGAGCCTGGTTTCCCGCTGGGTTTTTTCCTTGGTCGAGTTATTAGTTTTCAATGAGAGCAGGAGGATTTTGAGGGGTCTCTAACGGATTCTCGACTTGATTCTTCTCGTTGCGTATCTACTAGTGGCAGCGTACTGTCGTCGTCGGTTTCGCCACGTGCCGCGAATCTGGGTTTATCAACTGGATCCTCCTTTTTTAACACTTTTTAACCGACTGCGCCATGTTATGTTTTAATAAATGAGAAGTCTTTATGATTCGTTTTGTATTTTAAGGTATGCTTTATATTTTAAGGTAACTTTTATTCTAACTACAAACGTGGGCAGCGCTAGCCATGAACTTTGTCTCAATGACATAGATCGTTTACACTGGGTGGCACTTCATGTATTATGACAGATACAATAGAATGTTTACGCTAGGCGGCACTTCATGTATCATGACAATCACTAATCTTGTCACTCCGCGGGGCGGCTGCAGAATTGCTACAAACCATACCAGCAGAGAAGCAAACAGATTTCCAAGCGGTAAGAGACGGCCTTGAAGCTAGGTATGGAGACAACCACATGCAGCAGGTCTACCGCATGCAACTGCGGAGCAGAACGCAGAAACCTGGAGAAAATCTTCAACAGTTACAGGCAGACATTGAGCGACTGGCAAACTTGTCTTATTCAAATATGACTAAGGAATTTCTGAACGAGGTAGCAATGGATGCATTTATAAACGCACTCCAAGATCGGGACTTGCAACAGGCCGTTCGTTTGGTGGGAAAGAAGACGACTAATGAAATACTAGCGTTCGCGTTGGCATATGAATCTGCTAAACTGGCTACCAGGAGTACATTTAGAGTCCGAGAAACGTCCGTCGAGGAATGTTCCTGCCAAAGAATCGGACATGTACAACAGAGAGCCCCGATACCTAATATGACGTGTTGGACATGCGGCGAAGTCGGCCACATCTCTGTTGAATGTAGGAAACATCGACCAATGAATGAAACATCAAGTGAGAATTGTTATTCATGCGCTAATCACAAGAGAAGACTTCAGCGTGATTCAGAATGGGACAGCACCACGACCTAATGTAAATCCTTGCATCAACAGATAATTGCTCTTAAGACCAGCCGAGAAAAGGTCATTGAGGAGAACAATCGTTTATCAACTGATTTAGCAGAGAGGCAAGCTGAAATTTTTACCCTAAAGCGTCGCCTTCAGGATTCGGAAGTAGAAATTTATAGTTTAAAATAAGAGGCGTACGACCTCCGAAAGGTACAAGTAGAAGTACTAGATGGGTGGACGAGTGATGCTATACGCGCAGCGCAACTTCAGGATGAAGATATGTCGCTAATTCTGGAACACAAAGAAAAGAACGAGCGGCCAACTTGGAACAATATTTCCGACAAGAGTGTAACATTTAAAGCATATTGGGCACAATGGAATTCCTTGCTGGTGGAAGATGAAATTCTAAAGCGTAAATGGGAAACCGCGGACGGAAAATCTCATCGAATGCAGATTCTAGTCCCACCATCAAGTGACAGGATAAAAACAAGGTACGACGTTCGAGCCAACGCATCCGGATTTAATGCAGGCGATAACGTGTGGCTTTATAACCCTTATCGGCAAAAAGGAAGGTCTCCGAAGTTGCAGCAACATTGGGAAGGACCGTATAAGGTTCTCACAAGAAGTAACGACGTTGTCTATAGGATTCAGCGAAGACCGAACGCCAAGATGAAAGTGGTACATCGTGACCGACTGGCGACTTTTGTCAACTCAGAGGACCAGAGAACTTAGTTCGGGACGAACTAATCTAGGCGGAGGGTAGTGTGATGCATATGACAATCAGTACTAGAATATTCTAGAAAGTCCAAAACAAAGTACAAGTATATTCTAGAAAGTACTGGAAAACTGGAGACGATGAGCAATAGAAAATCCGAGACTATGGAACGGACAGAAACGAAACACCAAATCAGAATGACGAAAAACGGTCGCACGCAGATCGGGAAGATAAGTAAGTAAGAAGTGAGAAGTAAGCAGTAAAGACGCGATAAGTATGGAAGGAATAAGTCAAGCAATCGTTAAGTGTACGGCCAAAGTAACGGTTGTTATTAACGGACTAATAAAGTGTTACATTAATTCAAAATCGTATTAACGGCTCTTATTTATTAAAAATAATTAATCCAGCGAACCCTAAGCTCGCTACAATATAAACATGTGGTAAACTTTGTTCTATTAATAATAACTTTTTTCACATCCAAAAAAAATACCAATAAGTGGTCGGTTTTCGGATCTCTATGGTGGCATAACCCCTTAAACTACATGAAAATGTCTAGAGAAATCCGTACGAAATTTGGAAAATATTGATTTTTGAAAAAATGGCAAGCTTTGGAAAAAGGTGATTTGTTCCGCAAATATGACCGTTTTTTGTTAATAACTTTTATAATTTTTAATATTTGGGAAAACCCATACGGATTTCTCTGCGGAATCTAATTAAGGGGATATTCTGGTCTAGAAGTTTGAAAAAACCATTTTTTTTTCTTCATATTTTCAAAGCTTAACCCTCTAAGAATATATCTTTAAGAGGATTTTAGAAAATTCAAATTATTTTCGGAGGTATGGCTGTTTTGCTGACGCGCCGCGTAAACCGGCTCGACCGGAACGAATCGAACAAAAGATATTAGGGACTTTCTGTCATCCTGCGACCCTGCTTCCTCGTAAAACTTTTATATATATATTGAAATACAATAACGTTACCTTCTTTATGTATTTTTAAATTATATTTTATATTTAGTGTGAGCTTACATCCAGTTGCGAACAGTTGAATTCTGACCTTCAAGCCAAGTGAACGCATGTGCTGTGAGTAAAATAAAAATATTTCAAGTGATTTCAAGTGAAATGGATCGAAAATCTTCAGCGAAAAGGATTACGCGTCCGGGTCGTGGATGGCAAAAAGCTGGATCTGAACGTACATTACAGGAGTTTGACCACGAAAATCCTCCTCTATGTGCGAAGGTATTGGATATTATGAAGCCGATTTACGAGAGTTTATCGTCGGAGGAGTTATTGACTCGATGTTTAGGCTCAGAAACTCAAAATAATAATGAGTCTCTAAACTCTTTGATTTGGACTTTTGCGCTGAAAAATATTCATTCCGGAACTCACGTCATTGAAATTGCTATGTTTATTGCTGTTTGGATAATCAATGAAGGCTACATTCCTTATGGGAGTCAAAATTGGTCCAGAAGCTTATTCATTCTCTGGGAAACGAAACAATTCCCGGATTGACCGCTCAGAGATACGAGCGTCTAACGCATCAAAGGAGGCCAGAACTGCTTGGTTGGAAGAGAAAAGCGCGAATGATGCTTATTTAGAAGTCGAGGAAGGTCCAATGCATGCAGCAGGAATGTCAGATTGAATAAACGCAAGCCTAAAATATCATTTCATGACTTAGACCAATAGAAACTTTACGTGGAACTTTAAACGCGTTTTTCTCAAAACTGTCTTTTTAAAACAATACTCACGATTTTTCAAGTTCGACTGAACCGATTTACTTCAAATTTAGTATATGTCTTCTTTATAGGCTTTTCTATTGCATGAACTATCCTCATCCCCAAATTTCAAAATTCGAAAAACTAAAAAAAAGTGGTACAAAAATAAATTTTTTTTCAAGCAGTAGCCATTTTGTTAAAAAAACTGTTGTTTTTTCAACTTTTTTTAGTTACAACGATAGAGGCATTTCTGTAAATTAATAATCTTTTTTTTTCAGATTGCTAGGAGGGTTGAATCGTGGGTATGGTCGCGTGCCAACTTTTTGAGATCCCCCACTTCATCAGCTGCTAACTTTTTGAATTTTGAATTTTTTACTTTCAATTTTTTTTACTGTATTCTTGAAATATTAATAAACATCCTATAAAAAAATGAATAGTAAAAATATTGATTGCTTTTTTTTACAGCTCTTCAAAAAATGCGTTAAGTTCGTGCGTCGAGACCAGAATAACCCCTTAAAAAGTTACAGTTAAAGTTTGAACTCAATCGGATAAAAATTGTTGATCTGTTACGCCAATTTGAAAAACATAGTTTTGAGATAATCGCGTTTAAAGATTTAAGCTCTGATTTCTATGCTTTAAACTTGAAAATTTATATTAAAAACAAATTGCTTTCAAAGTGTATATTCGCTTTATCTTCCAATTTTTTCATTGATCTAGAGGCCGAGTAGGACGTTTTTGCTGCATCCGTCAACGACGACTAGGCTTGACTGATTCTCGTTTCATCGCTTTCTATGCAATAATTGTAACAAGCCAAGCCTTTTGGCAAATGCAGGATCTCCACTATCTGCATATACCTTCGTATACCGAAAAATTCATCCGCCCAATCCAGTTTTAAATTCTGTTTAATTTCATACGCGGATGGGGTGAAAAGGTTCCGGCTGACTGGTACCAGCAGGTCTAGTTTCTTGTATTCCATTAGCTTGTATATACATTTTCAAGCCGTTTGTTTTGTTAGTATACATTTGAGAGCCGATATATATAGATAATATCTGTAAAACAGACAGAGGTCGGCTACGCGCCTTCGATGTGATAGCGACTGTAGTCCCGACATCAGCGCCGAGTCCCCGATCAGGCGGATCGCCCGTCTCTGTACGCCCTCAAGTAGGTCGAGGGTATGTTTAGGAGCCGAGCTCGAAACATGAGAGCAATATTCGAGCGCGGGTCTAATTTGGGATTTATATAGGAGAAGAAGTTGGGCCGGGGTAAAATATTTCTTGGCTCTAAAAAGATAACTCAGTTTTCCTGAGGCTGACCTGGCGATGTTCGACACGTGTTTATGCCATGATACATTCCCACAGACCGTGACGCCGAGCAATTTCAAACTTTCCCCAACCTTGAGGGCCCGGCCATTCATCATCAGCTGTGGAACCGATGATCCAGTTTTCTTTGTGAATGTTGTATACTGAGTCTTCGTTGCATTGAAGTCGACAAGATTGGCCTTTCCCCACTGCAGGACTTTATCCAGATCCCGATTCAGAGAATCAATCTGTCTACATCTCAGCTGGTGTGACGTTGATGCACCAATCGGCCGATCACTCGAAAAGGAGGAAACAAGTGTACTATCATCCGCAAAACTGAACACTTTGTTATCCGTTGTCTCCAACAAATCATTTATGTGAAGCAAGAACAAGGTTGGAGCCAAAATAGTACCTTGGGGCACCCCCGAATTAACAGGATACAGATCCGAACACTCGCCGTCCACAACAACCCGGATCGATCGTTTCTCAAGGAAGCTTTTCGTCCAGTCGCAAAGCTGTTGGGAAAGTCCATATGAACGAAGTTTGCTCAGCAATGCCCCGTGTCAGACGCGGTCAAAAGCCTTGGAAATATTCAATGCGACCGCCCTTGACCCACCATGCCGTTCAATCGCAGATGTCCATATATCGGTTATAAGTGTCAAAAGGTCTCCTGTGGACCGCCTGCCACGGAATCCGTATTGACGATCATTCAGGAGTGCGTTGCACTCCAAATACTTAACCAACTCGGTATTAATGACATTTTCCATTACCTTAGATAAAATAAACAGTAATGCTATCGGCCGGTAATTTTGTGGGAGACACTTTTTCCCGTCTTTGGGATTGGCTGAACTCGAGCGATTTTCCAGCAGGCAGGAAAGGTCCTCCGTGCATAAGATAAGCGGAAGAGTCTGCCAAGAACCGGCGATAGTTCTGGAGCACAGTTCTTAAGGACTATTGCTGGTATTCCGTCCGGGCCGCTTGCCTTCCTACAATCCAGTTCACGTAGAATGTGTTGAATAGTGCGCGGACGAAATCTCACATCCCGCATGGAAGACTGTACCGGCGAGATCACAGGTGAGTCCAAAAGGCCAGGATCGAGGTTTGAATTCGCCGAAAATAAATTTGCGAATACATTAGCTTTATCCCTTGAATTCGTGACTAACGTCCCGCTGTCTGTCACCAACGGAGGGAAAGAAGAGGATGCGAAGTTACCGCTGACAGCTTTTGCCATTGACCAGAAGGAGCGCGAGCCAGTTGGGCACCGAAGGAGCTTATTGATCACCCTGTCGTTGTGAGCCTTCTTCGCCGTATCGATCGTCTGGTTGCACGCGTTTCTGATTCTAACAAAATTCGTTCTGTAAACATCAGTGGGATTGGAGAGCATTGCTTAAAAGCTCTATTTTTGCCGCTGTAATCTGCTCGCATTTTTTATCAATCCAAGGTTTATCAGACGAACTTCGTTTGAAGGAATGTGGAATATACATCTCCATCCCCAGAAGAATAATCTCTGATACCGACTCCACGCAAGCGTTAACATCGGAGTTTCCGAAGCACATCTCGGACCATGGAAAGGATGCGAAGAAATCTCGCAAATCGTTCCAGTTAGCAGCCCCATACTTCCATACATGGCGAAGCAGTGATCTGAGTTTCCCAATGGCGCAGAAACCTCTACGGTATAAATACTCGGTTCGGATGTCAAAAATAGACCCAGGGTGTTCGCAAAATCGCCTCGGGCATCCGGCCTTCGCGTTGGCTCCCCCACGAGTTCAGTCAAGTTGTGGCTTACAGCAAACATCTCCGCCAGCCTCCCAGCCTCGTCGGTTCTGTTAGAATGTAACAACCAGCCGGAATTGTGCACATTAAAATCACCAAGGACAACAATTTCAGAAGCTGGGTGGTTGATCTGTATCCAGTCGACGGTATATGAAAGATGTTCGAAAAATGTCGCCGGTCGATCGTCATTCGGGGAGCGGTAAAGACAACAAAGAAATTTAACGGAATTCCTCAGCACGACCCTCAACCATATGATGTCCATATTATTGGGTTCCAACGCCTCCATCCTCTGGCAAGCCAGATTGGACCGCGCGAAGACGCAGACTCCGCCCTTAAAACGGAATCTCGAATGTAAGTCGTATCCTGAGCAACGAAGATATGTCGAATCAGTTGACGAATCGACCTGGGTCTCAGTTAGGGCAAGGATATCAGGTTTCGTTGTTTGTAAATATTGGTGGACGGCGTTTACATTGGTATTGGTGAAATCGATGCCCCTGATGTTACAAAATGCCGTCACCAGTCGAGCGTGGGCCGAGCCTCGAGAGCGAGCCCGGTTATGCGATGACGAACCTCTTAAAGTTCCATTATTTATTATGATATCTGCATGATGTTCCCCCTGACATAGTCCCCCCGGAGATCCGAATGGGAGACTAGTTTACCTCCGGAATTCATTATATCAGAACGTACCATCATGACTTATCCCCGTGTCAGTCCGGGCCATCAGCCACACATCCGAAACACCGTCGAAGATTTCTCTCGGCGATATCGCGGAATGTACAGCGTGGCGAGGTGGTAGCTCACCTTGGGGCCGACTACCACCTAACCAACCTTTTCTCGAACCGGTCCATCAGCCAAGCTCCGAAAGATGGCCAGGGATTTCTCCCAACCATTTCACGGAGCCTATAGCTTGATGGGGTGGTATTTCACCGGGCGCACAGGGCGTTGGGACCCCGGCTACCACTCGGCCTTTAGTCGCCTCTTATGACAAGCTGGCCTAGCTCTGAGTATATTCTAACGCCCTACTCACAGGGCTACTTGCATAACCCCTTAAGACGGTTTTTAATTTTAGTATTAACCCTTACCAGTCCAATTCCAAGCTGTTTTCAATATGAAGAGAAACTGTGGGCTCAAAGTGTCTCCATGTGACACCCCCGGATCGCACCCGTTTGTGGTTCATCTCCCGACGCGACGGTGCGAACATACCTGCACCAGAACTCGTTCCGTTATAGAGCGGGGAAACTGTGGAACTCCCTTCCCACGCCAGTGTTCCCGGAGCAACAGTTATTTGGTCGTATCTCGGGGCGCCCACTCGGTGCTATAGGTTCGCCTCTCCCGAGAGAAGTTTAATAAAAAGCAAAAACAAAAAACCCTGGATAGCTACTTGGCATCCGCCAAGTAGTGAACCAATGCATACAGCGACATCCTGAGAAAGGTTGGCGCAAGGCTAATAACCTCGCCCAGAAAAACAAACTAGTATGGCAAATTTAACAAGCCTCGGATATGGACCGGATACACGACGACGACCACGGAATCGAAAATGGCTAAACTATTTGAGAATTTTCTCTTGGAACGTCGGCTCACTATACAGAGCGCGAGCTGCACGCCAACTAGCCGATGCCCTGACCAAATATAAGGCTGACATAACAGCATTACAAGAAATAAGATGGGCGGGGAGTGGTGTTATTCAAAGAAACGAGTATGACATTTATTACCCTACCTCCTTCGATTTCAACTTTACCTCTACTGCTCTCAAACTTCATCCCCTCTCTTTCCCCTCCTGACCACGCCCACTCCCCGTCTACACTCTTACATCCTGTACTAAGCGAGGTGAAAGAATCAGTGATAATTGATGGATAAACCCTTCTTCTTTTAATCATAGTTTATATATATAAGAATAGTTTTAAGATAGTTGTTAAGTTTTATCGCTTGTACTAAGCTGAATATATGAGGGTTCTGCCCTCCCTAAACACATTAAACACATTACAGCTGTCATGCAAAACACAATGTACTGGGCTAGGCTTCCTGATCAGCCAAAAACTGAAACCTGATATTATTGGCTTTAATGCAATAAACAAAAGGCTATGCAGTCTTCGCGTGCGAGGCAAGTTTAAGAACATAAGCCTCATAAACGTTCATGGACCTACAGAGGAGTTCCCCGACGACGAAAAAGAAGAATTCTACAAGAACGTCGAACGGGCCCCCGGTGCCTGCCCAAGATACGATGTGAAAATCGTTATTGGTGATTTAAATGCGAAAATAGGTCGGGAACCGGGTTTCAGGCACTACGCAGGTTCCCATAGTTTCCGTGAGAACACTAATGACAATAGACTACGAGTCATCGAACTGGCAACATCAAAAAACTTGGTCATTGCGAGTATCAGGTTTCCGCGTATAGAGATCCAAAAAGCCACCTGGGTATCATCTGATAGAGCCACTCGCAACCAAATAGATCACGTGTTGATAGAACGCCGCCACTCATCGACCCTGATGACGGTACGAACGTACCGAGGTGCCAATGTCGACTCCGATCACTATCTTGCTGGTACAGTTTTCTGAGCGCGGATTGCCTTACGGAGACGTATTGCATCCGCGGATCAGGTTCGAATCAACACGGCTGCCTTGTGCAATGAGAACACCACCAACACCTTTGGTCATGCGTTAAGACTCGCCCTCGAAGAGCTCAACGGAGGGAGAGTAAGGCCAGGGGCCAGACTGCCGAGCGTAGAAAAGAAATGGACACACATTAAGAATACTGTTATTAGAACTGCCAACTCCATCTTAGGCAGTAGTCGTAGAGATCGGAGCGACTGGTTTGATGATGAGCGCAAACTAGGGACTGAACGTAAGAATGCTGCATACCGGACAATACAGTAGTCTCATGGGACGCGGGTACGCGAGGAGAAATACAAAGAGCTCGGAAGATCTGAAAAAAGACTTCACAGACAAAAACACAGACCTGAGAAAAAAACCTTGTCTGTGAAATAGAGAAAAGTAGAGAGCGAGGTCCGCATCATGCGCGGAAGTTCTACAAAATAATCAGCAGTATGACGAGGTACACACCACGCTGCACTTATTGCAAGGATAAAGAGGGTAATCTGATCACCGATCCTGAAGGCATTCTGGAGCGATGGGAAGTGCACTTCAATGAATTGATAAATGGTCAGCTCACAGAATAATTGGAGGCTCTACCAATGCAAGATCAAGACCAAATGGTGCCGCCACCAAACATTGAGGAAACATTAAAAGCCATAAGACAGCTCAAATCAAACAAATACCCCGGAGCTGATGGCATACCAGCTGAGCTGATCAAACAAGGAGGGACAGCGGTACATCACGCAGTTCATGAGATCGTGGTGCACGTATGGGAGCAAGAGGAGATGTCGGAAGATTGGCGTCGTGGAATAATTTGCCCCCTACATAAGAAGGGAGATATCACACTGTGCAGCAACTATATGGACAAATAAAACACCGGCGTATGTTGTTCGAAACTGGCTTATTAATTTTATTATTTTATTGGCCCGTACATCTTATTGTACTTAATTGGATCAAACAAACAAAATAATTACACCGAAGATAAAAGGACGCACAGAAACAACATATGAGACATTGAACTTATTTTGGTCAAAAACGCCCTTTCTCGACTCGACGGTATTTACGCGTCTCTGTGTGCACCAGAGAGCGGAAGTCAGCGCGACCAACCTGGTCGGCAGATGCAAAAGGACTCAACGATATTCATTCGTTGTCCAAGGGAAATTTCGGTGCATTCATATTTACGGTGGTGATAACCGGATCTGATAGAGGAGATCGTCATGGTACACATGTATATGTGTACGTCGGTTCTTTTCATGGGTCGAAGCCATGATAACGAATCTGAAACACCAAGAAGGGGCATAATGTGCATCCAGGAGATGTGCGTTCGTTGAAACATTCAAATCGAATCTCGTGGGATGCTAATGGGTTTGTGTTTGATTATGCATCGAGGTCATGAGGAATGGATTCAGGACAATTACAAGACAAAGGGAAAAGCGACATATGCATCGTTCGGTAATGAGGGTCAGCTGGATAAATAGCAGCCACTCATTAAATGAAAAATGTCTTTCGGATACCACGAACGATATAAATTGTTTATGGTATCGCCAGGAAGCCTATGGAGGAATAGCGTTCTTTTGTTTGCACATGGTGCGAGTTTGGGAAATTGGCTTCAGCGCCGATTGCGTTAATTGAATGCAGCTGCTGGTATTTTATTGCTGGGAGAAAAAGGTCGCCGGCCAATGTGTACGTTAAGAGATTTATCATACACATGGCGAAGCTGAAAAATAGACAGCGCAATGTTTATGGTCTCTGGTGAAGGTTACATAGTATGTAATTCAAATCCGATCTCTTTAATGCGTTGAGCATTTAAGATGCTAATGCGATTGCATTAGTGAAATTATGAGATTGGGTGGAAGTTATGGGGGTTTTTCAGGAAAGCGAACCGTGGGGTTTGACGGAACCGCCACACTCTCATCTATCCTACAAAATCGGATAGTCCCATACGCTAAAGCCATCATTGGTCAACATCAGTGTGGCTTCATCCCAGGCAAATCAGCGATTGATCAGATATTCACCCTTAGCTAGGCGATGGAAAAATGTCTGGAACTTAAGGTCCCAGTGCATCATATATTTATAGAATTGAAGGCCGCATACGACAGCACAGCGAGGGTAGAACTATATAATGCCATGGGAGAGTTCAGCATTCTAAACATATTGATACGACTTTGTAGGTTGACCATGACCAACGTAATTGGTCAAGTAAAAATAATGAGATTGCTGTACAAACCAATAAACATCTTTAATGGACTCCGACAAGAGGACGGTCTGGACTGCCTCCTCTTCAACCTAGCGTTGGAGAAAGCAATCCGCGACTCTGGGGTTACAACTAGAGGGACTATTGTCACCAAGTCCTGCCAGATACTCTTTCACCCAGATCGAGCAGGCGGCACAAAAACTGGGACTGCATATTAACGAGGGAAAAACTAAGTACATGGTGGCAACTTCTGCGAAGAGAAGTACTAACGGTGGTCGAACTATCAGGGTAGCGGAGTACGAATTTGAAGTAATGCAATCCTTTAACTACCTTGGGTCAATAGTAGCAGCCGATAAAAATATGGAAGAAGAAATACGCCGACGGCTGATCAAATCCAACAAAGCCTACTATGGCCTATCAAAGCTTTTTAAATCCCGAAATTTATCCAGAACATCCAAGCTACTACTGTACAAGACCATGATCTTACCAGTACTCATGTATGGATCCGAGACCTAGGTACTGAATAAAAGGCACTCTGAACTCTTAGCCGCGTTCGAGATGAAGGTCTTAAGGAGAATTGTTGGCCTCATATGTCAGGGAGGATGATTTCGGAGACGCTACAACCATGAGTTGGACGCGATCTACCTTGATGCTAATGTTGTAAGAAAAATCAAGCTGGGCGGGACACCTAGCTCAAATGAGCGAAGAGAAGCCTGCCCGGAAAGCCCTTTGTGGCAGGATGTATAGAAGGAAACAGCGCGGCAGACCTTGTCTGCGATGGAGGGATGGCGTAGACCAGGACGCCCAGAGCCTGGGAGTGTCAAA
The DNA here is from genome assembly GCA_963931805.1 of Microdon myrmicae. NCBI lineage: Eukaryota > Metazoa > Arthropoda > Insecta > Diptera > Syrphidae > Microdon > Microdon myrmicae. The sequence goes on from OZ007500.1 coordinate 15,188,689, forward strand.
CTGGATGACATCGCCTCGAAATCGGAACAGCTGTAGAGATTTGTTAAATAAGGCCAAGACCGAATCCCGATTGTAGTGCCGATGATGATGATTATGATGATGATGAATAGAGAGTTTGACAGTGGGTTTGGTTCGATAACAATATGAAACAATACTGACGGCCAGTAACGAAATGTCGAATGCAATTAACGAAAGACTACACTCCGGCAACGCTAGTTGGCACGCAGTCAATAAGCTGCTGAAATCCAAACTGCTATCACGTAACATAAAGCTCCGTGTTTATAGAACCATAATCATCCCGATTGCTCTATACAGATGCGAAACATGGACTCTCACAAAACAGGAAGAAAACAAATTCCGCGTATCCGAGAATAAACTTTTAAGGGGTATCTTTGGGGGTAAATATGACGAGGAGGTAGGACAATGGAGGAAATCACACAACCACGAATTGTCAGAGCTATACCGCACACCTACAATAGTGAGAGTAATCAAGTCGCGAAGATTAAGATGGGCCGGACATGTGGCGTGAATGGGCAACGATAGGACCGTGCGTAGAATTCTTGACGGTAGACCAACGGGAAAGAAACCGTCAGGACGGCCGCGACGGAGATGGGAGGACAATGTATGGTTTGACCTTGAGGAGATCGGATCGGACGGTCAAGCGTGGAAGGAGAGTGCACAGGACATGGAACGATGGGGGAGTCGAGTCGGTGAGGTCATGAATTTCCGGGTTCCTACAGGCCAAGAAATAGTAATAGTAATAGTAGTACTTCGTAGCAGACGGAATCTGATTTGTCGTGGAGATACGCTAGAAAGACTGTCTCTAAGTTTGAACAGTGCCTAGCGGCAATCAGATGATTCGCAAGTAAAGGAGGATGTAAGAGAGCCCCCCCCCGTCAAATGCTTATTGCTTTTGACAACAAAAAATCATTCAACTCAGCATCAATTCGATTTTTGTTCCAGGATCAATAGGGTATAGAGGTTGGCACGACGCCCCCTTATAGTTTGGGGGTACGAAGTCGTGGCGCCGGCATGGGTGCAGGATTCTACCTCCTTCTTACAAAAGTATCCTGTCGACCACTGATTGTTCCACCTTTGATTCCGTTAACAAGAAAAACAGGCACCAAGTTGATTGTGCACATTAAACGATCGGCACCACCAGAGATGAAACACACTGTATGTTGTAAATAATTTTTATTGTTGACTTCTTAACTTCACAATATTGTTTCGACGCTAACTTGTTTTTTTATATTTCTGTTTAAATGGAATTGTACACTATTTATCAACCACGGAGAATCACAGAGGATTTTTGTTTATGTTTGACGACATTCTAAACTTAATAACGATTTGTAAGTTCACTGCGCTGTAGAACAGCACGAATGGTATCGTGGTGTACACACCGTACCGGGCGCACGGTACGGTGAATGGAGAACGCGACTGACTCCTTCAGTGGTTGGATTTCGACTCGCCGAGGAAAGAACTCCGACCGGTATTCAATCCTCGGTTAAGGGTGAGATTGTAGGCGAAGGAGAAAATTTCCTCTTTAGGGTGTGGCCACCAAGGAAATGCCATCTTTTCTTACCAATTGAAAGGCGATCTCTGGCACGCAGTGGTGTGCGTGTGTGATCGTATCGATCATGGTTGGCTCATACATCGAGGCCATGAGAAACAAAGCAGAAATACGGTAAGACAAAGGGATCGTGAAGATCATTGTTTATGCTGTGCATTACGGCTAAATAAATAGACGGCGATGCATCGAGGAAATGGTGCTAAAAGGAAAGATGGGACGAAGGCATCATTAAAGTCTTGGATGAGTGATGCCCTTGCGTAAATAGACGCATAGCCATTAGAAAAATGTGCTAATGGATTGGGATACTTTATACAATGAAAATTGTATACCGTATCTTGGGTCGGTGGAAGAAACGGATCCCTTGTCTGCATTTGTATATGCAGGGTAATTCTTTTGTAGCAAAGCGCGAAATTGGTGGCTGTTTGTATTTATGAAATGCTGGAGATGCGGTAATTGTTTGTCGATTGAACAAACGAATCGCTGGTCGGTTTGTTGCGGCTGTGAAAACAAGCTGTCCGACATAGCATTTCAATTATGGCAAAGGCTGCCGAATGGTTTGGGATTTATGATGCATATGCACATTAAAGAATACTTTTTAGGAATTTTAGATAATGCGTTGTATGCGTAAAATGGCCTTGGAGAAGGGAATGTTTTCAGGTGCCGAAAAACAATGGAATTTGGGTTGCAGTTATGGGCGGTTCTTCGGGCAAGTTTAAAAGAATCCCCACAATAGAAGTATGGTTAATGGGCAAGCAGAGCAATTCCACTCTACTCTGTCCGAAATTAAACTTTGCCTCAAAACTCACAATACACACAGGTCTTTTGACGAAAGTTTAGTGTACGAGTACAATTATTCAATTCATTCAACACAAAGAAACAACCCATAGAAATTAAGTCACTCGAGAAAAATTTGATGTACCTAGAACATTGTTACCAACAGGTTGTCAGTAGTTTGATCTATCTGGCAGTATTAACTAGACTAGATGTGCTTTGTTTAGTTAGTTTGTTAAGCCAGAAATGACTCAAAAAATTGTTCATATCCTGAAAGGAAAGAAATCAGTTTAATAATTACTCTAATTCGTAATTCGTAACTACCGAGTTTTGTTAAAACTGATTGTCTAGGTTAAAAAGAAAAATAAGCAAGCATTCTTCAGTCGAACATCACAACTGGGTGACACACTGCAAGTGTTTCCCAAAAGTAACTTCCTCTCTGGATTCCATGACAGCTCTTCTTGTCGTTACTCCCATCCACTGCTTTGCACTTTTATACTCAACGTCCCCCCGCAAATTATCACGTATAAAAATAAAACAGATATCATAATTTTTTATATTTATTTTCGTAAGGCACAAAACGTTGCTAAAGACGCTTCGGTTTTTCGTTGGCTACAGATATAGGAAGATGTTTCGAGTTTATATATGAAAGAAGTCAGTTGCATAAGTAATAACAAAATATAAAACGAGAACAAAAGGTAAAATAGGAGATTTAAAGAGAAGACGGACACATAGGACACGCGTTTATAGTGACGTTATCCACTTGGCCGCTTGTAGTACATGCTTAAGCCGCCTTGGGCCGCTTATTTGCCACAAAGTTCGATGACTTAATGTTGCATTTGTGTTCGCCATGGAGACCGTAGGATGCTGTGCATTCACACTCGCTAGTAATTTCTGTTTTGAACAGGTTGTCGGCGATGGTATTCGCGAACTGGTTTAGATATGTTTTTTGACCTTCAGCACCGTTGGCATCGAAGTTTTGTGCAGCGAACACCCATCCCTTATTTTCAAGTATTATTTCAGTTCCGATGTCTTCTTCGAAACTAAGTTTCTGACGTTTTTTAGCGTCCTTGCCTTCGGCTGTTGCCACCAGGCGGGAGTTGAATCCTAGAAGAAGAAAGAAGAGGTTTAACATTACTGATATCAATTTGTTAATGGCTGATGTCTGACGTACCAATTATTTTCTCCGCTGGAATGCCTTCAATAGAAAGTTCGTCTACCGGGATGACCGTATGAAACGTGACCTCGTTAATATCAGTCCAAGGATCGGTTATGAGATCTGCGATGAGCTGGAACTGAAAGAAATACTTGCAAATAGAAGACACTTTTGTAATGCAATAGCCAACTTACAATACTTCTGATATTCAAACTGTGATTCGTTGATACAGATATGATGGACTTGGCTGCACCAGCGCGGAATGGATAGTATAACGCTTGTTTGAAGGCAAGTGCGTCGGCTTGGGGAACGAGAATTGTGTCGATCATTTCTATGAATTTCGCGATGTAACTTACACCAAAATCAATTGGTTCGGAGTGTTTTGGGCCCATCAAGAGACTCTTACTTATTTTGCCATTGTAGTTCAGTTTGCCGCCATTGTTAGTGAGTAGGGCAGGGTACTTTTGGTCATTATGATAGGCGATCACTGCAATTTGTGTATCTGTAATGCCGCGTGTTTTAAGTTGATTCCTTATTTCAGACAAAGCCGGTGTAACGAGGTTTTCAAGGATACTGTCGGTTGAATTGAAATCGACAACGAATACAATGTCGGCTTTGTTGGTTGGGATTTTGACGGTGAATTCATCGCCAATTTCGCGTTGTCCTGCAGCGCCGACACATTTTAGACACCGTTTGGGCACTTCGATTGGAAGAGTCTCTTTTTTGACAGCTGAGGCGTATGTCAGTGCGATGTTGCAGGCAACCTCCTCTTTGTTCTCACCTCCAGCTGCTACAGCTTCATCGCAAGCCTGGCGATATGGTCTTGGATCAATAAACAGATATCCAAAGGCAAGATCGGAGGTTAGACTAAATAGTTCTGTACAGATTGGATCGTGTTGAATGTTTGAATTGTCTACATAAGCGATTGGGGCGCATGATCCAAGAGCATAACTGTTGACTAGTTCAGCGTGATTGCCAGCAATTTTACCATCGATTGTAGTGTAATCGTCGTATGGTTCCGCATTACCATTTCCGAATAAGCCGCGTGTTTTACTTGTCAAAAATCCACTAACGAAAACATGGCACACCTTCAGGTCGGTTGTGCAACTTAAATGGACACCAGCTTCAGAGAGAAGATTGACTGTATAGTACCGTCTCCAGGCGTGCAAGCGTCCAACATGTAGTGGGTATTCAGACGGTTTTCCGTTCACCTTTAGGACACCATTGTCCGATACCTCAGCAAAGCTCTTGTCATCAATGAGGGTCACTGATTTTAGCTTTCCATCTTTTACGGTGGCAACCACACTAAAGGTATTCTTATCGGCATCTTGTACAAGTACGTATTTACATGAGCCTTGGAAGAGATATTCACGTCCGTCGAAAGTGAAGACTGTTTTGCCATCAGTCAGGTGGCCGACTAAGTTAAATGGTGGCAGGAATTCAAAAGGCGGTTTGATCAGGGCTGACCAGGTATCACTTGGATCAATTCGTTCACCCAAGAGATAGTTTACAACACTAAAGCGCGTCGACAGCCAAATTGGTAGGGTGTTTATAATATTTAGTGAATTTGGAAGTGCAACCAATTCGTTAGTAGTTGACGGTTTCAGGTCGACCCAACGCTTCCAGCTTGAATTAATAAAGTTGATAAGAGCATTGTATATGTCTTCTAAGATGTCCAAGTCGTTTATTTCCTTATTTCGTAACTTCGCCTCGATGTAGTCGTACACCTTCTTGGATAGGTCTCTAGTCTCCTGGGATGGTGATATGGTTTCTAAGTGATCAATAATATACCGTAGGTAAGATAGAATATCGTCGGCCGCCTTCACATTGTTCAGTTTATCCTTGAATTGCTCATATACAGATTCGGGTGACGGCAATTTGCTGAGATATTCTTTGAGGTTGTGCATAAAGTCTTCATAATCTTTAAGTACTGTTTTGGTAAGCTCCTTGACACTCTCAGCAAGAGGTTTAAGGACTTCATATACCGGCTTTCCTAAGGCTTTTAGATCATTTTCAAGTGATTTCAATATCTTCATTCCTTGCTGGATGCCATCATTTAGTAATTTGACGGTTTCGACTTGAAGTTCTCCTAGCAGGACGGTCAATTTCTTAGCGAAGTCTTCCCAGACTGGTAGAACGGATGTCTTGATGACTTCTTGTGCCTTTGCATATAGTTCATTAACGGATGCGTGGATTTTTTCAACAGCGTTGCCAATGGTGTGCGCAACGTCAACATGTATGCGAGCAAGGATTTCCCAATATTTGCGATAACTATCGATGATTTTTTTTATTGCTGGATCGCTTTCAAGGTCCTTAATTATATCTTTGGCATTTTCTTCTAAATTGGCCTTAAGAGCGGTCAAGTCGGGAGCACTGTTCTTGGCTAATTCCTTTTGATGATCGAGAGTTTCTTTGATTTTCTGGAATTTCTTTTGGATATGTTCCTTAGCGACCTTGGTGTCATCTCCGATGTTCTTCTCCAAAGTTTTCTAAAAGAACGAATGGAAACAGAAATGAGAGGAGCACTTATTTGTGAGGGTTGTTCGAGAGATTTGAGGGCTTAAAAGGTTGTTTTCAGAAGACGCATTAAAGAGGTTCAAGTAGGAATTCAAGGAATGGAATTCAGAGACCAACAGGGGCTAGGCAGCATGTTAACACAGATGGAATCGAAGAAATCACGTAGGATAGGCTCTAGCAATGGTGATAATAGGCGAAAATCTATAACGCTGAGAGGGCACCCTGAAATGTTCTTGAAACAATAATTCGCGTTTTGTAGCAAAATGTGTTTTGATTAAGCATTGTTCCATTGAGATATGAATCGCCTATTTACAATATATCTGAGGTAATAAAAAACAACTTTTTGGAAGAGGTGAACCCGTTTTTTGAGTGAATTCAAAGAGCGATTTGATCAGAACTGACCAGAGTTACTGAGATCAATTCGTTCACCCTAGCGATAGTTGAGAAGACAGATGCGCGCTGATAGGCGAATGGGTAACTTGGTTAGAATTGTTAGGGAATTTGGAAATGCTACGAATTCCAAGAATTGAATCAAAAATATTATCCACATATGTGTGGTGATCAACAAGTAGCAGTTATTTTTGAAATTTCATCATCATCATCGGCACTACAACCGGGAACCGGTCTTGGCTTTATTTAGCAAGTCCTGAGGCTTGTAAAATTTTCCATAATGATTTGTTTTTTCCGGGCAAGGACATTAGTCTTGCGCTAGAGGCTCCCCGACGGGGAATCGAACCCCGATCTCCCGCGTGACAGGCGGGTATCATCATCATCATCGGCACTACAACCGGGAGCCGGTCTTGGCCTTATTTAGCAAGTCCTGGGGCTTGTTAAATTTTCCATAATGAATTTTTTTTCCGGGCAAGGTTATTAGTCTTGCGCCAGGACAGGCGGGTATACTAACCACTATACTATCGAGGAGCTGTTTTTTTTTGTTGCATTTTACGGGCTTTATAATTTGTGTGTTTAAAATTATGTAATGCGATTCTCATCGGGTGATGAAATGATCAAACACTTGCGTCAGCTTTCCAAAGAAATACATCCGGAATTCTACAATAAAGGAATAATACGAGGGTAGGTCAATAAGTCCTTAGAAATGCGTACGATGGCGCTCGTAGTATCGCTAATGGTTTGTTTTCAATCAGCATCATTCTTTACTAGGTATCTGTCAATTTTCAATTTGCTTCATGTTTCAATTTTGTGGGGTAAATTGGGTATGACAAAAATATCTGCGAGATGGGTGCCGCATTTGCTCTCAGCTGAGAACTTTTGGAGTGCATGCGTCGCTACCTAGATGAGTTTCTGCACGGATTAGTAACTGTAGATGAGACATGGATACACAACTACACTCTCGAGACGAAAGAACAGTCAAAACAGAGGATTGTTAAAGGCGAAAGGGCTCCAAAGAAGGTAAATATGGTGAATTCAGCTGAAAAGGTAATGGATACGGTGTTTTGCGATGCACGTGGTATTATCTTCATTGACTATTTGGAAAAGGGACATACGATAACTGGACAGTGCTATGCGTCATTATTAGGTCAGCTAAATGAGAAAATAAAAGGATGCGAAACATGGGCTCTCACAAAACGGGAAGAAAACAAATTCCGCGTATTCGAGAATAAAGTTCTAAGGGGTATCTTTGGAGGTAAATATGACGCGGAGACAGGACAATGGAGGAAACTTCACAACCACGAATTGAAAGAGCTATACCGCACACCTACAATAGTGAGAGTAATCAAGTCGCGAAGATTAAGACGGGCCGGACATGTGGCGCGAATGGGCAACGACAGGACCGTGCGTAGAATTCTTGACGGTAGACCAACGGGAATGAGACCGGCAGGATGGCCGCGACGGAGATGGGAGGACAATGTTAGGTTTGGCCTTGAGGAGATCCGATCGGGCGGTCAAGCGTGGAAGGAGAGTGCACAGGACAGGGAACGATGGCGGAGTCGAGTCGGTGAGGTCATGAACTTCCGGGTTCCTACAGGCCAATAAATAGAATAGTTATTGCAGTGGCCAACATGATTTGAGACACGAATTACTTCCTCATGCACACTATTTGGCAGATTTAGCACCCTCGGACTATTTTTGATTTCCCAACTAGAAGAAATGGCTCGATGGTAAAAGATTTGTACACGATGGTGAGGTCTGAAATAGATGGCTATTTTGAGGAGTTCGACGTTTCTTACTATACACAAAGTATCGAACCTATTGAGCATCGCTGGGAAAAGTGTATCGAGCTAAGGGGAGACTATGTTGAGAAATAAATAAAATTATTGCCAAATATTTTATGTTTTCTTTGTCAGGCCGATTAATTCTGGGACTGCCCTCGTATATTTGGTAAGGTGCAACTCAAACAGCTGCATGTGGTCGATGAGACACAGAAACGAGCAGTGAAACTCATTAGTTATGCAGGCGCAAGTTATTTAGTACCACCATCAGAGAGTGGATGCAACGGATCCTGCGTGTATTAGTTCGATAGATATTACCATGGTCCTTGCTCAGCTGATCTCAGTGGATACATTCCACCTAACCCAGAATTTCCTATGAGTGCGCATAGGTTTACAAGTTTTGCAACTAACTGAAGAATGTGATTCGAACCTACACATTGAAACGATTAAAATCACAACAAACGGTTAGAAACAAAGCCTCGTGTCTGTTGGAATCGCCACATTACTCTCGTCCCAGTGACTTTGTTATGATCACTTCGCGTGCAGAGAGATGGTGGGGATTGTGCTTACTGAGGAAGTTGTTAGAAACAAAGCCTCGTGTCTGTTGGAATCGCCACATTACTCTCATCCCAGTGACTTTGTTATGATCACTTCGCGTGCAGAGAGATGGCGGGGATTGTGCTTACTGAGGAAGTAGTTAGAAACAAAGCCTCGTGTCTGTTGGAATCGCCACATTACTCTCGTCCCAGTGACTTTGTTATGATCACTTCGCGTGCAGAGAGATGGTGGGGATTGTGCTTACTGAGGAAGTGCGCCCAGTGAACTGAACGAGGAAGCGATGACATATAGTTCTGGTTTACTATGGTAGAGTATGTGCTGTGTATACAGATCACGACTGTGTAACCAATTACGGTGTTTTGTGACGAAGCGAAGAATGTGATTCAAACTACGCTATAAAACGGTTAGAATCACATCAAAAGATTAGAACCAAAATCTCAACACATTAGACCATGGCCGCGTGTAGACGAGGATGTATTTGTTTCTCGCTACTATTTGAGCTGTAGGATTGCGAAGGTATATGGATCTCATTATTTATTTTTACGGATTTTTATTTTGGAGCTTCACCATGGTTGCGTGTTCGTGTGGTGCAGCATGTCTGTTGGAATCGCCATAGGTTCGCTTTAAGATTTCTGACGTAAGCTGTTTTAGATGCGCCTTACCAAATATAACCATAAAATTCCAATTCAGATTATAGCGTTTGAAATAATAGTGAAGAAGAGCGTGTGATTCGAACTGACGCTATGACAGTTTCAATCACCAAAAATTGTACCTAGGCGTTACCCATCAGGCTACTGGCCGATTTTAGAATTCGATTTTAAAACTCGATTATACTCCACTGATGTGAATTGTTATGTTATCGCTTGGTATACGGCTCTAATGTATTTTCTTATTCGATTTTTCATTCGGTGCTCTTCACTATTTTGCTTGTGAATTGTGTGTATCTGTTAGAGATGCCACACCACTCCCTTCCCAGTAACTTCGTTACGACCAGAACGAGAGAATGTCGGAGCAAGCGAGTGTGCCTTGCTTGGTGCTCTATGCGGAAGTCATGATCGTGTGTGAAGTTCTGTTTACTACGGGAAGTATGTGCTGCATGTACAGATCACGTCGTAGTCACCAATTATAGCGTTTGAAATAATAGTGAAGAAGAACGTGTGATTCGAACTGACGCTATGGCAGTTTCAATCACCAAAAATTGTACCTAAGCGTTACCCATCAGGCTACTGGCCGATTTTAGAATTCGATTTTAAAACTCGATTATACTCCACTGATGTGAATTGTTATGTTACCGCTTGGTATACGGCTCTGATGTATTTTCTTATTCGATTTTTCGTTCGGTGCTCTTCACTATTTTGCTTGTGAATTATGTGTATCTGTTAGAGATGCCACAAGATCCTTGTAAATTGTGACCAGAATGAATAGGCATGCTCGACGTTAGGATAAACACAGACAATCGTTCTTCGGCCAAATCACCCGAGCGTGTGATTGAAGGTGTCAAAAATCATTTAACTTCCATCCAGCTACTGAATCCTATTCAAATCGATAGTGTTGCACGCAGAACCTGTCACCCCACATACTTGTCCTTATTGGCGTTGAAGAAATGATCAACCTCATTCAATGTATGGAAATAAACAGTAAGAGAATCCGATATATTATCAGGGACGGTTCAAAATATAAATATTTAGGGTTGGCAGCTTTTGCGTGTAACTACGGTACATACAAAGAGGAATCAGAATTAGACACTTCTTGACCAAAAGAAATACATGTGCAAACACTCTAACGCCGGGAAATTCCTAAGGTGGAATACTTGGACTAATCATGAGCTTCCTCGTCATATAGTTTTAAATTTCTCTATCCTCTTCGCTTTTTCCATTCCCACTGGGCGTTGACATTGACGAGTACTTCAAAGAGCCTTTTGTGGGTGCATTCTCTTTTCGTTCCTTAGACGAACTACACGAATGTGGTATAGTTTGCCTGTTCATTTTAATCATCAGGCATTCAAAACTAATGAACATCAATACCTCCTTCACATTATCCTCACCTTCTTCGTTCTCTCGCTCTGCACTTTGATTTTAAGAGAATAGGAATAGAAAGCTGACATGAGATACTAACAAGAGGAAAATATTATAAGATGTTTTACTAGGAGTTCCTTAAGGCTCACTACTTGGCATTATATACGACGAAGTCTTACTAATAAAGCAAGGAAAATGATTAGATTCACCGCATATTACATCAAAAGCACAAGGGTATTCCCCTAAAAAAAGTGAAGTGATGGGATTACATTCTATCCTTTCAATGCTCTAAAGATAATACTCGGTTCATTGCTATAGAACTGAAAACAAAACGTACAGTCTTTCCTGTGTTGCATCATTGTGTCTCTATTTTACCCGTGTCGCGAGTTCTTGACCAGTTTATATCGATACCTTCTTCGCCAATGTTAAGTTTCCATGCAGTGTCAACAATTTAATACGTCTTTACATCTACCAACAGTGGCATAATGTACAAAATCTTGTCATGACTTGGCAGAGAATGGAATATTCCTACTGGATGAAGATCCATTCATAATCAAAGTTAAAGATATTTGTTGAATGAAGAGATGACGAGCACTTCCTAGAACTAGACCAATAAACTAAAAGACTAACCCCATCGAAATAGGAGTGGCTGTTGGTACGCTGGATATCATTGAAAGATTTAATTTGTAAATGATGAAACTAAATGTTCACCCTGAGGAATCACTGAAAAGATTTTATACAAACAAACAGCTTTACAGCTCTTTCTCTCAGACGTTGATACGCACAGACTTATAGGTATTCTAGTTTACTGCCGTCTAGGTCACCTACTACATCACTGGAACGAACAGGGACAATGATATAAAAGAAATAAGACTACTCACCAAAAACTCTTGTATGTCCTCTTCGTTGGTATCAATCGAGGTAGCGAGGAAATGGCCGGCATCCAGGGCAATCCTTCCACTCATAAGCTTTTTGTTTTCATCCTTAAGAACGAATTTAGCTTCTTTGCCAAGTTTTACTTCGGCTGAGGAATCAAAGAGTCCTGGTCGTTTGAGGGACACCTTGGCGCTATTTCCATCGACTTCGGCAACTAGGTTCAATGGTTTCAACGTTAGTAACTTCATGGTGGCCGTCACCTTGCCCGAGTTCTTGTTTCGATTAAGTTCAGCGAGCACGTTTAGGAGCTGTTCCTTCATACCATGTAGAGCAAGTTCAACGCGGTTCTTATTGGCTGTTGCCAGGCCACTGAATATAGCGTCCCCTACGCCAGTTTCAATGTTATAGCCAGCACTGAATTCCTGTTGGTCGATTAGCAGTGCGGTATGACCGTTGGCATGATAGTTAATGCCGAGACCTTCGCTTGCGATGGCATTTTCAACGGTGATATTGAAACCTTGTCCTTGGGCAATATCCTTTATCCAATTTGAGACGACAATCTTTTGAGAGGGCGTCTTAAAAACATCGAATACAAGTTCGGCATGAATAACACGCGGTTTGCTACTGGCATCGAGTAAACCGGAAACTGAGAGGGGTCGAATAGTTGGGTGTTCTACACGGAATTCACCTTTAGCATTGATGCTGGTTTTTCTGGAGCCGGTAATGTCAGCGTTTGCAAAAATCTTGGTTACATCGTTGGGTTTGTTTTTGCGATCGAAGTAGAACGTTGCGGAGTTTTGATAATGACCGATCAGTCCTTGTGGAATTACTTGTTCTGTTTCGAGGTAAATTTCTCGGCTTGGTAACTTGACTTGGATTTTATTCGCTTGTGGGGCGATGCTGGCGGAAAGGTGATACTTGTTGTTGTGATTCGAGATGATACTGCTCTCGATTTCATGGTGTACCCTGAAACCTTTAGTGTTGCTCTTTGCTTGCAGCTCGAATTCGTGTGGGTATCCCAGTTCTCGAAGATCGATCAATACCACAAGATCGTGTTGGCTGGATGTGACGTCTTTTGGATCGACAGTTACAACGGAACGGATTTCAAAATTGGTACATTGCTTCTTTTCTTCGCACACAGATATTTTGGCGTGGAAATTCTTGTTGGTTATTTTCAAAGTGGAGACGGTGTTTTTGGGACCGAAATTTCCGTTGAAAGTGTACAGGAAACCTATTTCTTGGTCGGTTTCGGCATCGAATAATTGATAGAATAACTTGAAATTGGCGTTGTTTGTCTTCTGATAGTATTGAATTTGTCCTTGGCCTTCAACGATCACCTTGTTTGGTTCGTTCTTGACGTTGTATGTCAACGAGCCCGCTAAGATGACGCCTTTTGCATTTTTGACGTTCACTTGAATGTTTTCGGCGCCCGATGCGTCCTGAGCTCGAATATCAACGTCCACATGGTCGATGTTGAGTTTTTCGGAGTTCGTATGTGATACGATGTAGAAATCATTGATATCTTGGAGGCTAGCCTCACCGGAGTGTTCCAAGTTTAGGCTGCCGAGATTTTCGATAATGACGTTGACTTTGCCTTTGCGTTTACCTAGTATTTCAACGATAGTAGATACGGATGTTGTAACTTCTGGTAAGGCTAGTTTAATGACAATTCCCTTCTTGTGTTTGGCGGTGTGTATTGCACCATCCAAAGCGTACAACTGGTTATTCAATTGAAGCTTGCTGTTTGTGTTTATGACATCATCACCTTTGGTATTTTCAATGACCAGATCAGCATTTTGGAGATTGTTTAAAGAAGATGCGACGGTGTAGTGGAGACGACCGGATTTCCCTTCATTGTAATCAATGTCTATGGTAGATTTGAGGAATTGGTCGCCGTTAGAATAGTTAAAGGTGTATTTCTTTACACCAGAAGTCTCCGATTCAGATTCGTGATTATATGTGCCGTCGATTTTGATAGGATTCGGAAGGTTGGTAGTAGATAGATCAAGACTGTAGCTACCGTGATTTTTGGCGGTCTTGGAAATGATGTTAAGTTTGTGGGAGTCACTATCAGCCTGATCGCTCACGTGGAACTCTAGGGCATATACGCCACCCTCAATTTCTGGGCTTAGGAATTTGCCGGTGGACTTGAAATTATGCGATTTCACTTTTTCTTGTGGAGTCGCAAGGTTGATTTGTATGTCATAAGAGGTTGGCTGACCTCGTTCACCTATGTAGTAGTTGCCATTGGCGTTGGCATTGAAATGCTCACCGTTTCGTAAGGATACAGTAAATATAGCGTGATCTTTAGAATACTCATCGAGGAGGATATTGACGTCGCTCGGTGAGTTTAGAAGATCACCGTGCGATTGGATAGTGACTTCAAGACGTTTGTTGTTACCCTTGGAAGTGTGTTTGATTTTCTCGGTGATCAGAAGTTTTTTGCCATTGAAATTTGTAAACGAGAACTGAATGTTGCCTTGTACTTCGTTGGTTTTTGAGTTCAATTTATCAAGTTTGGCATTTAATTCGACAGAACGTTGTTCATTATTGGGTGTTTGATCGACAAGAGAAGCTGTTACGCCACCCTGAGTTATGCCATTTTTAGCTGTTGTCATTTTGCGGTTGAATTGTCCAGAAATTTTCCTGCCGTTGGGTATTGTGATACTGGCCTTGCCATCAACTTCACCATTCAAACGCCATTCACCTTTTGTGAAACCTTCAACATCTAGTAGGATCTTATCCCCAGCGACGTCTACGACGCTCTTCGTCGAGAGTTTGTTTTTGTCCACAACGTTTTCGGTCTTGAAGTATAATTTCTTATCGGTATCGTATCCGATGGTCGTTTCGATGTCATATTTGGGGCTGGCAATAACAAATTTCGAGTCGAGGGTTAGTTTCCTTTGAGCTTTTTTGAGATTTATTAAAGCGGTGAGGTCACCTTTGCCACCTTTGTTTATCTTGAAGTCTGCCTTGGCTCCAAGTAAGTCTTTAACTTGCAAATTAACTTTGCCAGTTGCAATCTTATCTTGTGGATGCGTTGTTTCAGCGGTTAGCACGACAAGGTCGGCATTCTCCCGGTTTAGCTTGAAGTCGGTGTTCGTTTTGTCAGGGGTGCCAATGACTTTCAACAGCCAATTACTTTGCTTGTCATTCGAAGACAGAATGAATGATCCTTCAAGATTGATATATATGTCTTCTGGCGTATAACGTTGTCCAACTTCACCCTTGGCTGTTACCTGCAATCCCGAGCTGGTTGTTAGACTATTGTCCACTACCAGGTGACCACCTTTGGCAACACCTCGTGCTTTGAGATCGACGAAATGTTCGTTGACCTTAGCATTGATGTCTATATTGTAGTCGCCTTTGGAGCGTTCATCATTGGCAATGTTAACGTCGAGTGAAGCTTTCTTAGAATAACTTTCACCAGTCGCTTGGATTTGCAGAGTTTTTGGGCTAAACTCACCGTTTACTATACAATGTAGTGCAACTGCTTTGCCTGGCTCAAATTTGAGTTCGTTTTTGAATTTACAACCATTCAACTCATGTTTATCGTTCCAATCCAAATCGAAGTGATTGTTCAACTCGAATCGGTAGTTGGCAATTGCAATAACAAGGGAGTCCTTGACGGTTTCTTCAGATATGCTTAGAGAGACACTGGCTCCATTAGCTATCGGCCATTTCTGATTGCGAATGAAGAATCCAGCACTGTAAGCATTTTTTAATGATAGGTGGGAGACGATTTCATAGACTTCCGAGTCGTGTTGGATTTGAAGTTCAGTACGGAAGGGGTCTACATCAACCCATCCATTGACCACGATACGGTCACCACCCTCTTTCGATATTTGGAAGTTTTCATAAACATAACGTACATGGGGACCATCGCCCTGTTTAACAACTCGACCATCCGCCTTGTAGCCATTGATATCATTACTCACTTCAGAGTTCTTTTTATATTCAATTAATGGGCGATACTCGTTGCCGTTTTTAGTGAAACCGATCTTTTGTACGGTTAGTTCACCACCCACATCGTATTGTCCATAGAGTGACAATTCTTTTTCGTCGTCATGGATTCCAGCTTCGGCAATCAGCCTCAATTCAGGGTGAATGATGGAGCCACGGATATAAATCTTCGTGTTAAATTCGACGTCTAAACTGAATTCGGAATCGTGTGATACCTTTGATCCTGGTGTTGAGTATTTTAGTTTCCAATGGTGAGAGCCGGGTTCCTTTGTGTACGTTCCTATCAAATTAATGTTCTTTTCTGTTTGCAGTTTCAGAGCAAAGTTAATTGGTTCCAATACGGAATTCAATAGATTTTCTGAGCTTTTTTCTGGCAGGTCAGAGTTGAAACATAGCGTCATGCCGACATACTGCAATTGATCAAAGCAAATTTCTTGTGGAGCGGCCCTCTTTGCTTCTGGCTTCAGAAGCTTACTTGTGGGTTCTTTATCCGGTTCGGTGAAGACAAACTCTGCGTGATGCTTGAAGCTAAATAATTCAAGTTGTTCGCGAGGAACTTGAATGTTTAGGTTGAATCCATAGCCTTCGTTGATTATCTCGAGTGTTTGATCCTCACCAACCGCGGAATGCAAATTCGTCACTGTTCGGAGTCCTGCGGTTAAGACCAATGCGTCGATTTTTAAATGTCCAGTTACACTAACTTGCACGCTGGGTACGAATTTCACTCGGAGCTTGGCTTTTGTTGGATTTTCAGCAATTGCATCAAGATCAATTTCTGTAGCGAATCCTATATTGATTGCCGACGATGCTTGGCCGATTAATTCCAAAGGTAAGCCAATGGCTGTAGGATAGACGTGTCCGGCATCATAGAATAACGAATGCCATGTGTATTCATGATCGAATTTCTTGAAATGAGCCTTAACGTTGTTGTTGGCTTCGTTTAGCTTGTTAAGAATGTCATCGACATTCTCAGGAACGTTATCGGACAAACTTAGGAAAACCAATTCCGAACCAAAAATTCGAATGGCCAAATCCAAACTGATATCGGAGTTTGATTTTGTTCCGTAGGTCTTATATTTTTTTGACAGTTTTTCTGTATCATCAGCTATATTCCTTTTTGGGCGGACTTTAGTCACAAGGTTTTCAACAGTCTTACGACCTTCGGTTTCAAGGAAACCATGAGGCCCAAAGAAATTGTTGATAAGCTCTTCGAGATTTTCTTGTCGTGCAGAAATTTCCAAGACGTTAAAGTTGGTGCCATAAATCTCTGATGTTAAATTAAGCCGCAGCGACCGTGGAAGGTATCCCTTTTGTGAGTATATCAAACTGTAATCTGCACTTGCTCCGATTCCCAAAGAGTCTATAGCATAAGAGAGATCGCCATTGAAGGAATATCTGCGAGGATCGATGGGAAACTTTTTGGTCACATGAACATTTCCGAGGTAATGACGGTGCGCTTCCCGACTGGGATCAGTTGAATATTTAATCGCCTTCAGGCTGGAGGTTATGAATCCTCCAACTTGATAAACTGGCTCATTATTAACTATATCGGCGATATCATTGGCAAGTTGGGCATTTGGGCAAGCGATTGCTGCTAAATACGCTTCGATTCGAATTTCTGAATCTTCGTTATGGTCTCTTAATATATTTAAAGCCTTCGATTGCAATTCAGCAGTACAAGCAGCTGCTGTGAATGCTTGAATAGCTGCAACACGCAAGCGGGCCGATTGTTCAGCGGAAGCACATTCAGCCAGGGCTTGAGCTGCTGCTGGGGCGATCTTATGAGTATTACGAATGCCCTTTAAGACATGAATAATTCTATTTTCGCCCTTCTTGTCACTTGCCTTGCAGTGCTTTAAAGCATCCGTGAATTTCTTTGATACGGCACCCAATTCATTAACATCACAAATGTTAGACTTACAATATTTGTTAACCAGGTTTCCCACAGCCAAATAAGCCTCTTTAGGGGCGTTTCCATTCAGAAGAGCCTAGAATAAAATACCAACAGAAAATTAACTCGAAAACATAACTAAAAAACTCTTTACTTACAGCAGCCTGGTTGAGGGCATCTTTTTCTACCGACTCCACTAAGTTAAACGATAAGAAAGCCAATTTCTTTTCTGTCTCCGACATCTTTGACATCTGTTTAATAATTGCTTTAACGGAGTTTGATGTTCCTACACGGAATAGTGCATCCAAATACACCTTACGAGCCAAAACCTTGTTAGAATGCGGTACAACTGACAACTCAATCAATGTTTCAGTATCAGAAGAGCGCATTAAACGGATAAGGTCTGCGAAGTATTGAGCTGCATCTCCCTGCACATATTCATTGACCAGATTGACTGTGTTCGTGAATACTTTTTTCAAAGCGCCGATGTTCTTGACACTTGGTCCGGTGGTCCTCTTATATATTATCGAAGCAGGCTTTGAGGGACCCTGAGGAGCCCCGCCGTTGTCGACTTTCTTCAATTTAAGTTCCGTCTCAATCTTTGCTAACACTGCGTTCGCCCCCGAAGCAGCTGGAGATGTTTTGTAGTGTTCATTCAACTTTATTTGCTGCGGTATGCCATGGACAAGTTTGATCTCCTTCGAATAGTCACCGTTCAAGGCACCACTTGACTTGACTCCAGCTCTATCATTGACTACGCCATAGACCAAGCCATTTGAAATTTGCTCCCGATAGCCGCAGGAGTTCAAATTACGAACCTTCGTTATGATCTCTGCTGAATCAGATTTCGAGACAGAGGTTATGGTGGGACACACGCCAAAAACATCAGTTTCATGGTTCTCATTTGAACTTTGCAGAAGCGATATGACACCACGCTTGATATTCAACGAGGCCTCCGAATCACTAGCATCTGCACATATCTCTGGGTGTAGGGTGCCACTCGATAAAGTGAATTTGACAGGTTTATTAATGTCTTGGCTAATTTCTTTGACAAATTTGTTATGCTCGGCGGTTATTTTGTTTAACTGCAGCGTGTAGACGCAGTTATCTTCAGCATAAACGTTCGCCTCTCCAGATACAGCGACTGCAACTTGATCACCCTTGTGTTCGCCCAAACCGATTCGGATGATACTGTCAAGTTCATATTTGTAAACACTCCCAGGTGCATATTTGAAAATTCCGGAGTCGGCTGAAAAGAAGCAAAGATAAAACAATGAGGTTTACCGAAGTACATGAAATAAAAGCTATCTGTTTCATAGACAAATTGGAGGCGGGTAGGTAGAAATCAATTTCAGACTTTTCTGCTAAAGTGCCTTATTTTACAAAAGTAAAATGTCAGTTTATTGATCGTGCCGTCAGTGGCACGAAAAGAATCGAACCCATACATGGTAGAGTGAGGAAGAGACACCATTGCATCATATTTCAGGTAAGAAGTTACTATACCACAGGGTGGACATGTAGTTATTGGTTTATTATTTATTTGTGTTCTATCGCAAGAGACAATTATAACATTTAAGGGTTTTTTTTTTAACTTCTCACAGGGTACCTGTAGCGCTAAGTCGGTGTCATGACATTCCATTTTTTCACGGGCATCAGCCAAACCGCGAAAGATGGTAAAGGATATCTCCCAACCTATGGCTTAATGGGGTGGTGTTTCATAAGGCTCCTCGATAGTATAGTGGTTAGTATACCCGCCTGTCACGAGGGAGACTGGGGTTCGATTCCCCGCCGGGGAGCCTCTGGCGCAAGACTAATGACCTTGCCCGGAAAAAACAAATCATTGTGGAAAATTTAACAAGCCTCAGGACTTGCTAAATAAGGCCAAGACCGGTTCCCGGTTGTAGTGCCCATGATGATGATGATGATGATTTTTCATAGGGCGGGTGGGTTTTGGGTGAGCTTTGGGACCCAACCTACCACTCAGTAATTGTGACGAACTGCACAATAGCAAGAGTCTTCAATTGAACCTGCGGTTGTATAAACAACCCCTTTACCATTACCTCATTTCGTATAAAAAAAAAAACACAGGAGGAGCTTGTAAAAGGTCGTAAAGGATGTGTACCGATCGCTACCGAGTAGATAAACCCCCTGTATAGCTGTTTTCCTGGTGGTGCAAGTGTTATTCATCGACATTGGGACGGATTCGTCTTTGGCAAGAATTCAAAAACTAGACCTGTTCTTCTTCTCCTTCTCTTGGACAATGGGGTTCGAGGAAGTTGGCCGAACGTGAGTGAAAGAATGGAAGAATCATCATCATCAGCAAATGCCTAAATTAGCTTGTAAGTAATGGAGAAGAAATATGAGTACAGACCCTCGGTCCTAAAGACGCATTTCTCTTATGTAAAATCATCATAAGCCATTGTGGCAATCGAATTTCGACGCACAATACATACGAGAGGAGAAAACCCTATGATGTTTCAGTTACAAGTTCCTCAAGCGTCAGTGTTTGGTTCAGTCCTGTATTTTGCACGCATTCATTGTATCCTAAACTACTTTTCGCTGAGGAGTGTCATCCGATCTTCAGTGAACTGCCTGTGGAAACCACATTAGCGTTCACTGAAGACACCGTTTTATTTATTTATTTATTTATTTATTTATTTTTTATTTTTTATTTTTTTTTGTTAGAAATGTGGAAATCTTCAAAAGATACTTCAGGCCGATCCAGACTTATGCTGGCTTTTTATCAACTAAAACCACATCCATTCAGCACATATTCTTGCTTTTTCCTGTGGAACTCTCTATATAGATATCCCATCACGGGGCATCGTATATTTCAGGATGTGTGGAGGGCTGATGTCTGATTAATGACATCATTCCCTGTAATGGAAAGCTATTGGTCTATGGAACGAGCGAGACGATGCGCTGCCTCTTATGAATCACTCACACAATATAAATGCCGCCTTTTCCGTACATAAGAATTCTTAAGACGACCTTTTGCGGCAGTTTAGCAAACGGGTGACTGTTTTTTTCTTATTCGACGAAGAACTCCGACCGACCCCACGAAAAATGGTAACGTCACACAAACCAGGCAAAACATGGGTGACTCTACTATGAATTCTAAAGTATGGATTTTTTTTTACACTAACGCACGCATAAAAGGGGATTTTGGAGTACCCGTAAATGTCAAAACACAGTGCGACGGGACATCGCTCGTAGTCGTCAAGAACACGTTTTCGTACACAACTTTTCGATGCAACAACTAGTCAGTAGAGGCAAAGGTGATAGCGCGCGAGAAGTGCATGCGGGAGGAGAAGATCGGCTCGAAGAGATGCTCGGCTTGTTGTGGGGCATAATGGAACTTTATGACGCCGTGGAACTAGAGCTGGATGTGGAGGGGACCCACGAAGCGCTCTGCAGCAACATCAGCCTAATCGGGCATTATTAAGATATGGCCGGTTTTTTATTACCTTTCACTGTATTCAAAGAATACGTAGTCACGGTATTAGAACGAACCGACAAGAAAAAATTAGGAGCTTGCTATGGATTAAGTCAGCGGGGTTCACAAAATATGGGGCTTATCGATCCTCTCGACTTCGTTGCCACTTGCAATTTTTTTGTATTTTTATAAACGCCTATAAAGGGGATTTTGTGGAGATGACAAGCAAAGATATAATACGAGTAATTGGTATAGAGTGGATCAAGTTTGCAGTGCTTGGGATCAACGGGTGTGGATCGTTGCCGAAGGCTTCTTTCGGTTCCCTGTGGTTATCAGAATGTCTGAAGTTCGTTTTTAAAGTGTACGGGTGCTCACTCTCTGATGGACGAGTGCCACTGGAAAGTATTTGTAAAGAAAGAACGCATTTAACGAGTTCAGTTGAACACCAGCTGTGATCGTTTCTGTAGAAAAGAAATAGACAAAATATATGACACCTGTATTAGAATGAGGGAAAGATACCCGCCTGGGACATTTATGACTTTCACTGGGTGTTCTTTTTATACTATCAAGCAGAGGCAGTGCTGTTTCTGAAACCTGTGATAAAATATGGGAATTAAACTCTCGTTTTGGACAATTACACGCTTAGTAAACGGTAGCAGGATTACGTGGAGTGAAGTACATGTGTGGTCTGAAGTGTTTCCTCAACGTGAAGATAGTAGCACTCGTCAATAAAAGCTAGTGGATGTAGTTGAGCATCTTTTGACAGTTACTCACCAAAATTTCAGCCATTTTGGACGCATAGTTTTTATTTGACAGTCGTTTGAGTGAGTCGATGTGAGTGTTTTTTTGAAAATGGACAAAACTGAGTATCGAGCGGTCATTAAATTTTTGTTTTTGAAAGGCAATACGCCTACGCAAATCAAAGGTGAGTTGGACTCTGTTTATAGGAACTCTGCACCATCATTTACCACAGTGAAATTTTGGGCAGCTGAATTTAAGCGTGGCCGTGAGAGCTTGGAAGACGATGAACGTTCGGGACGTCTAAAAACTGCAACAACTGACGATAACATCGCTAAAGTTCACCAAATAGCGTTAGACGACCGCCGAATTAAAGTGAGAGAGATAGCAGAGGCTATGAAAATGTCCAAAGAACGTGTTTGTCACATATTAAATCAAGATTTAGGCATGAGAAAGCTCTCCGCCCGTTGGGTGCCACGTTTGCTCACGTTAGACCAAAAAAGTGTGCGAATGAACAATTCCAAGGCTCTGTTGGCGTAGTTTAGGCGCAATAAATCCTAGTTTTGGCACCGATTAATTACTGTCGATGAAACTTGGACACACGATTATACGCCCGAAACAAAAATACAGTCAAAACAGTGGACTGCAAATGGGAATCGGTCCAAAATAAGCAAAAACTGTTTTTTTGCGGCTGGGAAAGTGATGGCGACTGTTTTTTTGGATAGTCATGGAATTTTCTTAATCGATTATTTTCAAAAAGGAAAAACCATTACAGGAGCATGCTACGCATCATTGCTTGACCAAATGAAGGCAGAAGTTGCGGAAAAAATGCCACCTTTGCAGAAAAAGAAAATCATGTTTCACCAAGACAACGCTCCGTCTCACCTCAGCGGTTGCCATGGCGAAGATCCACGAATTACGGGTTTGAACTGTTTGACCATCCACCTTACTCACCAGATCTAACTCCAAGCGACTTCTTTTTGTTCCCTAATCTAAAAATTGCTCTCGGAGGAGAGAGATTTTCGTCAAATGAGGAGGCAATCACCTTCGTGAACAGTTATTTTGCAGAGAAAAACGCCGAGTATTATTTGACGGGTTAGAGAGATGGGAGCATTGCTGGGAGAAGTGTGTAGAGTTACAAGGAGACCATGTAGAAAAATAAAAATAAATTTTAAGAAACAATGTCTTTGTTAGATCGGAAACTTTTCCGGCCACCCTCGTATATCTTGTATCTCTTAAAAAAAAACTCTAAACCTTTCGCCGCACTTTTTACACTGTGAAATATGTAGTTGCTCCAGCACCAGGACCATCCACCTTACTCACCAGATCTAATTCCAAGCGATTTCTTTTTGTTCCCTAATCTAAAAATTGCTCTCGGAGGTGAGAGATTTTCGTCAAATGAGGAGGCAATCACCTTCGTGAACAGTTATTTTGCAGAGAAAAACGCCGAGTACTATTTGACGGGTTAGAGAGATGGGAGCATTGCTGGGAGAAGTGTGTAGAGTTACAAGGAGACCATGTAGAAAAATAAAAATAAATTTTAAGAAAAAATGTCTTTGTTAGATCGGAAACTTTTCGGGCCACCCTCGTATATCTTGTATCTCTTAAAAAAACTCTAAACCTTTCGCCGCACTTTTTACACTGTGAAATATGTAGTTGCTCCAGCACCAGGAACTGAAACTTCAACGGATTCAATGACACACGTGGCAACCACGATACTAGGTCTAGCTTGGAAGTTTTATTTCTTGACGAAAGGCAACAATGGGCTTTGGATTCCACAGGGTTAGTGTAGCTTGTTAAGGCCGGAATTCAATGAGTTCAGTATATCTTGCTGTTGATAACAAAATCCGGAGAACTTGATCCTGGGTGTTCGAGTGATAATGAATCTTCTATCAAAGGACCAATAGGCTATCGATGGTTGACAACATTTTATTTGTAAAACTGAAGAATGGAGTGAACATGTCATTGAAGAGTTGAAAATATCATTTTGGTGACAAATGTTTGTGTCTTTTTGTTACTCTTTGCAATAGCTACAATTTTGAATTTCAATTTGCATTTATGCACGTATAATTTCCACATAATTCAGGTACCTAACTGTGGGACAGGCACTATACGCAAATTGGTCATTAAAGCAACAAAGTGTTGATGTCGAATTTTCAAAGAAAACCTTCTTTTCTGATGAGATACTGTGGAGAGGAAGTATTGTGCCAAACACAGACACTCTGTTCATCTTCCTCCTCCATCGTAATGTTCCTCCAAGAAATTGTTCGCCGAGTAGAAGAACGAACGCCGCCACGTTAGTCCACAATTTTGCGCAAAACACCAGAGGAACAACGGTTAGGTAAACACATCTAGGAACTGCCAAGGCACTGCAGCCCGGAAAATTAAACACACGAATTGATAGGTGATCACCGACTTTTTATTTCTTTACTTAGAGGTTCTTATATTTCGCTTAGAACTTAATGTTAATATTAATTTGATTTTTATAAATATTAAACAGGGTGAAACACTTCTTTCTCGACACGACCTACGCTTCTCCGCCG
The DNA here is from genome assembly GCA_963931805.1 of Microdon myrmicae. Taxonomy (NCBI): domain Eukaryota; kingdom Metazoa; phylum Arthropoda; class Insecta; order Diptera; family Syrphidae; genus Microdon; species Microdon myrmicae. The sequence continues at coordinate 15,212,894 of OZ007500.1, forward strand.
CGCGACGGAGAGCGGAAGATTGCGCGACCTGCGTGGTCGGTGGACGTAATAAGACTCCTCGGATAAAACTCTGACTTGAATTCCATCCTCGGTTAGGGTTAAGGAACAGAAGAGAGAGAGAAAATTTTTCTCTTAAGGGTGTGGCCACCAAGGAAATGCGATCTTTTGGTGCAGTTGTGTGTATGTGTGTTCGTACGCATCAACGTGGTTATCGATGCATTTCAGCAAGGATAAACAAAACCTACAGCAAGGGAAAAAGAACAAGGAGAAGCGACCTAATGCATCGGTCCGTGATTAGGGTCAGCTAAATAAATAAGCTGGAACTCGTTAAATGTGAATTGCATTTGGGATACTACAAACGATGTGGATTGTTTATTGTATCACCAGAAAACCTTTGAATGACAGCGTTCTTTTGTTTGCACATGGTGCGAGTTAGGGAATTAGTCTCAACGTCTATGGTGCTAATTAAATGCAGCTGCATTGGACTGTTTATCGCTGATTAAAGTGGTCGCCAGCCAATGTGTATGTAGGTAGTTTTTATTGTACACATGTTGAGGCTGGGATAAGCCAACTAGATTCCCTGATTATGCGGTTGTATTATATGAGAACCGATGAATTTTCTTTCAGAGAATTTATGATAAGTTAGGAAGGTATTCTTATAGGGAATTTGTATGCGAAGAGATACATGAAAGGTAAGAATTCTCTTCTACGGGCTTCTAGATTATAAATTGCCCTATTTAATGCGTAAAGCATTTAAGGTGCTAATGTGATTGCATTAGCGAACTTAAGGAAGTTGGGTAGCAGTTATGGGGGTTTTTCAGGTAAGTGGGCCGTGGGGTTTGGCGGAACCGCCACAATACTTTTTCGCTTCTCTTTTTTATTTACTTTTTTTTTAAATTTTACTTCCCCCAGGAAAGGCGAAGCTATACCAAGAATCGAACCCATACATGGTAGTTTGAGGAAGAGTCATTCATATCATATGTCAGGTAAAAAGTTACTATACCACAGGGTGGACATGTGGTTATTCGTTTATTATTTATTATGTCCTATCGCAAGGGACAATTACAACATTTAAGGGTTTTTTTTTTTAATTTACTTCTCCCAGGAAAGGCGAACCTATAGCGCGTAGTCAGCGCCTTGAGGTGCTATTTATTTCTCGACCGCGTCCTTCAGCCAAGCTCGAAAGATGCTCCCAACCACTTCACGAAGCCTATAGGTTAATGGGGTGGTATTTCACCGGGCGGTGGGCTTTGGGACCCTATCCACCACTCACTAATTGTACCGAACTGCACAATAGCAAGAGTCGTCAGTTGAACCTAGGTTTGCACAATCAAACGCAAGACACAACCTCCTCACCAGCATAGCCATTGCGGGGGCATATGATTCCTTATAGTGAATGAGAAAAATCCTCATTACGCAGATATTGCCAAAAAAATACGGTTTGGGGGGAATTTTCATCAAGAGGCGTCATTAGAGCTTACTTCTTCGAAAATAATGAAAGTCAGACTCTAACTCACCACAGAGGAAGTTATCGATAGATCTAGACGGTATAACATGCCACACACCGGAGGAAACAATGGCTATTCTGCGTAATGGCTTTATATGTCGCATTGTTTGGTAAGCCTAATTGGATGTGCGATTTAGCATCGCTACTAGTTATTTTTTGTGTGGTAAGGCTCATGAGCCTCAAATGGTCGACCATTTTTGGGGATGTACAATAAAGAGAGACACAGCTGTCATTGTAGACGAAAACGTTTCATTAGCGTAATTTTATGATACGTAAATTTGAGGACGATAGCACGAAGAGTCTCACGTGAACCATGCAATAAGGTACACGTGTAAAATTTCACCTCTAAAATGGTGTGATGTTTTTATAGAATAAAATACGAGGGCAATTTGATAAGTCAGTGACTTTTTGAATAAAAGATATTTTTTTCGGCAAATGAGCATTTTATTTCTCAACATAGTCTCCTTTTAGCTCTATACATTTAATCCAGTTTTTTTTCCAAATTTTTTATTCCTTCCAAATAATAGGTTTCCTCAAGGCCCTCAAAATAGGTGTTAGTTTCTATGATGATCTTCATTCGACGCTAATCTCTTACCGCCGGGCCATTTCTTCAGGTTTGGAAACAGGAAATAGTCGCAGGGGAATAGAGAGAATATGAGAATATGCTGGATGGGGTAGCAATTCGTAGCCCAATTTATGGATTTTGCTTGATTATGCTTAATCAGCACACGAAATTCACTTTTTTCTATTTTCGTTAAAATCCACGAGGTTGTATGCTTTCAATGGTTGTCAAACATAAACTAAATTACGCAGCTTGCTCAAACTTTGACAGTAGTCTATTTATAGATAGGAGTTTAGGGGAGCAGTTGAATTTAAAGATACTGCGAGGGAAATTCAAAAAGTCACTGAGCTATCAAACTATCTTCGCATTGTGTTTTGCGTGGGTTAACATCTACCAACACTTATGAAGAGTTGAGTACAGCATTTAACAATGTTACTGTTAATGGCCAAGAACACCATCCTCGTCAATCCAACACACGCTGCAAGCATTACAAGTCATCTAAGGACACTCGTAATAATCGTATGTTTGCAGCATCATAAACACCGACGCCACAGCCATCGACAATCTACTAGGGGAATTCGTGAAAAAGCCTACTGATAAGCATTGGTGACCCCGACGTGATTTAATCTCGATCTTTTTTTCGATCGCGTTCTCTCTCGCTGGATATACCGCTGTTGTCCAGGTCAACATAACTTGGAATGACAATCGACGGAAGAGTCATTGGCCTTCCATTACAAACTTCCTTACAGGATACATCACAACTACAATCCGCAAGGCGAATCAGTGGAATGGCCCACTGATTAACAGTTACAATGAGTTAAGGAACGCGTATTCGATGGTTTAAGTTATTTCAAAGGGGCAGAAAATCGTGTGATTTGGAAGGAAGCCCCTAGGAAATCTGTCACCACTATTATTTACCGCCTGTGTAAAAACTACCCGGAAAGTGTCATTTAAGTGAACCGCTAAAAAGAATTGGCAAATTCTTTTGTCGAGATGGTAGAACCTACTATAATTACCAAGCCAAGTTTGAGCGCCCTCTGTCAACTAGGTTGTTTACACCTCGGAGTTGCTTTTCAAATTTTACTCAATGCCTTGCAAGAGACAATCGAAAACAAGTCTCCGAAAATATAGTGTTCAAGGAGCTGACTTAATGAATCGCATCATAACTGATGGCGAAACGTGGGTCTATGAATACGACATATTAACGAGCGCCCAATCGACCGAATGGAGCTTGGAAATCGAGTAAATTCTGAAAAAATCGCACCAACCCGCTCGAAAGTGAAGGCGTTGTTGATTTATTTGTTTGCCGTAGTGTACTACATTCCGAATTCCTTACGGAGTGATAATCTGTAAATAGGGGATATTATTTGTTTTGGGGCATTTGACTGAACCCATGGATTTTGTGAGACGACAATGTGCGAGAATGTCCGTCGTAAGAGGCCAGAATTGTGGAAGGACAATTCATGAATCTTGTAAGACGATAATACGCCCTTTTGATAATACTTTTATAATATAGGGTGGGCCATAAATTTTTGCAAATGGCAACACTTGATTTCTTAAAAACCGTTAGAGGGAGGCGCGAGTGACCAGGACGATGTCATTTTTAAAAAATAAATTTCAATAAACGTTTATTAAGTTAAATAAATGATCAACAAAATAACATGTGTAGTTTTATTTCTATTCATGTTTCAAATGTGCAAACATTTATGGCCCAGCCTTTATATTGTTTATATGTTTTGGAGAATATTGTTTGAATGTTTTTAGTTATTCGCGCATGAATGTCCGTCATAAGAGACCAGATTTGTTGAAGGATAACTCATGGACCTTGTAAGACGATAATGTGCGAGAATATCCGTCGTAAGGGGCCAGAATTGTATAAGGACAATTCATGGATCTTGTAAGACGATAATGCACCCTTTCAATAATACTTTTATAATATATTATTTATATGTTTTGGAGAATATTACTTGATTGTTTTTAAGCATTCGCGCAGGAATGTCCGCCGTAAGAGGCCAGAATTGTTGGAGGACAACCCATGGATTTTGTAACACGATAATGCGCCATTTTAATAACATTTTTATAATATATTATTTATATGTTTTGGGGAATATTATTTGAATGCTTTGGGGCATTTGCGCAAGAACATCTGTCGCAAGAGAGCTGCTTTGTGGAAGGACAACTCATGGATTTTACAAGACGATAATGCGCCCTTTATCAACAATTTGCACCGAGTACAAAGGAAAAAACTCAATGAATACAGGGTGGAACAAAAGTAAAAGTAGGCGCAAGGTTAATCACCTTGCACGGAAAAACAAATTATTATGGACAATTTAACAAGTCTCGGATATGGACCGTATACCGGTGGGGAGACTTGCTAAATAAGGTCAAGACCGGATACCGGTTGTAGTGCCGATGATGATGATGAAAAGTAAAAGTAACTAATGTCATATTGCGAATGTGTCGTAATTTTTGCAAATGACGTCTAAGGTCATCGTGCTTTGACTTTTACATAATTTTTTTTTCATATTATGACATTGCTTTTGCCCCACCCTGTATAATCGATCCTTCATCGTGTTCGCCGAATTTAGCCCCGTGCGACTTCTTCCTGATTTCAAAACTTCTTCCTGAAACTGTCACTCCGTGGAACCTGTTTTGACTCGACTGAAGTCATTAAACGAAATTCACTGATTTTAAAACTTCTTCCTTAAACTGCAACTCCGTGGAACCCGTTTTGACTCGACTGAACACATCAAACGAAATTCACAGCGGGTACTGAAGGCCATGCCGCTATCGGCCTATGAGAGGTGCATGGAAGAGTGGCCTCGGCCTTATCATAGTCATATTGCTAACAGTGGCGATTGTTTTGAAGGTGAGAAAACAAATTTTTATAAATTTACTTCAAGACTAAGATGGACCCGCCGTGAAGCGAGAATGGGTAACGGCAGCACCGTCCGCCGATTTCTTGACCGAAGACAAATGGAAAAGAAAACCAGTGGGACGGCCGAGACGGAGATGAGAGGACAATGTAAGACGACATCTTGAGAAAGTGGGATCAGATGACCAAGCGTGGAGCGAAAGTGCACAGGGCAGCGATGGCCCAGTCGAGTCAGTGAGGTCATGAATATTTGTGTTCATACAGGCCAATAAATAGTAAAGTAAACTTCAATTTCTGTATTTCTTTTACGACTCTGTGTATTTTTATACAGAAGGTACACCCCTCATATAAATCAAATATGACTCAAATTGTCGCCTATCGGCGGCCGACATTTACGAAAATATAATTAGAAATTATCTGAAGAAACCCAAATAGAGCAATTTGCGCGGTATATATTGGGTGTGGCATCTTTTATCTCGGTATGCGATTGTTTGGCCGTATTCCAAGCGACGGGGACGGTCTGTCGGTAATATTCTTTAAGCCAATCGTACTTTATACGGAAACAAATGCAAACCATCCTTCAAAATGTGTCGCAAAGTCGTTTTACTAACGCCAAAAATGCTGAGCGCCGTGACGATACGACACAAGTGGGTTCTCGGCAACACTATCTTTTACCACTTCAACTAGTTCATTGGAACGTCTTGGGCGTTGATGAACGGCATGTCGACGATCTCCCACTGTCCCGTGCTCAACAAAATTCGACAACATTCTCCTCTCTTACCCGCTTCAACCAGTTTATTGGAACGTCTTGGGCGGTGATGAACGGTATGTCGACGATCTCCCAATGTCCCGTGCTCAACAAAATTCGACAACACTCTCTCTTACCACTTCAACCAGTTCATTGGATCGTCTTGACCGTTGATGAACGGCATGTCGACGATCTCCCACTGCCCCGTGCTCAACAAAATTCGACACCAAACGACAAATGGTGTTGCCTGACTGTACTTATTGGCTTGTTGTTGAGTTAACAAAACTGACTATTCTCAATATACAGCGTCACTATTTCGGTGTGAAGCGAGTTCTGCTTGAAATTGTACTGAATTAATGATTCAAAAACATTTCTACTCAAGTCAATCGGTTGATAAATGTCAAATATAGGGTTTTCCAATAGGGACTTGACAACTTTTTTTCCGGAGAATGTACGTCGCTTCAAATGGTCTATCGGCTTCAATTCTCGAGTCAGCTTGATCTTGTATGGGTGTAAACCAAGTTCCTTACGCAAAATTCGACATAAAGTAGTCTGGGCGATGCCCAATTCTTGAGAACGCCGTGGAATTGACTAATTTGGATCGTTTGCTAGGGACGCCTGAACGGCAGCGATATTTTCGACACTTCGACCAACCCGTTGTCTCACTGGCACGGCAACATCACACAACGATTATGTAGACTCAAATTTTTGCACTAAACTTGTTATTGCCTGTCTACTAGGGCGAGAATTACGACCGAAAATTGAAATTAATGCTCTTAAAGTTGCGGTCACCGACTCCAAAATTCGGTAGTTAATTTGCAGACGTTGTTCGTTCGTGTACTTAACCATGATGAAAATGTTGAGTTTACTGAATAAATTGACAGTGAGAGTTCGATGATTAGTGAAAGGGTGCGTTCACAAATTAAATTCAAAGTTGTCAAGTCTCTATAAAATAACCCTATATATTCAACCGCACTCATTATTTTTTTTATTTTATTTATAACACAATTTCGCGAATAATTTCTTCGTAAAAAATCCAAGATTTCCTGTCATATCTGTTCTGAATTTGGTGCAACTAAAGTTAGGAAGCCGAAAGAAGATAATTCTATATTAAAGTCAAAATATCAAATTGGAAGTGCGTCGTTGGTTTAAAATTTCTTTACATAACTTATGAAAATTAAACAATATTATTTAATGTATGAGATTACTTACATTGTGCGCATCCTAAGTTACAGGAATCTGAAACGAGAAGAAATAGAAAATTGAAGTTAGTACAGGCTTATAGATATTTATCAACATGAAACTTGAGTGAATTTATAAAAAGTAATATCAATAATTTTGGTGCAAGGCTCGTAAAAATAAATTATTATGGAAAATTTAACAAGCCTCGAGAGATCAAATGATAATTCGAATTACCACGTGTTCGCAGCTCTGGTAATGAAACGTACAGTGTTCAAGCACCAGCAAATTCATAAAGCCACATGGATATCACCTGACGGCGTAATGCGTAACCACTCGAATATCCTTGACGTTAGATCATATAGATAGCGCAAGGCTAATAACCTTGCCCGTAAAAATTAATTATTATAGAAAATTTAACAAGCCTCGTGACTTGCTTAATAAGGCCAAGACCGGTTCCCGGTTCTAGTGCCGATGATGATGATGAATATCAATAATTTATTGTTCAATAATTTGTGAAATAAGTTAGTTCAAAAAGTACCCGGTTCTCTTATGGTTCCATTTATGGTTATAATAAACAATTGTGGCATTTACCTTTCAGATTATACATTAGACAATAACCTAGTGGGAAAGTAGAGGGAAATATCTATAACAGATAGTCAATTCGGGACTATTTATCCTTTGGTTTACTCACTTATTTACTTTTGTCACCCACTTAGTCAATTTTAACAGTCCGATGTATGCTGCGGTATGACCAAGTAAAGTTGTGAAGTGCATTAAAGTAAAGTGAAATATCTATAACCGATATTCAAATCGGGACTATTTATCCTTTGGTTTACACACTTACTTACTTTGGTCACCCACTTACTCACTTTTATCAGTCAGTCGTATGCTGCGGTGTGATTAAGTAAAGTTGTGAAGTGCATTAAAGTAAAGTGAAATACCTATAACCGATATTCAATTTGGGACTGTTTATCCATTGATCTACTACATTACTCACTTTTGCAAAAAGTACAAGTTGAGTTGTGTTGTGAAATATAATTGAAGTTAGTCGATGAATAACGTCTTTTCGTGTAAAACAGGAATTCCACGTTGCAATTTTTTTCTTTTAAATCTCATACTATTGCATCAATGTTCTCTTTGCTGGTGTAATGTGATACAAGATAAGTCCAGTTCATTCTACTCTATTACATTCTAGTCTATTGTATCAAGTCCTTTTCAGATTGAGTGCTAACTAACATTGCTTATTTTTTCCTTTCAAACTTCACACAAGCAACTCTGGAGATGATATTAATCGATATTTCTGCTGTAACCCGAAAGACTAACTAGCTATGATAGCTGTCGACGTCATTGGTGCGTACCAAGATATTCTATTAGAATATATTCCAGTACATTCTACTCTATTCTGTCACGAACTATTACATTCTAGTCTCTTGTATCAAGTCCTTTTCAGATTGAGTGCTAACCTCTAACATTGCTTAATTTTACCTGTCAAACTTCACACAAGCATCTATGGAAATAATCTTGGTTGATACTTCTACTGTAACCCACATGACTACCCACCTCAAGAAGGGCCAAAAATATAGAATCTGGTTTCACGACCAATATTTAAAAAAAAAAATTGCATTTTCACTTGGTTCAATCGCTCACTAGCCTTTTTCAGCTTTCATTAGGACGTGATGCCTTTTTGAACTCCCACAAACTTGGTGGGGCAGGAAATGAAAATGTCCAGGATGCTCTATATATAATACAGCTTCCCACGGTCGGATAGCCGAATTGTACCGATTGAGTGTCAGGCAGTAACTTGTGAAGTTATGGATTTTACGCAGCTTGATGTGGATACTTACACAGAAAATGACAATAGTGAGTGCAATTCTATTACAACTGAGGTACTGTACATAAACCGTCCTATAATTGGTTTTGCGAATGATCAGCGGGCATTATTTGGTATTACACTCAGTACCATCGGCCTGATAGCAGACAATAGCACATTCTGTCCGATATTCAACAACACACTCAAAAACAAGGAGTACTCTGAGAGCAGGCCACCAAAAGATGTAGGAGTTTTTCTCGGCGCAGCATCTCTAATCCCAAATTCGAGAACGAAATTTGCCCTGACACCGTAATGCTCAAATTATTTGAGGGTATCGTTTCGTGTCACCATCATGTGTTTTCACATGAATATGCCTTCGGCTGTAGAGTATGGAATTGTCAGAGGCAGGTATATGAAATCCAACTTACTTGAATCCCGCATGGTACCCTCATTATAGGACGAGAACGAAGTAGATTTGGTTGCCACTAACTTCCGTAAGGCTTCATAAAGAGGGACTTATGGCATCCAACTTAGTTCACCGCGAACTTGTCCTACCACACCTCAATTCATAGATTAGATATGACTTAGTGTCGACTTTTTTAATCAACTTGCGGGTCGATCGGAAGTGCGCCAGGGAAGTTATATCAGTTTCCTCATCTTCCTACTGAATGGCTGAGTTGGCAAAGCGATTATGTCGCGCATTCGACTGTACATACATAGGTTCAATTAACGACTCTTGCTTGTGGTAGTTCGGTACAACTACTGAGTAGAAAACTGTGTCACACGGCAAGGTGAAATACCACAGCATTACTGTATAAGCCCCCAAAATTGTTGGAAGAAAAGCCGTAGCCATCTTTTCGAGCTGGGGCGAAAACAAAAAACACCAGAGCGCCGACACAGTGCTATAATAATACACTGTCCATTATCAATGTCGTAAATGTTTTAAGGGAACCATACCTATCTGATTACGCAGACGCCATAAAGTTATTTAAAAAACAATGGTTTTTGATTGAGATTCGCAAGAGGAACAATATGTTTTTAATATTAAATATAATACGAAATATGAGATAAAAGCAAAACTTTTTTTTTTGTTTTAAAGTCATCATCATCATCGGCACTACAACCGGGATCCGGTCTTGGTCTCATTTACAAGTCTCAAAGCTTGTTAAATTTTCAATAATAATCTCTTTTTACGGGCAAGGTTATTAGCCTTGCGTCGGTTTTGTTTTAAAGTACAACTATTTTAAAGTATACTAAGGACAAATAAGAGCTAGTGACAATTTTACCTTATTAAATATGGCTGCCATGATGTTTTTAAAACAGATCGTCCGTATTGGGCAACCCATTAATTAGTTTTAAAAGCATATTCCTTATTAGAAAGCTCTTCATCATCAACTATTAGGATCAACTGTTTGTAAACCGTTTTGGACAACTTTTCGTTGTGATGCGGAAATAATTTTCTCCACCTCAATAACTCTAAACATCAGTTTATTACAAAGTCGGGGAAATATTCTCCCACAATACATAGAATACATTTAATTTACATCAAGTTCATTCTCATAGTTTCTGTTTTCACTGCCTTAGGTGCGCTAGGTAATTGAACTACCACTACAAGCACATTGAATCTTTGTTTTCTAAAACATTGGACTCCGATTCCTGGCGCAAGGCTAATAACCTTGCCCGGAAAAACAAATTATTATGGAAAATTTAGCAAGCCTCATACTTGTTAAATAAGGCCAAGACCGGATCCCGGTTGTAGTGCCGATGATGATGATGGTCTCCGATTCCCATTTCACCAAGTCCCTCTACATGACAATCGTCTAGACAATCCTATAGTATGGAAGTCATGTATGGTCTATCTATCCAGATTTTTCTGATTTGTTCTGTGTTAGCTCTGTTAAGTTTGTTAAGAAATACGTAACAGGTCTCTTGGAGCAATCCAATATTCCCCCCACATGAAAATATATTACTATTATTAGGCGTGATTATGCCCGCATACTATTCATACATCAACTAATGAAGTGTAATATTGTCTGATGCTACTTTTCTGCTTGGAACGGAAAAGTTTAGATCCAAAGCACCCGCGCATCAAACCATGGTTGTATAAATGGGAACATGTGACAATCCGCTACTTAAACTGTGCTACATTAATGTTCTGGTATACACCGCTGATAACCTTGCCGGGAAAAACAAATTATTATGGACAATTTAACAAGTCTCGGATATGGACGGGATACCCGTGGAGAGACTTGCTAAATAAGGCCAAGACTGGATCCCGGTTATAGTGCCGATGATGATGATGATGATGACACCGCTGATCATTTTGTGTTTTAGGTTGTGTTCCTCACTAAGGACGCGCGTGCGTAATCTGTTGGAATCGTTACAACTTCTCTTAAGTTTAACCTTCGTAATTTATGAAGCATTCGTTTGTTCTATAATACGTCGACCCATATCGAACTGACTATGTTTTTAATAAACCCAACAATTATAAACAGTACTTCCGTGCGCACGCTGCGGTGGTTGGATTTCGACTGACTTCAGCAGCTTACCTAGTGACTCTCTTGCCCCACACGATCAACCATTCTTGATCGCACACTCATCAGCATTCTCCCATTTCCTCGCCCATTAAAGTGAATCAACTCTTGCGAATTTACCCAACAGTCAATGAACTTAGGGAGAATGGGAAAACTGCAACGGAGAGCATGACGATTTCAGGGTTGATTTGCTTTCGCATGCAACGAAAGCGAAACCAATTAGGTGACCGCGTGACCCCGTTCCGTATTTGGATTGCCCCCAGAGTGCAGAACTAAAAATTCACTCCGAGAAAGGGTAATGGGGTGGGTTAAAAAGTATATTTCTCATGGTTTTTACCTGTCTCTGGGTTTTTGATCCCCAGCGAATAGCCGTGTCTGGCGCAGGTCAAAGGACGCCGCAATGGCTTGGGATAATATCGGCGTGGGAAAAAGACTAAAGGAATTCGCGATAACCCAAGCCGTTTCTCTATGTAGCAACAGCGTCGCTTGCCCACGCTTTGCTGTTGCTAACCAGGCATGAGATTTTTGATTTCCGATCAGGAAACCTCATGTGGTATATCAAATAATGTTGCCTTTTCAGGGAATTTGAATTGTTGTCATATGGCTTGAAAAGCTGAATTCGGTTGGCGTTGTGTGGTCAGCGGGCGAAATTGTGGTTGTAATTGTGGGTTGGTTCTCAGCGTAATATAGAGAACCCCCACAATACTATTCGTCAACAAACAGCTCAAAAGTGGTTTCAGTTTTTTTTCTACTGGCGATGAGACCCTGGAACATAAATCTCGATCGGGTAGATTTAAACATCTCGATTTGATCCAATTAAAGGCAGCAACTGAAGAGTATTCTAGTCAGAAACTGGTTCAACGGCTTGGGGTAGACGATGAAACAGTTTGTGTATAGTTGCATTGGCTGGGAATTTCGTGGAAGATGAGTAAATTGGTCCCCCGCCAACGGATTGCTCCGAACTGACGAGCTGAAGTACCACTTGACTCAGCTGATATCAGGACATGGAAGCTTTCGGGAATAGTTGCACAAGTATAAGCATGTCAATCACCCATACTGCTGGTACTGCGAAGGCAAAGTAGAAAATTTGGAACGCGTACTCACAGAGTGCGTGAACTTCGATACCGCACAAACGATTTTAGAAAGACATATGAGACGCACATTTACTCCGAAAGGAGTAATAGAATACATGCTTTTCAAACAAACATGGGCCGTAGCAAATGATAATATATGTGACATGATGCCACAGTTGCGATGCGATAAGCTGAGTAACAGGTAAACTTCGTCCCGTCCCGCGATAGAATATATAAAAGAAAGTTCCGCGGGGACCGCCGGGAATATGTGCCGGGCGGAGTTGGTTTTATTAGGTAAAAATCCGGCATACCAATGGATCGGTCCAGAGGTGTGTTTTGAAGATTCCTTCCTACCGAATCCAAAAAAAAAGAACTGACTCCACCGGAACTCAATATTTGCTCTTCCTTACTCATCAGGAACAAGAATTTTCCAACTTTGGACCAGATTTTGACTTGTGAGATTGTAGATGTGGATGGTAGATATTTTGCAGAATAAACATTGTGTAGCACCGTTTTTTGAGTCCCGGGAAAATGATTTCCTTAAAAATGGCAGCTACAAGCTTGTAAATAGATGGGAGAAGGGTTTAGAAGTGGATGGTGGACATTTTGCAGAATAAACATTATGTAAACGCAAACACGAAGACATACTCATATGAGGACGCAGCAGATCTCCCAAAGCCCATTGAACCATTCGTCACCATTTAGAAGAAATTTCAACCTTCCACATACGATGAGTAAATGCTGATGTAAAAGCTTCGTCCTAGCGGCAAATACCGTCCTGAACACCGTCAGGGCAAGCCAACATCTCTCTTCCCTAGTAATGAAAGGAGTGAATATGCTAACAGATGCGTCGCCTATCATAAGCAGACACACCCCTCGCAATTTGGATTTCGTCTATAGGGATCTGCAGGCGCAGGGACTACCAATTAAAAAGATATTCGAACAGCGAATACGAGACCCGACCGTAAAAAAGTTTTTCAAGACGTTGGAGCCGCGAGCAATGCTTTTCACGAGACCCGTCAACAGTGGCGTGTAGCTTGATTAAGCTCTTTCAAATCCCCACTAATCAGAGCCCGTTGCGATGCTTGGTGTTGGATGGGTAGCCATTAATGTTACCAGGTTTTCGAGTGCCAAAAGCTACTACTATCCCTGACTGGCACTTATCGCCAGTTATGCGAAGTATATTGGTCACAATATATGGATGGTAAAAACGGCGTAAAGTGAGTTAAAGAGTTCCAGAACGGACATAGAGACGTCCAATGTCCCGGTCGGCCTTCGGTTTCGGACGAAATAATTGCGAAAGAAGAGGAAAAATTGCTTTATGTCGGCGTGTGACGCTTCACTAGCTTTACAAACGGATCCCTGATGTCAGTAGGCTGGCGACTGACAAGATTTTGACAGAACATTTGCATTATCGCAAGGTGTGTACGTGATGGGTCCCCAAAAGAGTCACCGAAAACCATAAGCGGCAACGTGCTCAACTAGCCCTCGAATTTGTTGTACGCTACGTAGAAAAGTGCGCGAAACTTTGGAATTCAATTGCCACTGGCGGCAAAACTCGAGGGCACTACATGATACCTGAAACTAAGGAGAAGTCCCATTCACAGCGGAATTCAAATTCCCCGAAAGTTCAAACAAACTGCGCGACTCGTTGGAGAAGTTCTGTGAAAAGGGTATACGAAAATTATCACACCTGCAAATCTGCATCAAAGGTCCAAAAATAGCTGAAAGTCCAACCTTTCCATCTATGTACAATTCATCGCCAATAAGCATGTTTTTCTATGTGAAAAAAAAAAGAAAAAGGGGAGACCTTGCTTCACGTTTTTACAATAAAAGTGTTTTTTAACAGGAACGTATTAAAGATTATATTGTGGAACCTTTTAGCTTGCTTTTACTCCCACCCGACTGCTTTTTATTGGTAGCCGAGCTTCACACTCAATTTTCTTACTTTAGGCTATAACTACGGGGACGAGGCAACTGACTCGCGTCTACTTTCGCGTTAGTGCCTTCACGACACTTGCTGGACGATGTACGCCCCAGACATATCAAGGCGCCTTCAAACAGCCACGCACGCCAGCAGAGTTCAGCCAGTGAACAGTTCCACACCCATCGACAGGGGTAGAATCGCCGGAAGCCGCTCCCTAGAGTCAACGAGAATCTGTTGCGTGTCAACTCCGAAACGCCAACAAGGTGTATGTTAAGGAGAGTCCGGAGGCTTATTTTACGAATCAACGTGATTCTGTCTCATGAAACCGAAACATGCTGATCAACATTTTTTGTCGGTAAGGTAACCCTTACGAGTGTTTTATAATGTTGGAAATGGAAGCTTTTGCTGCGGAAAGGTCTACATTTTTGACATCATCGTAAATTATCATTTATGCGTGTGTTCCGTGCAAAGAAAAAAAAAAGTCCGTTTCAAGCAAAGAAAATTTAGACTTTCGTGTCGGTAGGGTAACCTCTACGAGTTTCCTGTAATGTTGGAAGCGGGTGTTTTTGCCACGAAATAATTACTATCTAAGAAAGGTTACAAATTTCATGTATAAGGATACCGTAAATTCTTATTCATGCGCGCGTTTCGTGCATATAATGTAGATTTCCACGTCGATAAGGTAACTTTAAGAACATTTTATGGGGCTGGGAGAGGAAATTTTGGTTTTAGAATATTTATTATCATAAAAAAGATACAGTAGTAAGTAGTTGAGATTTAAAATTTTATTGATGCGCGTTTCATGCAAAGAAAAATATAGACCTTCATGTCGGCAAGGTTACATTTACAAGTATTCTATCATGTTTTCTATCTCGACAAGTATACATTTTTCATTTAAGGATACCATAAAATTTAATTTTTGTGCGCGTTTCATGCAGAGAAAAATAAATACTTTCATGTCGGTAAGGTGAATTAACGAGTATTCTATGATATTTGAAGTGGAGGCTTTTGCTGTGGAATATTTTCTCTCTCGAAAAGCTTACATTTTTCATTTAAGGATACCGTAAAACCTTATTTATGTACGCGTTTCATACAGAAAGAAAAATACAGACCTTCATGTCGGCAAGGTTACCCTTACGAGTATTCTATGATGTTTTCTATCTCGACAAGTAAGTAAGGTAATTTAACGAGTATTCTATGATATTGGAAGTGGGGGCTTTTGCTGTGGAATATTTTCTCTCTCGAAAAGCTTACAATTTTCATTTAAGGATATCGTAAAACCTTATTTATGTGCGCGTTTCATGCAGAAAGAAAAATATAGACCTTCATGTCGGCAAGGTTACCCTTACGAGTATTCTATGATGTTTTCTATCTCGACAAGTAAGTAAGGTAATTTAACGAGTATTCTATGATATTGGAAGTGGAGGCTTTTGCTGTGGAATATTTTCTTTCTCGAAAAGCTTACAATTTTCATTTAAGGATATCGTAAAACCTTATTTATGTGCGCGTTTCATGCAGAAAGAAAAATATAGACCTTCATGTCGGCAAGGTTACCTTTACGAGTATTCTATGATGTTTTCTATCTCGACAAGTACACATTTTTCATTTAAGGATACCGTAAAATTTAATTTTTGTGCGCCTTTCATGCAGAGAAAAATAAATACTTCCATGTCGGTAAGGTAATTTAACGAGTATTCTATGATATTGGAAGTGGAGGCTTTTGCTGTGGAATATTTTCTCTCTCTCGAAAAGCTTAAATTTTTCATTTAAGGATACCGTAAAACCTTATTTATGTGCGCGTTTCATGTAGAGGAAAATAAATATTTTCATGTCGGTAAGGTAACTTTAACGAGTACTCTCTGATATTGGAAGTGGAGGCTTTTGCTATGGAGTATTTACTATCTCGAAAGTCTTATTCACTCATATCATAATGAGAATGGTCCTTGGTATTACTGCACCGGTGTGGAAGTAAAATACTTAACACAAAACATCTTTAAATTGCTTCGAGATAACAGAATTTCAGAATGATAAGGTAGCCCTGATTGACTTCAGTATGGCTTCCAAAAAAATGTTGGAACAGGAGGACGTCTCTACCGACCAACACAAGAACTGTCTCGAAAACCCTTAATGAAACTGGAAATTACGACTTTGTTTCCCTCTAAAATAACAACCGAGCACATACAATCTCTTTAGGATCTCCAACATAATAGAACTAAAATCGGCAAGGTAACCGTGATGATTGTTCTATGAACTTGTAAACGAGTTGGTACAGGAGAGTTTCTCTATAAACCACCGTCTCAAAAGCTATTTATTCCTCCAGGAATGTAAATGATACTTAGAGGAACTGCCTTGTTTTAAAATAAAAGCAGGGAACATAACATTTCCTTAGTTTACTCTGACATGGTACAATTCCAGGTTGTTGTATGGCTTTGAAAATGAGTTCGACAGGGGGCGGGTACACGGCGTTTACTTTGTTCTAAAATAAAAGCAGGGAACACAACATTTCCTCAGGTTACTCTGATATAGTAGAATAAAGGTCGGTAAAAAACTCTTCAATGTTTTTGTATGGCTTTGAAACCGAATTGGTACAGGGGTGGATACAGGTGATTGCCTTGTTCTAAAATAACAAACGGAAACACAACAATTTTTTAGGTTACTCTAATAATAGAACTAAGGTCAGTAATACGTAATCTTCGAGGTTGTTTTATGGCTTTGAAAACCAGTTGATACAGGGAGTTTTCTCTACTGCCTTGAAAAATTTATTCATTCACTTTGGAATGGAAATGACATTTATAATAAGATAATTGCCTTGCTCTGAGATAAAAACGGGGTGCACACATCTCTCTAAGGTTGCTCTGATATAATTGAACTAAGGTCAGCAACGTCACCTTGGTCATTTTTGTACGGATTGGAAAAACGGTACAGGCCGTTTTTGGCACGGACCAATATATGCTCTGTCTCCAAGAATTTATTCATTTCCCGAAATGGGAATAGTATTTAGAATAACTGTCTCGGTTTGGACCAAAAGGGAGGTAGACAATGACGCTTTCGGTAAAGAGATTGTGTCAGGCACTTGATTGCACACATATAGGTTCAACTGAAAATGTTTGCTACTGTGGCAGTTCGGTACAATAAACAAAAGATACGTTGGGTCCCAGTGCCCAGACCCCCAATGAAATACCACTCCGTTATGCTATAGGCTCCGTGAAATAGGTGTAGATGGGAGTAATCTTTGACCATCATTCGTATGATCGACCCGGGCGAGAAAAACAAAACTACTTAGGTACCGACTCAATGCTATAGGTTTGTTTTTTCCTGAGAGAAGTATGTTTAAGGAACACAAAATCTTCCTAAGCTACTCCAACGTAATTAAATTAAGGTCGGTAGTGTAACTTTGATGATTGTCCGACTGGAAAATGAGTCGGTTCAGACCGACTCAAGCACTATTTCGGAGATATTCATTCATCCCAGAAAGGAGAATAGCATTTAGAACGACTGCTCTGAAATAAAAACAGGAAACACTGCATTTTCTTATGTTACTTTAACATAATTGAAATAAGGTCGGCAAGGTACCCTTCTAATTATTTTACGTTCTTGAAAACAAATTGACGGTAGCGGTATTGTCAAGGGATAAAATATTTCAGGACTTATTCATGTGGCAAAAACTTATTTCACTTAATTGGATAAAAGTAGGACACTATTCTTCGTGATCTGTATCATTATATAAGCACATATGCCATATTTCTTTTACGTTATAAACACTGTCATGAAACTTGATCACTGCAATATGTGATCCTAAGAAGGTAATACTCAATTAAAATAAAAAGTTTGCATCAGTGTCGTCAAGTCATATCATAAGAACTTATCCCAAATCTACACTTCAATAAAAAGTTAATTACTAAGATTATTTTTTGAAAATGTGTCAAAATATCTGCATTAGCGTCATTCTCTATCACATTTTCTCATCTTTGCCAATCATATATTCAAGTAGGCAACAAAATCATTATAATTATTTTAAGAACAACAAAAATTTAAAACTAAAATATATCAATTCATTTTCGTGCAAGACCTTCGACTTGTTTATCGTCCAAGATGCATCCGATCACAACCCACCACATAACAACCTCAATGTCAAACCCAGAGATAACGTCCTCGTTTTGGGATAAGTAATTTTCCATAAAGAACCGTAGCCAGGCCAATGAATTGAGTCTTATCAGCCTTTAGTAACTAAATCTTATCACATGTTAACTAAATTTTTGTGTTAGGGGTCATCTAACCATCGGCGCCCTGCAATTCGTTTATCGCTGAGTATGGAGAATAAATTGTTTTCAAACATGAATAGGTTTTAGGGAATGTCCCTTGCTTGCTTCAAGGTTATTCGTACGTGATAGAGGACAAGCCAATAGGCATGTTATGTTACTGATCTAGTACGTTGGTAGGGATCGTTACTTGACAGATTTACTAATCGAAATGTGGAAATTGGGTTTATTAGATTTAGACTTTTCGATGAAGTAAGATTTTTCAGTGTATGATTTGATTTATGCAATGAGAGTATATAGATGGGGAAAAGGATATAGATTAGATAGAGAAATATGAGAGGAATAGTTGGGATAGAAAAATATATGTAAACGATAGACACACAATTTCATTATAATATATATAGATATAGTTGGGATAGAGAAATATATGTAACAATAGGCACATAATTTCACTATAATTCATCATTTGAATTTTGCTCCTTCATACCCAAACAGTTTGACCAGTGAACATTGATACATCCTTTCCGTATCCTCTTCTTCTTCTTCTACTTATACTGTGCTTTGATATTTAAGGGTAGCTCAAAATATCCTTTAATGCACGCGTTTGTGTAAAAAAAATGGATTTTGAGGGACTAGGAGCTTTTAAAGGGATTTTTTTTAATGAAACACGCACAGAACATAAATTTTGAGGTATCCGGAAATACTAAAGTTCAGCGCGGGCGGAAGGAGAGGGAGAGGATGAAAAATAAGGAAAGAAAAGAGCATTTTTGAGAGGCTAATAGTGTTATAGGTCATGTGCAAGAGTTATTGTCCAAGCAAAGACCACGAGGAAAACGATAGAACGTTTGTAGTCCCATATGAGCTATAAACCAACTATTTTTTTTAATAATTAGTTTCCTTTAAATTTCCAGGACATAACTATGAATTGAAAGAATGGTATCTAGATTAATTAAGATAGGACTGCCTCTGATAAGGTGAGACTGTAGAGCACGATCATTTAAGTAATTGGTAAGCAAAAAAAGTAAATTAAATAAATGCACACATCATAAGAAAATAAATCCACTACTAATCCACGTACATATTTTTACCTCCTTGAGGAGATTTTTTGATACAGTGGAGCTGCCAAAGCATGTTAAGACTTCCTTAAAAGGCGCAAGAAATACTTCACTTCATCTAATTTGACCACAATTTTATTTATGGGACGTGTATGCATACAAAAGAGGAATTGAACTCCCATGTTTGGTCAGGAGCATCAAATATAATGTAGCAAACAAATTAGCACACACATTTATAGTGAAGAATACAAAAGAGAATGAAAAAATTTAAAAGAGAATCAAACATATCATTAGCGCTATATACCAGAGCATTAAGGCAGCAATTAGATAGCTTATGTAAAGAGTTAAACATCCTTGCATACGCGGGTCAGTGGTCTGTTGCGTCGGTGCTTTGGTTGTAACGGTCCCCACTAGTTCGAAGGAAAAAAAAACACCACAACAGCACTGCATAATCAAATGTAAAATACTGAAACTCAAAGGACACCGAAGCGCTGCATATTAAACTTCTTCATTAGAAACATCATTGTCCGTGCTCGATAAGACACAGAAACGTACAATGGAACTCATATGGGATTAAGTCCTTAACTTCCGTCATTGGAACATAAGCGCAAAATAGAACCGTAATCATTTTAATGATTACGGCGTCTTTCAGAATTACGATCTTACAAATCCATAGCCTTAAACTTGCACCATAAGAGTTTACTAAAGACCAGACTAATTTAGCGAAATTCAGTGGGTGTTTTAAACTTCGGAACCTGCAGTAAAATTAATTTAATAATTGTGGCGCTTTTCATAATTACAATTTCACAAATGCATGAGTTTAAGCTCGAAGATCAAGATAGGCCGAACATGTGGCGGGAATGGGCAACGATAGAGGCCGACAGGACGGCCGCGATGGAGATGGGAGGACAATGTAAGATTTGACCTTGAGGAGATCGGATCAGATGGCCAAACGTGGAAGGAGAGTGCATAGTACAGGGAACGATGGCGGAGTCGAGTCGCTGAGGTCATGAACTTCCGGGTTCCTACAGGCTAATAGATAGTATTCGTAATTGTTTTGGCGTCTTTAGGAATTACTGCTTTACGCATTCATGCACTTAAAATATCCGTCATAAAAGTTTACTGAAGGTCCGACTAATTTAGCGGTTGTTCTAAACTTCAGAATTAAGAAAATCCTTAAATCCCTTCATGTAATCGTTTTGGTGTCTTTAGGAATTACCACTTTACGAATTCGTGCACTTAAAATATCCATCATAAAAGTTTACTCAAGGTCGGACTAATTTAGTGAAATTCAGTGCGTGTTATAAACTTCAGAATCTGCAGTAAAAAAAACCCTCAATTACTTTAATAAATAGGGCGTCTTTCAGAATAACGATCTTATAAATGCATGACCTTAAATATACACCATATAAGTTTACTAAAAGTCCGACTAATTTAGCAGTATTCTAAACTTCAGAATCAGCAGTAAAATTAATTTAATAAGTGATACGCTTTTCAGAATTACGATTTCACAAATTTATTTAAAGTCCGAATAATTTAGCTGGTGTTCTAAATTCAGAATCTACAGTAAAAAAATCCTTGATTAATGTAATAACTAAGGCATCTTTCAGAATTACGATTTTACAATTTTTTGAATTTTAAACTGTCCACCATAAAAGTTTACTGAAGAAATGACTAACTCAGCGAGTGTTCTAAACTTTCAAATCTGCAGTCTTTTAATAATTAAGGCGTCTTACACCATTACGGTCTTGAAAATTTTTGACCTTAAACTATACACCATATGTTTACTAAAGAACTGAAAGAGTGTTCTAAATTTCAAAATTTGCAGTAAAAAAATCTCCGTCATTTAATAATTTGGGCGTTTTTAGGAATCACTGCTTTACAAATTCGTGCACTTAGAACATTCGTTATAAAAGTTTACCAAAGTAATGACTAATTCAGGGAATATTCTAAGCTAAGAAAAGAGTTTAGTAGAGCTCCAACTAATTTAGCGAAATTCAGCGTGTGTTCTAAACTTCAGAATCTGCAATAAAAAAAAACCCTTAATTATTTTATTAATTGAGGAGTCTTTCAGAAAGACGATCTTACAAATTCATGACCTTAAACTATCTACCATAACAGTTTACTAAAGAACTGATTCAACGGTAGTTCTAAATTTCAAAATCTGCAGTGAAAAAATTCTCCAAGTCTTTTATAAAAAGTGGCGTTTTGGGGAATTACTGTTTTTTTAAACGTCTGGACAAAAATCGATGTAATTGCCGCTAGACACATGTTAAAGACCCAACTCATAGCTGAGGTGGACCATGAAAAATAGAGACCTTTTAACTCTCTACATAAATAGTTTCCAAGTCGTCTACCTTTACTTTTATGTTTAAGGATCCCTCAAAATTTCCTTCTGTAGACGCGCTTGTGTAAAAAAAAAAATAACCAAAGATTTCAGTACCTCATTCTAAATTGTTTACTATAAAAGAGATAGAAACTCAAAGGTATCAAGTGACCCACGGGATTTTAAAACGCAAGAGCTATCGAAATATTATTTTATGGAAGCATACCGTGAAAGATATTTGCAGGAAGACCTAAACAACGATCAAAGGATTGGGATAAAAAAACGATCGCTTTAAGTAAAGATAACTTTAGGGATTTGAGCAGCCTGATAAAATATATTAGTAACGTTTGTAAGAACTGCTTATCAAAAAACCGGCAATAAAAAAAACCGGTTTGTCAGTTCGCCGGCTATACACTCATTCTCCCCTAATTTAAAACATTTCAATTCATGAATTTCGCATAACAGGTATTTAATTCTTTGCTCTGAAATTATCAAGGAATTTATTATATTATCGAAGGATATAATACGTGGAAAAGTTATTTGAATACGCAACATCTATATTTTATTTTGTAGCCTGTTTTAAAATTCATAAGAAATATAACACAAAAACTGGTTTATGACTGGAGAACCCGAATAATAATCAAGATGAATCATAGAAATCGAAATCTAATGCGAAGAAAACTTTTAGAGGTCAAGATTGAATCCGGTTGCAGATCTGAATAAGTAATAAGGGGGAGGAACAGATCGTCAATAGTAAACAAAACCAAACAAAACCACGTCAACGAGATGGCATTGACCGGAAGCCAACGACATTAAGGTACCAAATGGGTGGACATTGTCTCCAGATAAGGACGAGAGGAACAACAGGAGGTAGCCGGAAAACGATTGTAGCGATGAATAAATAAATTTAAATGTGAAAAAAGCAATAACGGATATTGAAAGTTTTGCACATCTTCTCCAACAGAAAACCTATCTTATTACAAATTGGAATTCAAATAAAAAACGCTGTTGAAGCTTAGATATTAAATGTACACCAGCGTGCCTTGATTAAAAAAAACATTCCGACAAATTCTAATAGAGACTGATTGATTCACACCTTAATGGTTTCTTTGAAAAATTCTGTTTCCCATATTAGTACAACTGTCATCTATTTTGACGATGATTTCGAGTGCCATCTGTCAATTAGTTTATTGTCAGCAGCCAAAATCATCAGTTTACTTGGGTTATTTTAACTGTGGAAAAAAGTATTGACCATCGAGATTGTTTGAAATATTGTGTTGCGAATGGAATTTGCTATTCGGGGTGTATAGGTAGGTAGTAATTAGGGTGCATAGGTAGGTAGACATTAGGGAGCATAGGTAGGTAGGCATTCAGGTGTATAGGGAGATAGGCATTAGCGAGCATAGGTAGGTAGGTAGGCATTAGGGTATATTTCAAAAAAGCAGAATTTTCCTCAAATGGATCTCCACCAAAGACCGTCTTTTTGCCCAGAAACGAGACCAATACGAACGAGCAGGTACCGTATTCTCTAGATATGGCCCCCGTGACTTTTTCCTGTTTCCATATGAAACAGTCCCTTGGCGGGACCCATTTTGAGTCGTTTAAACAATAAAACAAAATTCGGTTCTGGCGATCCCAGGGTACACAATGCGAAAACAAGTTCAGAGACTCGAACCATGTCAAAGTAACTAGTAGCGTCATTTATGTGACCGGCATTTGAAAACCGTAACATTCCTATTTCAGGTAATATCGAATTTGCTGTTGATAAAGAGAAAAATTTCGACAGTTCTCTCAAAGCAACATTTTTGTCGATGTTGAAATACTGTCAAGGAGCAGTTCTTAAATTTCACACAAAACTTGGTAAAAATACATCAGAAATATTCCGATACGGCGGGTGATGGTTTGAGTAGAGCAAATGTTTCTCTATGACACAAAAGCTTTCAGGTCTAAATAAGCTAGAATTTAAGCATTTTTTGTCTAGCAAGTAAGATAAATATAAGAAAAACCGGAAAATAAAATGTACGTAAAATGAAACAAAAAAGAAATCAAACGCTTTTTGGGGTTAGATGATAATAGAGAAGGAACACCAGTTTAAGTTCGGACACCCGAAATGATCAAAACAAATTTTAGAATTTCATTAAATTTCATACAACACTTGGCAGAAATGTATCAGAAATATTGCGGTACGCCGGGTATTTTTCTGTAACACGAACTTTTTCCTCCCTGTGTTTATTACTATGTATTGGTTTGTATGATTATTATTATTATCCCCATACACATCCACCTTCTATATCATCCATCCATATCTTCAAACTAACATTCAATTCAATATTAGACAAGTCAATTCAATGTTCAAATATCAATTCCTTTAAAATGCAAATTCCACAATGCATATCTTCATAAGTGCTCCTCGATAGTATAGTGGTTAGTATACCCGCCTATCACTCGGGAGACCGGGGTTCGATTCCCCATCGGGGAGCCTCTGGCGCAAGACTAATAACCTTGCCCGGACAAAACAAATCATTATGGAAAATTTAACAAGCCTTAGGACTTGCTAAATAAGGCCAAGACCAGTTCCCGGTTGTAGTGCCGATGATGATGATGGTGATTGGTCTGTATGAACCCGAAAGTTCATTACTTCACCAATTCGGTTACGCCACCGTTCCCCATCCTGTGCACTTTCCTACCTCGCTTCGTCACCTGATCCACGCAGTGAAGTTAGAAGGTGATAAAAGTGACTGGAAGACCAATTTCAGTTCGGGCAGCCAAAATTATCGAAAAAGTACGTGGCTCCATTGCAAATGGGCACAACGCTTCTCTGAAAACAACGAAAGAGGCATTAAATATCAGCAGATAAACAATCCCAACTATATTGTTCACGAGAGTTTGGGCAAAACAAGAGTCTGTCTAAAACTTGTTCCTCACTTTTTGATGGACGACCAAAAACCGATGCGAGTGAAGCATTTTAAAAAAGTGTTGCAGTCACCAGAAATGATCGAACTTTTCTGAAACCAGTTGTGACGGGTGACGAAACATGGTGCTTCCAATACGATTCAAAAACCAAGGGGGTGACCAAAACTGGTGGGCCTCAAACATTCCAAAGGAGTCACTGCCACCGCCAGAAGTAATCCACCTTTTTTGAAATCAGTTGGGACCGGTGATGAAACATGGTGCTTTTAATACGATTCAAAAACCAAGAGGAAAACAAAGAACCGGTGGGCGTCAAACATTCCAAAGAAGTCGCTGCCATCATCAGACGTAATCCACCTTTTCTGAAATCAGTTGTGATAGGTGACGAAGCATGGTGCTTTCGATAGGATTCAAAAGCCAAGGGGATGACAAAAAACCGGTGGGCGTCAAATATTCCAAAAAAGTAACCGCCACCGCCCGAAGTAACCCAACTTTTCTGAAAATAGTTATGACGGGTGACGAAACGTGGTGTTTTCAATACGATTCAAAAACCAAGGGGATGACCAAAAACCGGTGGGCGTCAAACAATCTAAAGAAGTCGCTGCCACCACCAGAAGTAATCCAGCTTTTCTGAAATTAGTTGTGACGGGTGACGAAACATGGTGCTTTCAATACGATTCAAAAGCCAAGGGGATGACCAAAAACCGGTGGTCGTCAAACATTCTAAAGAAGTCCCTGCCACCATCAGAAGTAACCCAGCTTTTCTGAAATTAGTTGTGACGGGTGACGAAACATGGTGCTTTCAATTCGATTCAAAAGCTAAGGGGATGACCAAAAACCAATGGGAGTCAAATGTTCCAAAGAAGTCACCGCCACCGCTAGAAGTAATCCAACTTTTCTGAAATCAGTTGCGACAGGTGACGAAACATGGTGCTTTCAATACAATTCAAAAACCAAGGGGATGACCAGAAACCGGTGGGCGTCAGACATTCCAAAGAAGTCGCTGTCGCCCCAGAAATAATACAACGTTGTGATTAAACATGGTGCTCTCAGTCCAACCCAACCCACATGTCAAAGTGCGGAGTGGAAGTCGAAAAATTCACACGCTAAAAAAAAGAAACACGAAAGGTTCGTGTGAAAACAGTACTTATTACTTTCTTCGACAGGATAGGAATTATCCATAGGTGTTGGAGCATGTGATGGTCAGAATCCGTCGAATTCGACCCGAAACTGGGTCTCTGTTGCACGCTAATGCAATGAGTCACACCTCACTCATCGTTCGTCAATTTTTTGCTCGAAATCAAGTCTGTGTGTAGAATCATCCGTCGTAATCACCTGATTTGGCTTCGTATGTTTTCTCTTTATCCCTAAATTGAAGTTCAAAGGATGTTTTTCGACCATCAAAACAACTACAACGGGACCACTAGAGGTAATTCCACGAGATAAGATAGAACACTCAGTTGAACCACGGTTGGTTCATTGTAACAGGTGTATTGAAACTAGAAGAAATTTTGAATAAATCACGGTTGAATTATTGTAACGGGTGTATTGAAACTAGAGGAGATTTTGAATAAATCACGGTTGAATCATTGTAACAGGTGTATTGGAACTAGTGGAGATTTTGAAAAAAAAATCGAAAAATATTGAGATATTTTTTTCCGATAAAGTTTTCCAGTTGAACATATGTTCTTTTCTCTGTTCTTCCACCCGCACTGTATTTTGACGTCCAAGGTTACAAAAAAAAATCTAAAAATATTCATATATCGGATTTCGATGAGGTTTTCCAATTCAGCACTTGTTCTTTTCCCAGTTCTTCCGTCCATACCATATTTTGACGTGTAAGATTGCCAGTTTTAAATAAAAACACAAAAAATCAGACAATCAAGACCAATGTACATCGATACCTCCTTGCCCTATTCTTCCCTCCAATGTACTTTGACAAATAAGGATTTTTCAAAGCCCTCTTTGTGTGCGTGTTATATACAACAGGCAATCGTAAAGGTAAAAGTAATAATGAAGACGTCATAAAAATATAGGAGGAAGGATATTTATAAAAAAAATAGTGTTTTCATTTAATTTTACATTTTTATCGTGGTGAACGTCACTAACAGTATACCAGCCTGTCACGCGAGAGACCGGGGTTCGATTCCCCGTCGGGGTGCCTCTGGCGCAAAACTAACGACCTTGCCCGTAAAAAAACAAATCATTATGGAAAATTTAACAAGCCTCAGGACTTGCTAAATAAGGCCAAGACCGGTTCCCGGTTGTAGTGGCGATGATGATGATGAACGTCACTAACGAGCGGCGTTTGGAAGCAATTAAAAATTAATATTGAAATCCTGGGAAGGTGGTCTTAACTTTAAAAGTGCTTATTCCTTAGTTCGGTCGTAATAATTGTCCCAACCGTCAGGCTGTTTATAGTGGATAAATTTCAATCAAAGAATTCACTACTCAATGTTCCAGTGCCAGTGATAGAGTGAATCGGTCGAAGTACCGAAAATATGCCTTTTTTTACACATACTTTTTAACAATATCTACACTAAGGTGTGAGATAAAAAATTTAGTAAAACAAGATTTAGCGGGTGTGTTCAAAGCAAGTACTGTAAGACTTCCTCTTCAGTGAAATCTAGCAGAGACCACTTTTGATTGAGTGCTTACGTAGATTTCTTCAAAATCTTCTTGCAGATACATTACTGAAAACATCACATACAACGCGCTTAACCGACGGCGAACCTGAATCAATTGACACACGGGGCCTTTAAGCAACTAGACATTTGTTACAGAGTCAAGTCATAATTCAGACGGGCCACGAAAATAGAGATTTTATAACCCTCTCTATAATAGTTTCCAAGTCGTCCATCAGTCAATGACTTTGGATGCCTTGAGGCATGGGCCTTCTACATGACTGGACACTCGTTACAGAGCCAAGCCACTACAATAACGGCGTGACTGACTATATAGTCGACTCATAATGGCAACGGGCAATGAAAAGACAGACCTTACGACCGTCTTTTGAAAGCAATTCTCAACTCACTTGATCACCGACGTAGTTAGATTACTTAAGGGGACTAAACATTCATTACAGAGTCAAATGACAACAATATAAGCCACACTGGTTACATAGTCAAGCCGTAATGATGACGGGCAGTGATAAACAGAGACCTTACGACCGTCTTTTGAAAATAGTTCTCAAATTGTTTGTTCGCCAATGAACTTGGATTACTTGATGACATGGATCACTTGAGGTAGGGGTCTTTCAGGAGACTAAATGCTCGTTGCAGAACCAAGCCACTATGACGATAGATCATGAAAAATACAGACCATGTAGTCCTCTCTACAATAATTACCAAGTCGTCATTCTACTGATGTAACCGGGCCAATGTACGATTTAAGGCGGCTTTTCATGCTTATTCCATAACGGAATTGTGTCCTGTTTTCAGTATTATAGGAATTGTCAACATTCGGTCCTTTCAGCTTAGGACTGAGGCATGATACTTGACGCAAACGCATTATCTATCCTACCTATTATAACAATCAAACTCGGACACTCTGAATTCTTTTATAATACATGCACACAAAAGACCTTGCCTGGTACCCTTAAATGTCAATACACATTATGGACGGAAGTTGAGGGAGAAGATTGGAAAAATTAAGCAGATTGTCCAACATTTAACTGACGTATCCTTTTTTTTAATTAAGTCTCACAAAGGCGAGTAGACTACTAAACCAATCTATTTATAGTTTGCCGAACTTCTCTTCAATGCATATAGAGATCTGTCATAAGACAAGCGCCCCTCTTTATTCCCCCAACGGCGAAGGTGTGGATAATTCCAGGGTCATACGATAGGCACATAACACAGGTCGCAGTGAAAAGTTAGACTTGCCCTTGTTTTTCAATTCGACTTCTTCCCTTAATTTTTATTAGAGGTTACATTCCTGTACTCTTCATAAATTATGGTTTGTAAGTTCAATAAGTTGTGACCCTAAATAATGGTAGATCAACCATTTCTTCAAAACTACATACCGATGATAAAGCCTGGGATCTGGCAAACATTGATTCTACAGACCCCTTTAGAAAATAGTTTTTAACGCGCTAGTGTACTATGAATCGAATCAAAGCGTGTTTGTTATTGAGTGAATCTTTAGTTCATAAAACGCACACAAAAATAGGATTTTGAAGTAACCTTAAACGTCAAAGCACAGAAAGAGTCGAAGAAGAAAGAAAGAATAAGAAAAGGAAGTATCAACGTGCATTGGTTTTGATTGCATTCCAGAATTGCAAGCTTAGGCTAAAAATGTGATGTTAGTTTTTAATTGATCAACTGAAGCACACTCTCTAATTCATGGCTACCGTGAAAAAAATATTTGGAGAGGTGAAGCAATGACCCTGATTTTTATAGAAAAGAAACAGGTTGCGTTACGTACACTTGTTAAAGTCGAAATTCAGCTAGTTATGGGTATATATCGTACCTAAAGAGTTTTACAAAAGGGATATAACAATTTTGTGTTTTGATATAAACGCACCCTTAAACCTTTTTCAGGATCTGTCATTGTCAAAACATCCGTCAGGTTTTGAAGTGGTGCAGTTCACGAACGAGCTGCGTTTGGAAGTAATTAAAAATTAATATCGGAATTCTGGATGGGTGGTCTTAACCTCACGAGCGCTTACTTCTTAGTTCGATCGCAATAATCGTCCCAACAGTCAGGCTTTTTATAGTGGATACATTTCAATCAAAGCATTCACTATTCACTATTCCATTGCCATTGACAGTGTGGATCGGTTGAAGTATCGAAAGTATCGTAGCCGTAGGAGCTTCAGTTCAAAATAAGCCAAATCAGTCGATTCCACACCGTTTACAGGAATTGCGAATCTATCGAACCACATTGTAAGCAATTTTGCGTAAGGATCTTGCCTTACACCCTCATAAAATCAAACTAACTTAAGAACTGAACTCTCTTGGTCGTTTGAAGCACTCTGGAAACGTTTGAAGAAGATCCTGTCATGAAAAACCTGACAGGTATGGAAGCCATATCATATTCATTCTGATGGCTGACCATAAAACCACCGTTTTCTAAATTTTACAATTAACCTATCAGCCAAAGTCCCTATATTCACCCGATACCTATGTTTGATTGGTTTCGTCTTAAAGGACATCGAAAACTTTCTTTTATCAGACATTTTTTTCTTAAGTATGTTCTTCTGAAAATATTGGGAAAATGTCGAACTAAAACACTGGGAAAATCTTAAAATGCTTTGTTTGTTTATAAAAAATTATTGAAATAATACGTCGGTTAAAGGAATTTCCCCCCTTAACTATTGGAAAATTCAGGCTACGTGTCGCATGAATTTCACGACGTCGTGAAGGATGTGCGTGTTATAAAAAGGAAGTACTACTGAAACTATTGTGAAAACATTCAATTATAGGTGTCTGTAAGAATAAGGCTAGGGGCGGGAAGAGTTTAAGGACGTTATGACCCTAAACTGCAGAAATTGCGAACCTAAAGTAAAAAAAATAAGTGCCACTAAAGCTATTGAGTAAACACTCAACAACTGGCTTCTGTAAAGCTAAACATTATGACCTCAAAGTAGGCCTGAGTGTACTATAAAAAAATATGCTACTGAAGCTTTTGCCAAACAACCAACAAACTAAACAGGCTACCTGATGTCGTGAATGATGTGTGTGCCATAAAAAGTAAGTGGTACTGAAGCTATTGGGTACACTCAACAATTGGTGTCTGTAAAATTAAGGCTAGGTGACGGATGAGTTTTAAGACGTTGCAACCCTAAAATATAGAATTTCATACTATAAAAAATAAGTGCTACTAAAGCCAATACGCAAACACTCAAATATTGGCTTCAGTAAGGGCAACGCTACCTTTGGAATGAATTTCGTTGATATAAAAAGTGAAAACTACTGAAGCTGATCGATAAAGACCCAACTTGGCTTCTATAAAATTAAGGCTACGTGCCGGATGAATTTCAATACGTAAGGATCCTAAAGTATAGAAGTTCGTACTACAAAAAATAGTAAACACTCAAGTATTGGCTTCAGTAAAGTTAAGGTGACCTGCGGAATGTATTTCAAGACGTTGTGAAGAATGCCCAGGATATAAAAAGTAAACACTACTGAAGCTAATCGGTAAGCACTCAATTATTGGCTTCTGTAAAATTAAGGCTACGTACCGGATGAATTTCAAGACGTAAGTATCCTAAAGTATAGAAGTTCGTACTACAAAAAATTAATAAACAATCAAGTATTGGCTTCAGTAAAGTTAAGGTTACCGCCGGAATGAATTTCAAGACGTAACGACCCTAAAGTATAGAAGTTCGTACCATAAAAAATAGGGGCTACTAAAGCCATTACACTCAAATATTGGCCTTTATAAGGTAAAAGCTATTTGTAGGATTAATTTCAAGACGTTATCAAGGATGTACGTGCTATAAAAACTAAGTGCCACTGAAGCTGTTGGTAAACACTCAACTTCTGAAATAGTAGGGTTGTACACCGAATAAATTTCAGAACTCTACATCGGCTACAAAACTTTTGCCTTGCTGT
Organism: Microdon myrmicae; assembly: GCA_963931805.1. NCBI lineage: Eukaryota > Metazoa > Arthropoda > Insecta > Diptera > Syrphidae > Microdon > Microdon myrmicae. The sequence continues at coordinate 15,244,219 of OZ007500.1, forward strand.
TTTCAATCCCACTTCTAGGTTATGGAGATAAAATATGACAATTGTAACGACGTATAATATAAACATGATAAGACTAAGTTTTTCCCAGTTTTCTGAGAACTCTAGATAGTCAAATCATAATGACGATGACAAATTGACACCGTACTAACGCTAATATCTGGTTAAATTCTTGCTGAACATCCTTATACCCAATGGGTTGAACTGGTCTCAAGTTAGAAATTTTACCCCTACCATTGCTTTGCCGACTTTTCTGCATGGAATGGTTGGACAATTGGGAAATAAAGTGAGAAGTTCTCGAAGGAAGGAAGGAAGTTTTGCCCCTACGTATACGACAACTGCATTGCCTTACCGACTTTCCTGCATGAAGTGGTTGGACGGTTGGGAAATAAAGTGAGAAGTTCCCGAAAGAAGGAAGGAAGATACATCCCTACATATACGACAACTGCATTGCTTTACTTATTTTTCTGCATGAAATGGTTAGACGATTGGGAAAAAAGTGAGAAGTTCCCGAAGGAAGGAAGGAAGTTTTATACGACAACTGCATTGCCTTACCGACTTTTCTGCATGAAATGATTGGACGATTGGGAAATAAAGTGTTTGGTTCCCGAAGGAAGGAAGGAAGTTTTATCCCTAATACGAAAACTGCATTGCCTTACCTACCTGGGTTTTATCCCTCCCTACGACAACTGCATTGCCTTACCTACTTTCCTGCATGAAATGGTTGGACGAGTGGGAAATAAAGTGAGAAGTTCCCGAAGGAAGGAAGGAAGGAAGTTTTATCCCTACGCATTCAACTGCATTGCTTTAGTGACTTTTCTGCATGAAATAGTTGGACGATTGGGAAATAAAGTGAGATGTTCACGAAGGAAGTAAGGAAGTTTTATCCCTACGTATATAACTGCATTGGTTTACCTATTTTTCTGCATGAAATGGTTGGACGATTGGGAAATTAACTGAGAAGATCCCGAAGTAAGTTTTACCCCTGCATATACGACAACGGCATTGCCTTACCGACTTCTCTGCATGAAATGGTTGGACGATTGGGAAATAAAGTAAGAGGTTCCCGCAGGAAGGAAGGAAGTTTTATCCCTAATACGAAAACTGCATTGCCTTACCTACCTGGGTTTTATCCCTACCTACGGCAACTGCATTGCCTTACCTACTTTCCTGCATGAAATGGTTGGACGAGTGGGAAATTAACTGAGAAGTTCCCGAACGAAGTTTTACCCCTACGTATACAACTGCATTACTTTACCGACTTTTCTGCATGAAATGGTTGAACGATTCGGAAATAAAGTGAGAGGTTCCCGCAGGAAGGAAGGAAGTTTTATCCCTAATACGAAAATTGCATTGCCTTACCTACCGGGGTTTTATCCCTACCTACGGCAACTGCATTGCCTTACTTACTTTCCTGCATGAAATGGTTGGATGAGTGGGAAATTAACTGAGAAGTTCCCGAAGGAAGTTTTACCCCTACGTATACAGCTGCATTGCTTTACCGACTTTTCTGCATGAAATAGTTGGATGATTGGAAAATTAAGTGAGAAGTTCCCGAAGGAAGGAATGAAGTTTTATTCCTACGCATACAACTGCATTGCTTTACCAACTTTTCTGCATGAAATGGTTGGACGATTGGGAAATTAAGTGACAAGTTCCCGAATGAAGGAAGGACATTTTATCCCTACGTATATAACTGCATTGGTTTACCTACTTTTCTGCATGAAATAGTTGGACGATTGGGAAATAAAGTGAGAAGTTCCCGAAGGAAAGAAGGAAGTTTTACCCCTACGTATATGACAACTGCATTGCCTTACCGACTTTTCTGCATGAAAAGGTTGGACGATTGGGAAATAAAGTGCGTTCCCGATAAAAAGCTGAGAAGCAGATCAAATTAAAAATTTAGTTGATAAATCTGTAATTAATTACAGCATTTTCGAAGATGAAAAGACTACGTAGGCCATTATTCATTTCATCATCATCATCATCGGCACCTCAACCGGAATCCGGTCTTGGCCTATTTAGCAAGTCTTGAGGCTTGTTACATTTTCCATAATAATTTGTTCTTGCGGGCAAGGTTATTAGCCTTGCGCCACCCATTATTTATTTGCATCTATGTTTATCGTTGCGCAAGGTATAATTCAACCGATGTTAGCACCAGCGCCCCAATAATCTCATTCATCTATTATAAATTTTCCACCTACCCTATGTGATACTATAAAGTAGTCCTTAGTAAAAAAGAAGAAAAAAAGCTGATAACAGCGCCGCCTAGAATCCAATGCCCTGCGTATTATCTTTTGAACTTGTGTATGAATGCCATTTTACTATAATATCCAGTGATACAGTTCTTGCTCTACTACTCAGTAAACCTCCCCCGAGTTCACTTCACTTGTTTCCCCATTGTTCCACTTTAGTATTCCCACATTATTTCGCTCGACATGCTCATCCCCCATGCCACCCACGACTGCTCTCTGCCTCAGTCCTAACTACTCAATAGACTACTGAGATTGACTGTTCAATTGAAAATTAGATCTCCCCGTTGTTAATTTGCGCTAATAGCCTTATCCAAAGGTCAACGCTGTATCTAGAACCAAAACAGCTCCCGAACAATATTTTAGAACCGACGCGTAGTCAGGCTTTTTCCGTGTCGCCAGGGAATTTGGAAACCATCCCCAACAACCATTCTAAGCACGCCCACGGTGCCTTTCCCTACCCTCCCGGTCACTTCTTCTTGAGATTGGATAACATAGCAATGTACAACAATTTGATGCCCCGGATGCTGAATGATATCCAATTGACGGGTGAGCTCTTGTTTAATTCTGGGGAATTAACTAGACTCAAAGCGAGCTGAAAGTACATTGATCTTGCCTCACTCTTGTCGGGCGGCTTCTAAATAGACAGGAACAGGGAGCGCCGGTTTGAATTAGGATGGCAACTATGCTACGGACTATTCAAAAATTATAGCTATCCCTGATCAATGTCGATACAATGTAGCCGGCAAAGAAGTGTAATCGAGAAATCGACAGAAATACGATTCGATTGGACTGATTTTCCCAAAGGAATTGATAAATCTAATAGGCACACCACATCCCAGGACATTTTCCATCATAAAAGGCGCACTCAACATATCCCCGCTTATTGGTAAATTAGTCCAGCACGAAAAATACTCCAACAATAATTATATCCATACATAATATTCACTCACCTGCATTTGATTCACCGGTTATCAGCAAACACAAAACTATTCCACTTATTAAAAGTTCTTTGATTCGAGAACATCCTTCTCGAGCCCGCATCCTTCTAAAAGGGGAAAGCAAAACAAAACAAAAAAGGAAAATTTCAAATATAACTCCGAAATGTCGATATGTTCAAAATATTATATCACAAAGCACCAAGACAAAAATTTAAAATTCAAAATCAGGACTTGAGTTTAATTAAAATAAATCGCTTCTCAAAACAATTTAAAATTTTCAGAATAAATATGAAATTAATATAATAACACTAGCCTTAGTTCTGATCCCGTGGCCAAACAACGAGTAACGGAAATTGACAAGTGAGTCGTGAATGGACAACAGGACAGAGGCTTATATAGACTTACCGAGAGCCGCAGATCGCGCTGGAAAGTTCCAAAACTATCTATAGGGATGTGGAGTTTGCCCGAATGCTGCAGATACATTGTTGCCAGTGCACGGTATCAATTCTCCCAGCTATGTTGCAGCACCTCCCCGCACCGGTTGTCACCCTTGAGCTGAAGAACCTGATTCTGCTGACGACAGCGATGCTGAAGATGATCATCGTTCTCATGTTGACAGCGGCAAATGTTGACGTCGATCGATCGCCATTTCATTACTATTCACATGAATCAAGAAACTTTTATTGTTGTTTTTTCTTCTGTCGTTAATATTATTCCAATTGAGTTGCTTTTGGTGGTGAAATAAATACAGGTAATGCGGCAAGAACTAAAATAGTAATGCAAAGACGTAGGTCAAAGTGCACAAGGAACAAATTGGCATCAAAAGACATGGAAATGTCACATATTCGAAGCGCGGCGTCGTGTTCATATGCATAGAGACGCATACCTGGAAGCCGGATGCAGTCGTTGCATGTACCTTCGGGACAGCAACATCACAAAATGGTGGCGTCGTTCTGAAACATGATTTAAATTATTAATTGGGCAACAAAAAAGTGGTTTGCCGGTAGTATTGCATTGTGAGAATCTATTGCTATTTACTATTATTCTTTAATAGATGCTTTACTTGGGTAATGGAAGAAGTGAATTCTAAGTCATGAACAATTTATCTACGCAGAATAACGATGAATGCTCTGTGTGCGCCTGACTAGTCACAGGAAGATGAGTAAAAAATTAAAGAAACGACGGAGATTATGTGTGAAAATATGATGAGAGAAAATGCTCATGTAACGGATATACAAATCTTTTAATAAACCGGATAGGCAGAGCTGGAAGATGAGCCATGGGGACTAATACCCCAGCTGGGTCGAAAAGTCTGAATTTATTTACTTATCCGGCTCCACAAAGGGTTCAAGTTTTGTTCCATTCTCATCTTTAATCACTGATCTCGAGCTAATATCATGAGTTTTGAATTCTGCTTAAGTGGTAATGGCTTTGTGATCTTCCCGGCTGCCGTTGTACCATAAATTCCACAGCAAGGAAACGCTTGGCTACGATCCCATTCGGTCGTACATATGCTAAAAACCGGAAACCACTAAGCTAATCCTTTTTCATAACACCAATATCATGATAGTGTATGTGGATTCTCCTCTTGGACACGACTAAGAGGTTAGACCGATTTTAATTAAGCATTCAACCTGGCCAAAATACTCGGGTAAACTTATTGAGAGGACGGTCAAGGAAACGACGAGAACGTCCAAAGGTTTCGCTATCGGGGCGGCGTCAAGTACCCAGGAACCTAACCACAATCAGGCTAGCGAACGGCCCCGCCCGTATTAAAGAGACCCATAGCGTGTGGAACCGCCGATAGCCTTTCCCCAAAATCAACGAGATTCCTTTCTTTGCCAGCAACGAAAAAATAAAAACAAGGCATACGCCACAGCAAAGGAACTTCCGGAGGCAGTGTTCACGAAACAATGTGAGTTTGTGTAAGCAACTGAAAGACAAGGAAACACAGGTCAGGATCATGGAAAAAATGAGATAGCCAAGTAGTACCACAAACTCCCTTTCGTCAATCATAGCACGACCTGATTCGAAACGTCATTAACCGCCTGAACCAAGGCGAGGCTAGTTTAAAAAAAGATTTTGCACGAATCCGTGTGTCAATAAGTTGCTCCTGATGCCTTACACTTTCTCAACGTGCCACCGACCTACGCGGCCATTCATGGATACCCGATTTTATACATTTTCTTTGCAATCGCGATTCCGTTTTAAGGGTGGAGTCTGCGTCTTCACGCGGTCCGACCTGGATTGCCAGAGGCGTTGGAACCCAATAACTTGGACATCATGTGGTTGAAGGTCGTGCTGAGGAATTCTGTTAAATTTCTTTGTTGTCTTTACCCCTCCCCAGTGAAATCATCATGCAAACGGCAGAAAAGGTGGGCCTAGAAATAAATGAAGACAAAACAAAATACATGATTACGGCGAGAGCAGGTGGACCTTAGAAAACACACATAAACGTCAGGGGCAAGATATTTGAGAATGTTAAAGAGTTTAAATATCTGGAAACAATATTGACGGCCAGTAAGGAAATGTCGAAGGAAATTAACAAAAGACTACACTCCGGCAACGCTAGGTGGCATGCAGTCAGTAAACTGCTGAAATCCAAACTGCTATCACGTAATATAAAGCTCCGTGTCTATAGAACCATAATCATGCAAATTGTTCTATACGGATGCGAAACATGGGCTCTCACAAAACGGGAAGAAAACAAATTCCGCGTATTCGAGAATAAAGTTTTAAGGGGTGTCTTTGGAGGTAAATGTGACGAGGAGGCAGGACAATGGAGGTGTGGGGTTTCTTCAAGGCGCCGAAGAACCACCCACTACTTTAACCCCACCTAATCTTCCTCTACCTTTACAAGGCATTGGTACTTACCTGCAATCAGGCAGCATTAAGCTACCCTTCAATAATCTTAAATACCTGTAAAGCATCCCATGGCAGTATCATCACCTTGCCACAGCATCATCCACATCGCTGTATCCCTTAAAACATATTTGCTTCCTCTGGTCGGCACCCATGTCCATTGCCAACCATTAGGAAAACTTCCACGGTCCCCTCGTCGGTATTCATGCCAATCATTTTCACAGCAATCTCGCTGTGTTTGCTTTTCTCAAGCAACCGCTGATCCCACGATCATGACATGCAAATCGCTAGCTAATACAGCTGCAACCAATTATCTCGGATCGGTCGCATAGACGATAAACCAGCAGTGAATCGGATGCGATCCTAATGTATTTGCATTAGCCAATCCAAACAAGTGCGCATCTTAGCGCTTGCCCTTTTAGATACCATTACGGTATATACAAAATACCTTCTATCGTTTATGATAGAAACGTTTTAGGTATATGCACGCTTATGTTTGAACAGCTGCATAATTTCGTTCTATTCGTACTTCAACGCGCGTTTCGTTTGTCCTTCCTTCCAGTAGGAAGACATTCATTCCAATCGTTACGATATCTTTCAAGAACCTTCCAATGGGACGCGGTCGGTTTCTCATTGGTCGCAGCGTGACGGAAGGATTGTTTCCCCTGCGATGATGTGCGTCGAAACCCATCGCAATCCCCGAGGCTGGGTCAATGTCGTCCAACAACGAGAGTCAGATTTCATCTTATTAGAGGTGCATACGTTTTATGCGGTGCAGAGTTGTGGAGACACAAAATTAAAAAACTCAAGCGCGTTCGCGGTTAGTTGTTAAAAAGTGAAAGTAACGAAAGAACATTCACCAGTTGTTAAAAGGTAAAAGTACGAAAAACATTGTGCTAAATCTTGCTGCTGACATCCCTTAACTTATTAAAAAGTGAGAATAAAGAAAAACATTCACCAGTAAAGTTTCATCAGTGTGTGTTATTAATGTGGTTTTCCTGTGTGAACATCTTCAGCATAAAATCGCTGGTATTACGCTTAACCCGCGTCCGTGCTGACGCATTAATGATAATTAGCCACAGAGGAAACTCCACAACCACGAATTGGAAGAGCTATACCGCAAACCTATAATAGTGAGAGTAATCAGGTCGCGAAGATTAAGATGGGCCGGACACGTGTTCCAAGAATGGGCAACGATAGGACCGTGCATAGAATTCTTGACGGTAAACCAACGTGAAAGATACCAACAGGACGGCCGCGAGGGAGATGGGAGGACAATGTTAAGTTTGACCTCGAAGACATCGGATCGGATGATCGAACGTGGAATGAGAGCACACAGGACAGGGGGCAGTGGCAGAGTCGAGTCGGCGAGGTCATGAACTTCCGGCTTCCTACAGGCCAGTAAATGGATGGAAATGGTCTTTACCCCTCCCCGAATGACGATCGACCAGCGACATTTTTAGAACATTTTTCACGTCCTGTCGACAGGATACAGATCAACCCCCGGCTTTTCAAATTGTCGTCCTTGGCGAATTTAATGTACACAACTCCGGGTGGTTGGTACTTTCTAACAGAACCGACGAGGCCGGGGAGCTGGCGGAAATGTTCGCTGTTAGCTGCAATTTGACTGAACTCGTGGAGGAACCTACGCGAGGGCCGGATGCCCGAGGTGATTATGCGAACAACCTGGATTTGATTTTACATCCGAGCCGAGCATTTATACCGTGGAGGTTGCTGTGCCATTGGTAAACTCAGATCACTGCTTAGTATCGGTCGCGTAACCACCTGCATTTCAAGTGAATAACCGGCCTAAGCAACTTCGTTATGTATGGAGGAATGAAGCTGCTAACTGGGAGGATTTTCGAGATGTCTTCGCAACCTTTCCGTGGTTGGAGGTGTCCTTTTGAGTCCGATGTTAACGCCTTCCCGGAGTCGGTCACAACCTCCGGATGGAGATCTACATTCCGCATTCTATGAAAAGAAAATCATCTGATAAACCTTGGTTTATCCAATTCCACCGAGGTTAACAGAATGAATTTTGTGAGAATCAGAAACGCGTGCAAACAGGCGATTGATACCACGAAGAAGGCCGAGTGCAGTCATCTGAACCCCCTCCTATTTATTTTAACCATTAACGACATAGGCTCTAGTATCAGTCACTGCTCTATCTCGCTTTACGCAGATGATGCCAAACTTTTCAAGATAATCCGCTCTCCCCTAGACTCCTCACTTCACCAATCTGATCTTGACAGGTTTTCGATTTGGTACCAAAACAATTGCCTAGAACTGAATATCGCCAAATGTCACACAATTACCTTCTCACGGAAACGCTCCCCCACCCAGCCACGCTCCTATCTCTTACTTAACCAACCGATAACATCGGTTAAATCGATTCACGACCTGGGCATCCCATGTGACAAGAAGATCAATTTTACCGCACATATTGACATTATCCTTAAGGCCAACGCCCCACTTGGATTTGTGAAACGCTGGTCAAAAGAATTCCTAAATCCTTACGTCACACGCTCACTCCACATAACCTTTGTTTGTTCTCTGCTCGAGTATGCTAGTCAGGTCTGGCCCCTGTATCATTTGTCTCACATTCGCAGAATTGAGAGCGTACAGCGTCGTTTCTTACGCTTACCCTCCGAGGACTAAACTGGAATCATCCTCTGACCTTACCCCCTTACACAAGCCGGCTCCTTTTAAACAATCTTAACAAACTTGAAGAGCGCAGAATCTATGCCGACATTGTCGATTCTGGGTGCAAAGAAGCCATTAAGGATAAAGAGTTGAACTTCCGGTTGTATAAATCAAACAATACTGAGAAAAACGGAAAAACATTTAAGAGAGCTAAAAATGACAGCAATTCGTATATTCAACGCGCCAAGTTCTTGCATGACTAGAGAGTGAGACAAAAATACTTTACTCTCCCACTGGTAGCAGAAACTTCTGGGCATTCATGACAAACATTCAAAACTCAGTCTCTTCATCCAATTCATCGCTTATAGTTGATGACAGACCAGTCACCACTGCAATAGAGAAGGCGAATCTGCTTGCTGCACATTTTGCAGCCAACTCAGCGCTACTTGATACCACATCAGTTCCGCCTCAACTTGAGCATAAGCAACACACCATGAGCTAGATTCACTTCCGAACGCGTACTGTTGCCCGCGCACTCAAAGAGTTAAACGCAAACAAATCCGCTGGTCTGGATGGCATTCCCCCAATCCTCTTGAAGAGATGTTCATCTTCACTCGCTAAACCACTGCGGAAACTCTTCCATTTGTCTTATTCTACTGGCCGTTTCCCAAATAGATGGAAGTCAGCAAACATTCGTCCAATTCCCAAAAAGGGTAACAAATCATCCCCTTCTTCTTCTCGGCCCATAGCACTAACTTCTATTCTCTCCAAGGTTATGGAATCACTTATCAACCGTCAACTTTCGAAATATCTGGAATCAAATGACCTCCTCAATGACCGCCAATACGACTTTCGTAGCAACCGATCCACAGGAGATTTGATGGCGTATCTTACCGAAAAGTGTAGCCATTCCGTCCACTACCTCGGTGAAAGCAAGGTAGTCGCATTGGATATTTCAAAAGCCTTCGACAGAGTTTGGTATCCAGCCCTTTTGTTAAAATTGCATTCATGTGGAGTGGACAATTCCCTGATTCAATGGATAAGAGACTATATTTCTGTCCGTTCAATTCAAGTGGTTCTTGATGGTGTCAAATCTATCTCCCATCAAATGAATGCAGGTGTTCCATAGGGTTCGGTACTCTCACCCACTGTATTCTTGATCTTTATAAATGATCCCTTGTCAATTAGTCACAACCCAATTCACTCGTTTGCTGATGATAACACGTTGAGTTTCTCATACTCATACGAACACTCCCGTCCAAACTGTTCGAACCTCACTACCAACCAGCAACTTATGCTTGATACATTGAATTCAGACCTCAACAAGATATATCAGTGGGGATTATCTAACCGAGTAGAATTCAATGCCTTAAAAACTCAGTACTGCTTCTTGTCGTCAAAGGCGGGCCCCAAAGTAAATATACTGTCTATGAACGGCACTTGCATCGACGAAATCAATGAACTATCAATCCTCGGCACTCGAATTAATTCGACTTTTAATTGGAATGACCACATATTTGAAGCTGTGAAAAGTACAGCCAAATGTATGGGGTTCCTTAAGAGATGCAAAAGATACTTCACTCCATCCAACCTGGCCACTATTTACAAGGCGTACATTCGTCCAAAAATGGAGTTCAACTCCCATATTTGGTCAGGCGCATCCAAAACTGCACTACACGTGCTCGACAGGATGCAAAAGTGAGCAGTGAAACTTATTGGGGACTCAGTCGTAAGTCGATCAATTCCGTCGTTAGAACACAGTGGCAACGTATCATGCCTATCTCTTTTCTATAGGTATTACCACGGTCGTTGCTCATCTGAACTTGCTGAATGTGTTCCACCCCTTCAGAAATTTTACCGCGCTACCCGTCAATCTGTGAATGCGCATCAGTTCACGTTGAAAGTGGACTTCAGGCGCACAAATAAATATAGAGAGTCATTCTTTAGCCGAACCACACGAATGTGGAATGTTCTGCCTGATCATGTGTTTCCTGGTCGTTGGGATGTTCAAAGATTCAAGACCAATACACAACGACACCTCCTTTCCTTATCCACTTCTTCTCCATCGGCTCGCACTGTGCTTTGACATTTAAGGGTACTTCAAAATCCCCTTTTGTGCGCGTTAGTGTAACACAAAAAATCTTTGCCCACCGTTGTAGCGATTCAAAACCGCTACACCTTTCCACTTACCTAAAACCCCCTAACCTATCCCATCCTTATACCCACAATACTTACCTGTCCACCATTCACTCATCCATTCACCCATAGCGAATCATATGTGCGACAGATGAAACCTAAAGTTAATCTGCTGCACATTGATACAATCCCCTAACCCTAATTTCCTTTTTAAGCACAAACAATCAGTTTGTGTTTCACAAATTAATTTATACTTGTGGGCAAATCTCGGTTCGCCCCAGTATAAAAGGACGGCGCATTTTGGTTTCGCGGGCAGCACTTTTCAGTCAGACACTCAGTCAGTCAGGCATCTAGGCACACTTCACTCATACTCAAGATAATACTCAGACAGTACAGTCGCATACGTATAAGACATCGCAAGCCATACACATCGTTATACTATATTATATTATATTATATTGTATTATATTATATTATAATTATTCATAAATATAAATATAAATATAAATAAAGGACCTCCCAAAACTTGGTAACAATAATAACAATAATAATAAAACAAAAAAAAAAAACCTTGCGACTAGGTTTGCTTGTTTCTCTTCCTTTTGCTTTCATTTATTGATATTACTTTCCTTTTCGTTTGTTGCCTTTTGTTTCTATTTCATTTGCTGGTTTCTGTTTCCTTTTCATTTGTTGCATTTTGTTTCTTTTTCGTTTGTTGGTTTTACTCCTTTCTCGTTTGTTGGTTTTTGCTTCCTTTTCGTTTTTGTTGTTAGTTTTCTTTGTTGATTTCTGTCTATTTTCTCCTTTTCTTTCCTTGTTTCCGCGCGCTACTTGTCTCTGTCGCTTGTCTGTTCACATATTTTGTGGCTGATACGACATGGACACCTGCTCTTCTCGTGGTGTGGGCCATCAGCCGGATCAGGGCATGATGGCTCTCATAAAGAGGCTGAAGGAGGACCTCGAGGCCCTCAGGGCTGAGAACGCGGTCCTAAAAAATAAATTGTCGCGACTGGAGGCTGCCCCATTCGCGTCCCCATTCGGTGCCGGTTCGGAAGCTTCTGATTCAGAATCAGAGCTCGAGCCGGAGTTAGAGATTGTCATCGACAACTCTGACGACTCAATGGATGACGGTCAGTCGCGTACCCCTACCCCAAATTCATCTAGGGCACCAAAGCGAAAAACGCCGCTCCCAACAACAAGCTATGAGGGAGGATCCTCCAATAAGCGCGTCGCTACCGGCTGCCCGCCAACACCACCCCCGTCATCATCATCACCTGTCCCCAAAAAGTTGTCGAACCCCGCGATAACACAAAATTACCCGAAAATCGTGCCTCCGCAGGAGTCTTGCCCTCCGAGGCCAACTCCGGTGGTTAACCCAAAACCAAAGGCCGCTTGTGTTCCCAACACTGTCCAGCCAGCGGGCGGGGCCCGCCCACCTGTTTCTAAGAAGAAGTAGCAACCCGGGGTCTTTGCACGAGACCTCAATTTAAAAAGTTTCGTCGGTGACATGAACCGACTAGGGATCTCCAACTTCAAGGCAAAGACCTTAAGCCCATCCCTAAACAAAATCGTGACCTACGATAGGGAAACCTACCACAAGGTTAACGACAACCTGAAGGCCAAGGAGGTGAACTATTACACCTTCACTCCGGCCGACGAAAAGTCGAGGACAATCCTCTTAAAACGAGTCGCTCCCTCTTGGGAAAAGGACGACATCGTAACTGCTCTTGAGGCAACATTTCCTAACGTCAAATTCATTGACGTCAAAAAATTCTCTCCCCCACAACGGTTTGTGAACATCAGACCGCAAAAATACAGCAAGCTGAACATATGGCAGCTTCACCTTGCCCCAGGAACCGACATAGATTCCATAATACGGACAAAGTCGCTTCCAATCTTGCACTAGCAAGTTGTCTTTGAGGTATTTCATAACAGAGAAATGCCTCAATGCAGACGTTGCCAACGTTTCGGGCTTGCATCCCGAAACTGCAACATGAGTCGCCGTTGCGTTCGTTGCGGAAAGCCTCACGATATTGGCAAGTGCGAACTACCGCTAGCAAAATACGATCCCGCAACAAATGTGCAGGATGAAATAACACTGCCAACTTGCTGCAACTGGGGCAACAAAGGACATCCGGCTAGCTACAGGAATTGTCCTAAATATAAAGAAATCATACAAAGATCCAAGGAGACTCGAGCTGAGCAAACAGCCAAGTCAGACTTCGGAAGACAGGCCACACAGAACCTCGTCCAAAATGTATTTACATTTGCCGACATGCTTAGGGGACAGCAGGCAAAGAACATAAAAACTCTCACAACTCCTCCCCCCCGCCCTCAAAATCATACTCAAGTCCCTAAGCGAGCCCCGGTAAAGGCCAACACGACGCCTCAAACTCAAGCGACGGTGCAAAGGCCCCCGAGGGGGCAATCTTCAATGCTCGAGAAGCTACTCAGTTTCTCCCGCTTGATTGAAGATATTCGACCCCGATACGAGAAACTATCAACCGAGGCTGAGAGGGAGGCACTCCTTTTCACTGCATATGCAAGACATACCCTTCACAATGGATTCCAAAATTAAAGTTATCCTCATAAATGTCAACTCCCTTGTTTCGCATTCCAAGCGTATGATAGTCTCTGACTTCATAAAGGAAAACCGGGCGGACGTGGTACTTGTAACCGAAACTAGGTTGCATCCATGTCACCGTCCCGTATTCCCAAACTTCTCCATGGTTCGAAGAGATGGAACCCTCACTGGCGGTCCCACCATCAACGGAGGTGGAACTTGTATACTGGTTAATAGCGGACTTCGCCATGAAGCTATTGACCTCCCACACCTAGAGTCCATAGAGGTGTCTGGAGTTGAACTGCATCTGGCTAGTAATGGTAGAGTGAATATATACTCCGTATACCACTCGCATAAAACCAATTATGGCCCCATTAATCCCGAAGATATCGGCAAACTAATAAGGAACTCGGGGCATACACCCTTCATCAAAGGGGGCGATTTTAACTCCAGACATCCCCACTGGAACAACTCTGTCTCTTGCCCAAATGGCACAAAACTGTACCAATGGTACACCGCAAACATGTATGCCCTCAATTTCGAAATAGTCGCACCCACGGTTGGTACTCGAGGTAACTCAATTCTGGACATATTTATTGTGTCCAAAGACCTACTTCCACAAATCACTCCTCCTCAAGTTTCATCGGGTGTATCTGACCACAACGCTGTGACCACATTCATTCGCGGCTATCGAGCATCTCGGGCTCATATCAGATACATACCCGATTATGGGCGCACAAATTGGGACAACTTCAATATTACATTGAACGATAAACTCCACCAATTCTCTCTTCCCACTGACAGGAATCTAACGACGGTTGAGATAAACAACGCTGCAAAACGACTTCACGAGATTCTAGTTGAAACTTCGGAGACTCATGTCCCGAAGTACAAACTTGAAAATACCTATCAGATCCCCCAGGACGACCTCACTCTTCGTCTCATCCGGGAGCGTAAAAAGCTCTGCAGAATGAGATTTCGTCACCGCTTTACACAAAGGGAGCCATTATTGCGATCCATTATTCACAATATTGGTACACTGATAAAACAGAGAATCCAAAACAATCGTACCCGACAATCGGAAGACAAGCTGAAGGGTATTTAGATGGACCAGAACGTTTATAAAAATGTTAAAAAGATATGTGGCTCTTCCCGCATCACTGGGCCAATTATGCACAATGGTGTTGTTGTCAATAACGACACCAATAAAGCAAATATCATCGGAGAGACCTTCGAAAACAATCACAAACTTAGTCTCCAAGATGGCGACCCGGATACTAATGCAATCGTTAGTTCAGAGGTCCACAGTAAGCTGGACGACTTCAACGAGCCAATTGTTGTCTTTAACCCAACTAACAGTGCATACTTCGATGACACACGTGATAATGGTCACGGTTTCATCACACCAAATACCCTACAGAGCCTGGTTAAATCTCGACACCCTAAGAAGTCACCTGGTATCGACAACATGTCATACCACTCGTTGCGAAGGCTTTCTGCCTTATTCTTTATAAAGCTCTCCATTCTGTTCAACCATGCTTACAACATGGGGTACTTTCCCCAAGCTTGGAGGCACGCTATTATTTGTCCAATAGCAAAAGTTGGGAAACCAACGTATCACCCCTCAAGCTTTCGCCCTATCTCGCTTCTCACTTGCATCAGCAAAATATATGAAAAATTCATATACGAGAAACTAAATAACTTTGTCAGTGCCAGGCACCTAATACCTGATTTCCAATTCGGATTTCGAAGAGCGCACAGCACCACTATGGCTCTCAATTTATTTCAAAACCACGTCTGCGTGCGGCTCTTTAATAAGGAACCCACTGTTGCGGTAAGCCTAGACATTGAAAAAGCTTTTGATACGACTTGGATCGAAGATCTCACTTTTAAACTATTAAATACTGGCCTCAGTAGAACGCTATGTAGTATCATCTACCCGTTCGTTCGAAACAGAGCCTTCCAAGTTAGAGTGAATGGAAAGCTTTCCCGAACTTTTCACGCCGCTGCAGGCGTACCACAGGGCTCCATTCTAGGCCCCATTTTATTCAATATTTACACCTCCGATATTTCCCGCCCTGTGGACGGGAGAGTAAATCAGATATGCTACGCGGATGACGTCCTGGTGTACACGTCAACCAAAGGCCGTAACCTCGCAACAAATCGACTCAACCGTCACTTGGACGAACTGTATCAGTATTACAGTCGATGGAAAATCCGACTTAATCCATTCAAAGCAGTAGCCATAATTCTGAGTAGTAAACACTCCCAACCTGCTTCTCGATATTCACAGAATATTCGAATAAAAATGGGAGATACTACGATTAGACCACAGGACAAGATGAAATATCTTGGGGTCACTTATACCCCAAAAATGAATTTCATCAAACATGTGACCCATATTCTCCAAAGGGGCCTCGGTCGGTCTAAGCAACTGCACAACATCTTGAAGTGGAGGAACAAAGTTGACACCAAAGTTAAGCTTCTCTGCTATAAGTAGCTAATCCGATCTGGAATATCGTACGCCTTTCCCATATGGTCCTGCATATCTTCGGCCCAAATGGAAAGACTTCGGGTTTTCGAAAGGAAACTCCTCAGAAGATGCACCAATCATTCTAGAAGGCCTGACGGTCGTCATTACCCTAACTCTCACCTATACGAAGGCGCCCCCATTACCCCTATCGACGAGTACTGGCTTCAATTAGCATATAAGTACCTCGAAAACATTCAGAACAGCGAGAACCTACTTGTACGGGACTCTTGCGTTCTTGACCCTTCTCTCTCTCTCGATCTCTTCGGATCACACCCCCACAATTTCTTCTTCAGTACAAAACTGAAGAAAGCACCCTTCCCAACAACATTCCCCTCTATAATAGAGGATTCCTGGACCCATCCCATAGGGTCTACTATTAACAAACCACACACACAAACGCACAGTACAAGACGGCACAAACACAAATATACACACCGACCAAAGCGCAGATTATCAGACGCCAAAGACGTGATCTGCGTTCACTACCGCACCCAAAACCTACCGGTCTTGTACGATTTATTTCCCACCATCCCTCTATAAAAGTAGTTAGAGAACACCCGGACTAACACTGTCCACACTATCCTTGCGAGACCGAGCCCAACATCCTCACGGATGTGGGTAATTCTGGTTATCGCAAGATGACCAGAAGTCAGAGACAAGATAAAGGACACATATGTCCTTGTCTCGCTAAATTCGGCCTTCTCGCCACAATTTTTTTTTCTTTTTTTTTTGTTTCGCGGGCAGTCCGAAAGCAGCAATTAGAGGAGACAGACTTCAAAGAGAAAAAATAAAGTAATCACAAAACAAAAGAAGACCTTTGTTTCGGCGCCAGGTAAGAGTATTAACACAAAAATAAAATTAAATATTGTTGTGTACCGATCTCTTCCGGTACACCTAACACCGTCTTCTGTCAGACTCAATCAATTGCCCAAGCCTGCTCTCCTCCATAACATTTCACACAAACCCCCGTAGCTTACGTAATCCTCGACGCTTCTACTTGCCCGCCCAACACACTTCTTATGGCTGTAATGAACCCATCTCGCGTATGCTACGATGATTTCAACCTCTCCACTCCCGCTCTCAAACGCCGTCTCCTAAATTTTTGACTGTTTTTGGAGAGGGCAATTATCTTTAACGCTTTTTTGTCGAAACCAGTTTTTTTTTTGACTCGTATGACATATATCTGAAATTCTACTTGTCTAACCTCAAAAAAATGATGACACATTCCATTCGTTATTTTAAAATACTATACAATAACCTTCTGTATAAATGTTTATATTGTTGAATGGAAATGGCGAAGGTGAATTTGAGATAAACTTATAGTTCACAGTCACATCGTAACAATGGAGACTAGCTGAATTTTGTTTAGCAATATAATTCACAGTCAATCAGAGCAAGGTACTCTTGATAGGGTGAGGAAAAGAATAAAAGAGAGTCAGTCATGAAAAGTTTAATAAACTGAATATTTTTATCCCACACTTGGGGGCTCAACCGGGTTTTATAGAAGGAATAAAGACGTCAACGAAAGAATAAAGTTGGCAGAGAAAAACTAAAGTACGACGACAAAGGGGTAAAAACGATGAATAAATACGACAACATAGCTTCTAACCTCGCGAGGATAAATTAACCACGCCTGAAGCGAGCGATTTCACAGTTGGCAAATTGCGACAAAAGGCTAAGATGTGTGAATTAGCCATCGGTGGTATGAAATGCGAGACATCCGCCCTACTGTTTGAACGTGATCCAACGAGCAATTGGATGAGAATCACTAACGAGGAGCTGAACTAGGATATTGCATCTGACACAGGACTCCACAATTACGCAGGAAATTACGAAGAGAAGGATCGCAGACAGGAATCTCAACCCAGGGCAGTGCCAACAAACCGCGAAAGGGAACTTCATATGCGCGAATTGGAACTAATGCAGCATGAACTCGAACTCGCTCGACGTGAAATTGCGATGCTGCGACAGGACGAGCACTTAGCCGCAGGTGAGTCGCGAGCACGGGAGACGCGCGAAAGACGAAGCGAAACAGCTGGTTTATTTTCCCCGCAGTCAAACATGGGCATTTAGATGATTGCTGAATTAGTAAGTGAGTTCAACGGTACGCCTGATAATTTCCATGTGTGGGAAAGGAGATCAAGTTCATGAAGGAGAGGTATGACATGGCAAAAACGATGGTCGGAATGAAACTCGGGAAGAAAGCGTTCGATGGGTTGCATTCAAAAGCCGAACATCTGGAAATGATCTTTTCCGAGCTCATGCACGAATTAGGTCAGATGTATCGCCCGAAGCAAACCAGGATTGACACACAAAAAAATTGAAGCACGAATGTAGAAGAACGACGAGACCTTCCGAGAATACGCACGCGATAAGATTGGGTAACATTGTGCCGATCAATAATGAAGATATGATAGATTATCTTATCGAGGGTATCCCTGATAAATTGCTATCGAGGGTATTCCTGATAAAATATCAAGCTCTCATACAGTGCTTCCCTACGAAGGAATCCTTAATGGACACATTCGATAAGATAACCTTATGGGAACAGTCGTCAGCAAACGCGATTAATAAAAGGATGAAACGTCATATAAGAAACCCAATGCAAGAGGCGAGAAGAAGAAACCCACTGGCAATGAAAAAAGGACATATCGTAACAGCGGCTTCAATTGCGAGGCAGCAAGTCGTGTAAGCGCAACATGTCCTTCGAAAGAACTAGGCCCAAAATGTTTCCATTGCAACGAACACGGTCATATCGCAACAAAATATCGACAAAATAAAGAGGCTTGCATTGTAACACGCAGTTCACGGAAGAAATATATGAAGATGGTAACGATTCATGGCAGTAATATCGAAGCACTCATCGACACCGGGAGCGATCTGACTATCGTGCGCAGAGGCGAGTAGGGGAGAATTGGATCCCCACCGCGTCAACTGACCGAAGTACTGTTTGCAGGAATAGGATCACCTGCTCATAAGGCGTTAGGAGAATTCCAAACGGAAGTCACGAAAGATGGGCTCTGTTTTCAGACTCTCATACATGTTGTTTCAGGTTCTATGTCTCCCCAAAAATTATTGATCGGAACTGAGTTCTTGGGACCAAGAAACTTCCACCCAAAGAACGGCACAATTTACTTTAATCCAGATGACGATGCTGAAGAATTACCGGAGATTTTGCAGATCAGCATGCTCGAAGAAGAGAATCGTGCTAAGACTGATCTTTCGCACATCGAAGACGAAAACACGCCGGAAAAAATAATGACGTGCATAGAAAATTACAGCCCCAACAAGACATTGAAGGCAACAGTGAGTATGAGACTCATATTAAAAGACAACGAACCAGTATATTAAAAGGCAAGGCGAAAAGCACATAGTGGACAATCAAAAAGCGGAATGGCAGAACCAGGGCATCATTCGACCCTCATCATCTAATTATGCCAGCCCAATTGTGTTAGTCAAGAGAAAAGACGGAACACACAGATTGTGCGTTGACTATCGACTTCCGAATAAGAAAATTATCCGAGACAGATACCCCCTGCCGATAATCGAGGGCCATGGGGATAAACTGCAAGACGCGAAGATCACTCGACTTGAAGAATGATATCTTCGACGTGCCAGTCGACGCCGAAAGTATTAAATATACCGCATTTATTGTTCCAGATGGACAATTGGAGTGCCTACGTGTCCCTTTTGACCTGTGTGATTCACCATCAGTTCTCCAGCGATATGTAAATGCTTTTTTTCGGGACGCCATGCGGGATGGACATGTCGTAGCGTACATGGATGATCTGATTGTTCTTTCCAACGACCGCGAAGACGGGCTGAAAAGGTTGGACCACATTATCGAAGACGGAACCGTCCGACCGACGGAGCTGAAAGCTGAAGCGGTTAGACGTTTTTCCGAGCCTAAGAATATCCGACAAGTGCAAGCTTTTTTGAGACTGACGGGATACTTCAGGAAATTCATTCATGACTACTCAAGGAATGCACGACCTTTATCAAACTTTTTGCGAGAAGATGTCAAATTTAATTTTGGAAAAGCCGAAAAAGAAGCTTTCGAGCTACTGAAGACGTGCCTAAGCCAAAAACCTGTGCTTAATTTGTATCGAATAGGAGCTGAGACGGAACTCCATACGGAGTCATCGAAGTATGGATACGGATCCATTTTCTTGCAACACAACGAAAACGATGGGCTGCTGCATCCAATATACTTCGCCAGCAGTAAAACAACGCTGGTGGAAGAGGAGTATTCGAGCTATGAGCTTGAAGGTTTGGCAGTTATCAGGACACTTCGGCGATTCCGAGTATATCTGCTGGGTATACATTTCAAGATTCTACCGATTGAAAGGCCTTTATAATGACGATGAACAAGAAGGATCTTTGCGTTCGAGTAGCTCGATGGGCATTGCTGCTCGAAGAATTCCAATATTCGATAGAGCATAGATTGGGACGGGTATGAAGCACCTCGACGCATTACACCGAAACCCACCTCCCGGATGATTACAATAAAGAATGCCTTACTGCGCGACTCAAGAAAGCACAGGAGCACTACGACGACCTGCAGGAGTCGGTTAAGCGGTTGGAAGAAAGAGAGCTCGATGTCTATACCGTTCAACGTGGTTTATTATATAAAGATGTCGGTGATGAGGTGCGCGTTGTGATTCCGAGGTCAATGCACCTACAGGTGATACGAAAAGCCCATGAACGAGGCCAATTTGGGATCAATAAGACAGAGGTCTTGGTCCAGAATGATAGCTGGATACTTGATTTAAGGATTAAGATTGAATAGGTAATTCGGAACTGTATTTCGTGTATACTGGCCGAGCGTAATCGAGCAAAACGACAAGATTCCTAAATCCTGTAGAGAAGGGCAGTGTGCTCCTCGACACCTTCCACATCGATCACCTGGGTCCGCTGGCGTCCACCAAAAAGTCTTACGCACGAATCCTGGTCATTGTGGACGCTTTTTTGCAAGTACATTTGGCTGTATGGCACAAAATCGACGGCATCCTTGAAGTCATCTGCCATTTGCAAAGGCAGTCATTATCTTCAGATGATCATTTTCGACACGGGTACTGCGTTAGCTTCAAGGGAGTTTTTTTATTTTTATTTTTTTATTACACCTCTCTCGAGAGAGACGAACCTATAGTGCCGAGTGGGCCCCCGAGATGCCATCAAATAACTGTTGCAGTTTTTTTTTTTGAACAGTTGCAGGTTGTAACGCTTCGGGAACACTCGCGTAGGAAGGGAGTTCTACAGCTTTCCCGCTCTGTAATAGAGCTATTGCCGCGAAGAGGGCATTGAGCACATTCTGGCAACCACGGGGATACCAAGGGCCAACGCTCAAGTTGAAAGGCTGAACCACATCCTACTACCACTGCTGACAAAACCATCAGTTACTAAACCAAGTGAGTTGTATCGGTACCTGGACACGGTACAATGATAATACAAGGCCATACCGCATCGGAGCATGGGGATGTCACCATTCCGGTTTATGTTCGGAGTCGACGCTCGTTTGAAGGAGGATCCGCAGATTAAGGAGCTTCTGGAGGAATAATTGATTGTCCCATTCGACGAACAACGAGCAGAACTCCGCAAACAGGCAAAGGACGTATTTAGTCTGAAAACAAACGGAACTTCAATAAAAGCAGGAAGGCGGCGTTCCGATATCAAGAAGGCTCGCACACAAGTCCCTTGGACCGTATGAGACTATCAACACCCTGCGCAACGATCGCTACGTTGTGCCTCCGATAGGAGAGAACCAGGGGCCCAAACAAACATCATCCGTCGCCGACTATATGAAACCCTGGACAAGCGACGACAGTGAGGATCGATTTAGGAGTGACGACGAGGACGAAGGCGATGAACATTCGGGTCGAATGTCCAGTCAGGATGGCCCAGTGTGAAATGGAAATGACGGAGGTGAACTTGAGATAAACTTATAGTTCACAGTCACATCGTGACAATGGGGACCAGCTAAATTTTGTTTAGTCCTATAATTCACAATCAATCAGAGCATGGCATTCTTGACAGGGTGAGCAAAAGAATTAAAGAGAGTCAGTCATGAAAAGTTTAATAAAGTGAATATTTGTATCCCACAATATTATTTCTCCTTGCCTTTCGTACATGGGTAGGTTGCCTCAAAAATGATATTTTTTCAACATTTTCATAAGGAAATGTGAATACATAAGTAATATAATATGAATATATATTATTTAAGTTTATTGTCTCCCAAAAACCGTAGAGAATAGAATCCTTGATTTTGATTTAATTTTCAACATGAATACAGAAAACTATCCTACGAGTTTTTTTTTTTACACGCGCGCACAAAAGGGAATTTTGAAGTACCCTTGAATCGCAGAGCACAGTGCGAGCGGGTGGAGAGGAAGTGGGTAAGGAAAGGAGGTGTCTATGTATATTGGTCTTGAATGTCTGGACATCACAACGGCCAGGAAACACATAATCAACCAGAACATTTCACATTCGTGTGGTTCGGCTAAAGAATGACTCTCTATGTTTATTTGTGCGCCTGAAGTCCACTTTCAACGAGAACTGATGCGCATTCACAGATTGACGGGTATCGCGGGAAAATGTCTGAAGGGGCGGAACACATTCAGCAAGTTCAGTTGAGCAACGACCGTGGGAATACCTATAGAAAAGAGATAGGTATGATACGTTGCACCAGTGTTCTAACGACAGAATTGATCGATTGACGGCTGAGTCCCCAATAAGTTTCACTGCTGGCTTTGGCATCCTGTCGAGCACGAGTAGTGCAGTTTTGGATGCGCTTGACCAAATATGGGAGTTGAATTCCATTTTTGAACGAATATACGCCTTGTAAATAGTGGCCAGGTTGGATGGAGTGAAGTATCTTTTGCATCTCTTAAGGAACCTCATACATTTGGCTGCACTTTTCGCAGCTTCAAATATGTGGTCATTCCAATTAAAAGTCGAATCATTTCGAGTGCCGGGGATTGATAGCTCCTTGACTTCGTCGATGGAAGTGCCGTTCATAGACAGTATATTAATTTGGGGCTCGCCTTTGACCACAAGAGGCAGCACTGAGTTTTTTTGGGCATTGAATTCCACTCGGTTAGATAATCCGCACTGTTGAGGTCTGAATTCAATGTATCAAGCATAAGTTGCTGGTTGGTAGTGACGTTCGAACAGTTTGGACGGGAGTGTTCGTATGAGTATGAGAAACTCACCGTGCTATCATCAGCAAACGAGTGAATAGGGTTGTGAGTAATTGGCAAGAGATCATTTATAAAGATCAGGAAGAGAGTGGCTGAGAGTACAGAATCATGGGGAACACCTGCATTAATTTGATGGGAGACCATGGATGCCAAACTCTGTCGAAGGCTTTTGAAATATCCAATGCGACTACCTTGCTTTCACCGAGGTAGTGGATGAAATGGCTCCACTTTTCGGTAAGGTACGTCATCAGATCTCCTGTGGACCTGTTGCTACGAAAGCCATATTGGCGATCATTGAGGAGGTCATTTGATTCCAAATATTTCGAAAGTTCACGGTTGGTAAGTGATTACATTACCTTGGAGAGAATAGAAGTTATGGATATGGGTCGATAAGAAGAAAGGGATGATTTGTTACCCTTTTTGGGAATTGGCTGAATGTTCGCTGACTTCCATCATCTAATGACCAATAGAATAAGACAAATGGAAGAGTTTCCGCAGTGGTTTAGCGAGTGAAGAGGAACATCTCTTCAAGAGGATTGGGGGGAATGCTGTCTGGACCAGCGGATTTGTGTGCGTTTAGCTCTTTGAGTGCGCGGGCAACAGTACGCATTTGGAAGCGAATCTGGCTCATGGTGTGTTGCTTATGCTCAAGTTGAGGTGGAACTGATGAGATATCAGGCAGCGTTGAGTCGCCTGCAAAATGTGCAGCAAGTAGATTCGTCTTCTCTATTGCAGTGGTGACTGGTTTGTCATCGACTATAAGTGATGGAATGTATGAAGAGACTTAGTTTTAAATGTTTTTCAGGAGTGCCTAGAAGCTTCTACTACCTGTGGGAGAGTGTAATACTTTTTGTCTAACTCTCTGGTCATGCAAGTACTTGGCGCGTTGAATATACGCATTGCAGTCATTTCTAGCTCTCTTAAATCTTTTTCGGTTTTCCTCAGTGTTGTTTGATTTATACAACCGGAAGCTCAACTCTTTGGCCTTAATGGCTTCTCTGCACCCGGAATGGAACCACATATTTCTCTTGGGTTTGATGTTCTTTACTCTGTGTGGAATAAAGGTCCTGTTGTAGTCCGGCGCCGTGCTTCCTCGGTTGAGGGAAGAGCGGGGACCTTTTATTATTCCTTTTCTTCTTGAAAAATGCTGGTCCTGTACTACATTTCGTCTTCTGGTTGAAACTTATCACGGGAATATTATGCAGATGGCTATGTCGAACTGTCACTAAAGATATATTACTTAACTCTCGCTTGGTGCTTTTCCTTCTTCTTAGATTTTTATTTGCAGCCGGCTATTTAAAAATGTCCATATCAGTTTTATTTTATGTCGGGCTTTTATTTGATCTCGTTGCAAAATATTTTTATAAACACAAATCTCTGGTTATTGTATCTTGGAGTGAATATTCTATTAAAAATTATTATTAAATCTATTTTCTCTAGAGTAGAAGTAAACGCCTCGAAGTATTCAAGGCAAATAGAATTTATCAACTGAATTTTTTTCTCTATGACTTTTCACATTCATTTGGACGAAAATCCAAGTTGCTATGTTTTCAATAAATCAAAAGGTGCAGGTTATTAAGTGTGCTGTAACTGGTAATATTGTGAATGTTTATGAATGGTATGTATTAAGTGAGAATGTAATATATGTTAAGTGAAGTTTTTTTAGGATGTGTTAGGAGATTCAGTGTTAAATTTAATAAGGGTAGTATTCTGGAATACAACATCCCACCCTTCTTCGAGAAAGAAAATTATCCTTGAAGAGAATAATTTTCTAGTAACTATATATTAAATTAAGAAAGACTTGGATTTTCGTTCAATTACAGTACAATGGTTTTCAAAATTAATCTTTATCAAAGGTTACAATAATCAATAAGTTCTTAATACTAGAAAAATATTCTATTTACATTATATATTAACTAAATTTTTCCAATACTCAAAAAGTTCTTAACACTAGAAAAATAGTCCAAAATAGTCTATTTACATTATATATTAACTAAATTTAAATATTTCTCCTTGGAACCTTTTGTTTTCTTATCCAAAAGTTATTATTACTTATTATATTAATTATATAATATTAATATTATTGTTTCAAAATTCTCATTTCCGTTCGAATATATATATTAATTCCAAAATTTCCAATACATATATTACCTCTAAAATTTCCTTTCTTTCCTTTTCCGTTCGAATATATATAAATTCTAAAATTTCCAATATATATTACCTCTAAAATTTTCTTTCTTTCGTCCCCCTCATTAACTTTTTTTTTTTTTTTTTTTTTTTTTTTTCTTCATTTCCGTCATTTCCTACAATTGTTAGATTATGTCATATATATTGAATAATAAAACAAAGGCCATTTGTTATGCGTTTATCTTTTCCTTAAATTTATGGAAAATTTTCCAACCGTGTTTAATTTTAAGATAATTGTTAAAAATTTGGTTATGTTGTGTGTATGGGTTATTTATTTATTCATTTCCGTCATTTCCTACAATTGTTAGATTATTTCATATATATTGAATAAAAAAACAAAGGCCATTTGTTATGCGTTTATCTTTTCCTTAAATTTATGGAAAATTTTCCAACCGTGTTTAATTTTAAGATAATTGTTAAAAATTTGGTTATGTTGTGTGTATGGGTTATTTATTTATTCCGAAAATAGTTTTATATTATTATTGTGTAAAACTTTGAATTTATTTCCTATTTTGATTTCTGAGTTTTCATCGGATACTATGTGGTGTATTTCGTAGGGACCCTCCCATAAGGGAGCGAGCTTATTTTTCCTGGTATGGTTTTTTATGAGTACTTTGTCGCCAACTTTGAATGTTTTATGGCTTGTCCCTTTGTCATAACACGCTTTAGATTTTTCCTTTTTGTCCTGCAATATGTTTTTAGCAATCTTGTAACCGTACTGTAAGCGGGCTTTTAGTTCGTTAGCGTAGTTCTCGTAGTTGTATGACGTTTGCGGATTTATGCTGAGCGAATTCGGTATTCGTGCAGGAAAACCATAGAGTAATTCAAAAGGGCTAAAAGCGGTGCTACTGTGCGGTGTGGTGTTATACACAAACATTGAATATGGTAGCCACGTATCCCATGAGAGTTGGTCCTTGTTAACGTAGTGTCTGAGATATTCGGCCAACGTTCGGTGGCTACGTTCTAAGGCTCCATTTGTTTGGGGATGATAAGGTGTTGTTTGTATCTTTTTGATTTTTAGAATCTTGCATATTTCTTTAAAAAGGTGGCTTAGGAAATTGGTGCCTTGGTCCGTTAATACCGCGTCGGGTATTCCGAAACGACATATGATTTTCTCCACAAAACTACGAGCTATGGTGGGTGCTTCCGCATTGGGTAGCGGTATAGCTTCAGTGAACTTTGTTAAGTCATCTTGGAACGTTAATATGTATTTATTACCTTCGTAACTAGTTGGGAGCGGGCCAACAATATCTAGAGCTACTCGTTCGAAGGGGGTTGTACTAGTTGTTGTGATTTTCATTGGGATTTTTCTGTTTAGCGTTAGTTTGTTTCTTTGACACGAGTCGCATTTGCGGATGAATTCTTTCGTGTCTTTTATGAGGGTTGGCCAAAAGTACCTTGTTTTAACACGTTTGATTGTGCGGGAGACTCCCTGGTGCCCTCCAAAAGGTGAATTATGGAAGTCACGGAGGATTTGAGCGATATCCTGTCGGTCTTCGATATAGATTCTTTTGTCAGAGTAAAGATACACGGTGATCTTGGTTTGTGCGAATGTTTGTATTATGGCATTTTTAAGGCGGGAGTTTATTGGATCTTGTTTTGGGATAGAAATGTCGATATGGTTTACCTTTTCTTTTTTACAATAGTTATGAATTTTGCTGAGTGTTTGTTCAAAGCTGGGTTCGGTTTCTATGTTTAGTGGCAACGTAGTAACAATATATGAAGGGGATTTAGTCGTGTTTGGGTATAATTTTATTTCGTTTGGATTCGGACGTGTATAGGTAGGGATGGTTTTAAGTATCTTTTCGGCTTGGCCTTCTTTATTGGGTAATATAAAGATCTGAATGGGTGACCGGGTTTTGGCATACTCTATGGGTTTAGAAATTTCGATTATCTTACATTCGGTATGTCGGAGAGTAATTTCCTCACTAGCGGCTACTAATTGTTCAGCGGTGCCTTGACCTCTAGTTTTGCTTCTAGTGGTAACTAGTACCTTGCCTACCTCTTGTGTGTCTTGGAGGTGAATAGGGAGGCGGCTAAGTGCATCTGCGTTGGAGTTGTATTTTCCGGCCTTGTAAATAATTTGGTATTCATATTCTTCCAGCAATATTCTCCAACGAGCCAATCTTGATGTCGGGTCCTTCAGATTTATGAGCCACTGTAGTGGTTTATGGTCTGTACATATTGTGAACCTTCGTCCGTAGATGTAGGGGCGAAATTGTTTGACGGCGTAGATGATTGCCAGTAGTTCCTTTTCTGTCGTGCTGTACCTGGATTCGGCGTCGTTAAGGGTACGGCTAGCATAACAAATAGCTTTGTCCTGGCCAATTTCTCCCTGCGATAAGACCGCGCCTATTCCAACGTCGCTAGCGTCCGTAGTTACTATAAAGTCTTGATTGAAGTCAGGGTAAGCTAATATGGGAGGTTCTATAAGTTTATTTTTTAACGTATGGAAGGCTTCGTCACAGAAGGGGTCCCATTTAA
Source organism: Microdon myrmicae (assembly GCA_963931805.1). Classification (NCBI taxonomy): domain Eukaryota; kingdom Metazoa; phylum Arthropoda; class Insecta; order Diptera; family Syrphidae; genus Microdon; species Microdon myrmicae. The sequence goes on from OZ007500.1 coordinate 15,272,013, forward strand.
ATGCTTCGGTTTTCTTTAGTAACTTCGTTAGTGGCTTTGCTATGGTTGAGAAATTGTTTATGAATCGCCGGTAGTATCCTATGAATCCGAGGAATGATTTTACTCCCTTGACATTCTTCGGTGTGGGATATGTTTTAGCAGCTTTAATCTTTTCGGGGTCTGGTTTAAGACCGTGTTCGGAAATTACATGACCCAGATACATTAGCTCCTTCTTCAGAAAAGTGCATTTATCTGGTTGAAGCTTAAGGTTATTCTGACGTAAACAATTAAAAATTCGTATAAGCTTTGCGTTGTGTTCTTGCAGGTTATATCCGTAAAGGACTATGTCATCGATGTATACAAAGCAGTCGAATCCTTGTAATCCCATTAAAACGTTGTTCATTAAACGTTGAAAAGTTGCGGGCGCGTTTCGTAGACCAAACGGCATACGGTTATATTCATAATGTCCATAAGGGGTACTGAAGCCGGTTTTGCACTTGTCTTCATTGTCCATTAGGATTTGATGAAATCCGCTTGCCAGGTCGAGGGTGCTAAAATAAGTTGCCCTCCCTAGTTGGTCTAGTATGTCCGTGATATTTGGTAACGGATATGCATCGGCAACAGTTACTTCGTTTAACTTACGGAAATCAACCACAACTCTCCATCTCTTATTACCTTCCCTGTCAGCCTTTTTTGGTACCAAGAGCAAGGGGGAGTTCCAAGGACTAGCACTGGGTTGGATAATACCACTTTGTAGCATGTCATTCACCTGTTTGTGTATCTCGGTTTTTTGTGTGTCCGGGAGCCTGTACGGTTTGGTAAATACGGGCGGCTTGTACGGGTCAGTAATGATTTTATGTTTCAGCGCTTCTGTGAATGAGAGGTTGTCACCTTCGAGAAAAAATAAATCATTGTATTCTCTACATATTTGAAGGATAGATTGTTTTTCTTCACAATTACAGTGGCTGAGATTGATTATTGATGTTAATTTATTTAACCTGCCTTTGATTAGGTCGTCGGATTGACTAGAGATTAGGTTGAAATCACTTAGCTTGTCCCATTTGAAGTCAACGTCTTTAGTATTCACCGTTTGTTCTGCTTCCGAAGTGTTCATCATTAACACCTTTAATTTGGAGCTCTTGGGGCTGGTTAAGGTATCGCCCACGTATATTCCTGGCATGATTCGTTTTTTTTGAATGATTATATCGCCGGACATGTCCTGGTGTTTACTAGTTAACGGAAAGTCTACAATTTGTTGGCTTCTGGGTTTTAAAGTGAAAGTTGCTCTTTCAGTCTTATGTGCTGCTGGAACATTTTGTACTTCAGTCTTTGCTGCTGAAACTTTGTCACCCAATCTTCTCTGTTTTCGCTTTCTATTCTGTTTAGAACTATTACTTTTTCCTTTTGATTCGAACTGAAGGTCTGAACAGGTGGCTCGTGATTCATTTGTAGAGCCGTATGGCTTTCTTCGATGCTCACTATCATTACCCTTTGACATTGGAATCTTCAGGAGGTGTTCCTTGAAATCGACTACACATCTATATTTAAATAAAAAATCGTTTCCTATGATTCCGTCATAAGGCAGATTTATTTGTTCGGTGAGTAGGTGGAAAGGATGATCCATGAGCATGGTATGATCCTGGGTTTTTACTTCTAGGGTACCACTTACCGTCCCCAGGGTTTTTAAAGAATCACCTGCTAGTGTGGATATTGTGTAGATCTTGTCATCTTTTTTCTGATTCTTTAAGCACGATGATTTCAGAAGACTTAGGTCGGCGCCGGTATCAATTAAAAGAGTCGTGTACATATTGTCTGCGGGACTAACTCTAAGACGTATCGCTGGTTCTTTTAATTCGGGACAAAAGGGTACGTGAAATCTTAGATTTGGTGTATATTGATCATTACAGTCGTTCGAAAGGTATGGCTGTGTGTCTCCTTCCGATTTGCCTTGTTTCCTCTCTATCTGAGTCGACCGAATACTATAGATTGAAGAGTGCCGTTCAGCATGATTCTGTTGGCGTCTGGCCTCGTTTTCCGACTCTTGCACCCGAGAAAAGTGAACATTTTGCTTATTGTTTTGTCTATTGGTGGTTCTAGAATATTCACCAAAACGATTTTCAGAGTTTGTAGGATTATTTCGGAATGGGTTACGCGTTGTTGTACCTTGTTGGTAATTTGTTGAAGCCGATCCATTCCTAGATATCTTGTATCTACACTCATTCTCTGTGTGATTATTCCGTCCACAGAATTTACATACAATGTTATATTCCCTTTTTATGGGTTGTCTATTCGGAAAATAGTTGGACTGCATGTTCCGATAACATGTGTCCTGTGTATGCCCTGGCTTACCACAGGTTTGGCAGACTATACTATTGAATGTAGGTTTTTCGTTACATTGATATGACCTGGGAGAGTTGTCCATTCGAGCCGCATGTGACACTACATGTGCAATCGACTGTTTTAAATTGTTTCCCCCATGGACTTTAGCTAGTATCTTTAGCTGTTCGTTGTTTAGTCCATCCTCAAATGTTTGTACGGCCAACTTTTTGTTTTCTTCCATTAAATATTCCCTAACCACCGCGTCTGCTGTTATTTCACACGTGGCAGAGTTTAGAGTCCTTAGAGCATTCGCGACTCTATCGCCGTATTCCCGGACGGTTTCTCTGTAGCGTTGTTTCAGAGAAATCAACTCATTGTGTGCCGTCGACCGAGATTGCTCCTCTTTATATTCCGATTCGAGTTTATCTTTTAAATCCTCCCACTTAGCGATTTGGCTATACCTAATCAGATCGTAAGCATGACCCTCTAGTCTATTTTTGACTAGCTCTAAAAACGTCTCGTATATATCCGGGTCTGCCTTCTTTATGGATCTAAATAAAACGTCTCCCCCGGAAATAAATTTACCTAAGTCGCAGGGTTTCCCGTCAAAGGTAGGGACGATTCTGAAAACATCAGAAATTCCGACAGACAGAGCCATTTCAGGGGTTTTACTGAGTATCTGTTGATAGTGGAATTGTTCTTCCCCCTGCCTAGCCGCCTGTCTCGTGTAATATGGGCTCGTAATATTGAAAATTTGAATTAAAGTATGGCGAAAATTCAATTCTTAAAATATGGTTAACTTAAAAATATGGTTATGGAAAAATTGGCCTTTCTTTTGGTTATTCAATATATATATATATATAGGAAAGAAAAATAAATTGGTCCCAAAACTGAAAAGAAAGAAAATTCGACGAGAAAGAAAGAAAAGAAACGGAAATGTCTTCGAAATACTGAAATGAGAATTTGCAAATAATTTAGATAGAAATTTCTATCCAAAAAAAATGTATGTTAGTAAAAAGGAAAGCTTCCAAGTAGAAAATATTACTAAAAAAAAATTAGAGAGAAAAGTCGCAAAAAAAAAATTCTTACTCCACTAAATATTCATTGCTGTCATACGTAATGTTGATAGAAGTCTTTGTCTTGAGTTTCTTATTGTTGTGTGTTCTTCTTTTTTTTTTTCACTTTTTTTTTTTTTAAATATTTTAATTATCGCCAGGCAGACTTCACGTCCTAGAAGTTGAATATCCTGGTCTTTTTTTTTTCGTGGTTTTATGTGTTTTTTTTTTTTTTCGTTGTGGAGACGTTTTCATTTATCCTTTGGGTTTTTTTTCTTCTCGTTTTTCTCTTTTTGTTTTAATACAAAACAAAAACCATATAATTTATTACAAATAAAAATATGATTGTAATCTTGCTATGCAATAATAATAAATAATTTACTTCAAACTATTAAAGGAAATTCTTACTTCGGGCGTAATTTATATGTCGTTTAATATTTTTTTTTTTTTTTGCGTTAAAGATTACTTTTTTCTTTTCGTTGTTTTATGTTTAAAATTTTTTTTTCTTGTTTTTTTTTCGTTGTTTTATGTTTAAATTTTTTTTTTCTTGTTTTTTTTTTTCTTCTTATTTTCTTTTTATTTGGGATCCTTTGGTTGGATCATCCCACCGCTGCCACCAGTGTTGTAGTCCGGCGCCGTGCTTCCTCGGTTGAGGGAAGAGCGGGGACCTTTTATTATTCCTTTTCTTCTTGAAAAATGCTGGTCCTGTACTACATTTCGTCTTCTGGTTGAAACTTATCACGGGAATATTATGCAGATGGCTATGTCGAACTGTCACTAAAGATATATTACTTAACTCTCGCTTGGTGCTTTTCCTTCTTCTTAGATTTTTATTTGCAGCCGGCTATTTAAAAATGTCCATATCAGTTTTATTTTATGTCGGGCTTTTATTTGATCTCGTTGCAAAATATTTTTATAAACACAAATCTCTGGTTATTGTATCTTGGAGTGAATATTCTATTAAAAATTATTATTAAATCTATTTTCTCTAGAGTAGAAGTAAACGCCTCGAAGTATTCAAGGCAAATAGAATTTATCAACTGAATTTTTTTCTCTATGACTTTTCACATTCATTTGGACGAAAATCCAAGTTGCTATGTTTTCAATAAATCAAAAGGTGCAGGTTATTAAGTGTGCTGTAACTGGTAATATTGTGAATGTTTATGAATGGTATGTATTAAGTGAGAATGTAATATATGTTAAGTGAAGTTTTTTTAGGATGTGTTAGGAGATTCAGTGTTAAATTTAATAAGGGTAGTATTCTGGAATACAACAGTCCGCATGCCAAGTAGAATCGTGTTTGTCAATGTGTCCGCTATAGAGTCCTATTCAGGAAAAATAACGACCAATTTAACATCCCAAAAAAGTCGTGCAGTTGGCTTTCTCATAGAACCATACTGTTCTTTTGAGAACTTTCTCATTAACGTTACTGTTGGTTAGAGGAAATTTAGCTGACACGACATAGTGGTCTGAAGTGCCCAAGGGCGAAGAAACTTCAATTGTGTATTTGTCCAGTGTGTTGGCGAAATGACCATATATGTCTGGTACCCGTGTTGGGTCATTGACAACTTCAGTTAAACTATTTGAATCAGCGAAAAGCTGGACATATTGACCTTCAGGTGTTGTGTGTCCGGAGTGACGAAGCCCTCTCAGTGTTGAGTTAAGCTATTTGAATCAGCAAAAAGCTGAACATATTGACTTTCAGGTGTTGTGTGTCCGGAGTGACGAGGCCACTGAGAGTTATGCACATTAAAATCACTCACAATAACGATTCAGTGTGCGGATATAGGGTCAAGATCCTATCGATAGAGTCAGACAGAGCATCAAATTCATTAAAGGATGCGTTTCTATCCAAGTTTGGGCTTCTCTAAGGAAAGCAGTAATGTATGATATGCTTACGAACGTGAAGTTTTAGCCAAGAGAAATTAAATTCTGGCTTGGAACAGAGCCCATATTGTGGCAGAAGCTGACAAGTAAAATCATTTCGTATGTATGTGGCTTTACCACGGTGTGGGAAGAACAGTGGCACAAGTTATATCCAGGTAGATTAAGATCGGAAATATCTGTATTAGTAATTACCTGGGTTTCGCTAAGTGCAAGGATAGTTGGATTCTGGTTAGAAACGTGGGCAGACACAGAAATTGCATCTCAAGCCGCGAATGTTACACAAATTAACGCGAAATTTCCCCTCCATTGAGATGGCCTTGCACAGAAAACCAATACCGCCTCGGGAAAGGATGCAAGTCGGGACCAGCAATAGATAAGCGAAAGAAACCACTACAGGTGTTATGCCCTTGTAGTAGGTGCCCCACTAGATCCGTGCCGAAATCCAGGTCACATCACTTTCATGACGAACATTATGCCACTCAAAAACTCTCCAAAGATTATAAATCAGTCGAGAGTAACGATGCCTGAGGGACGCAAACAGAGGTGCGAAAAAAAGGAAAACAGACACAAGGGATGGAATGAGTAGAGGTTTTTCCCGCACTGCACATCACTCGCGTGTATATTCTCGCACTGTTCACAGCACTCAGACGCCTGTTGGGGGATCCGTTTATTTGCATAGGATCGCACAGAAAACTTTGCACTGCACTCGGACGCGTGTGTGAAGATCCGTTTGTTTGTTTAGGATCCCACAGTAATACCTCTCGCGCGAACCGATAGTGCAATTGGGTATCTTATGTGTATTTAAGATTCCCAAACGGATTGCACAATTGATCCGATGGTACGGATCACGAGGCAGAAGCGCACATGCTGTCTCGTTGGCGGTTTTAAAGTTAAAAACAGTGCCCTTTGAGAGGGAGAAAAAGAAAACGACGCTTGCTGCCGTCAGAAAGAACTAAAAATTAAATAAAAACATTTTTATTTAACATAAAACAGCGCCTAATTTTTTTCCCATACGGATAAAAAATATTTTTTACAAAGCATTTTTTATATAGTGTCTGTATATAAATTTTTTATTTTAAACAGATACGACCCTTTAAACCAAATTTAAATATAATTTGTGGACGTATTTGACTACCCACACTGACAGTTTACATTCTTATGATATGTGCCCGCTCCATTCCCACTTCCTATACCTTTCCCACTAACCTGTGTCCCCCCCCCCCCTCGCCGGCATAGTTGAGCTTTTAAATTAGACTAAGTTTAGTTAAATTAATTCGTAAGTTAGATTGTAAGATTTGTTTTTAAACTTGCTGTAGGCTAACAAATAGGGCATAATACCACTAAATTAAACTTAACTAAAACTAAGCATGTTCTTGACCCGGAAATATATATATTATTATATGTGTGATCCCCTAAATCACCACCAGGAATCGATTTATAGTTATAAAGAAAGTCAATTGGTTTATCCATATATTTCCGCCATTTTATACATTTACATAGTGTAGGTTAGTAAATATTTGTTTTTTACAATAATGCATAAATTGATTTTAAATAAACATCGTTTGTCGTTGTTAACTCCTCGCACGACCGGCAAGTTACTTAGCTTAGGAGAACAGGGTTCGGTCGATGATTCTAATACAATGAGATTTGAATTAGTGAATTCAAAAACATAAAAACGGTCAACAAATGGCAACTGGTCGCACTACTGCGTGCGACTTGTATAACAATTTTTCATTTCTTAAGTATAACATAATTTTCTCGTTCTTTATAAATGTCCTTTGTGCATTGGTGGCAAGGATTAGTAAAAAGGACGGCAAACGAATAATTTGAGGGCGACTTTTTTTCGCTCCCTTTTTTGTGTGTGTATTTTTTTATATATTTATTTTAATTAATTATTTTAACTCTTTGTTTTCATGTGTAATATTATTTGATATAACTGTTTATATATATTTTTTAAGCTGGTATTGTTGGGACTTAAAGTTTCTGAATAATTTCAAATTTTTTCTTAAGATCTACACTATCGTTCTTAGGGTCGAATTTTTTCCTCGATAGAAGTTTAGCTCTCATCTCTGCTGCGGTCAGATTTAAGTTGAGACCCGGTGGAGTAGCGGTAAGAGTGGCTGTAGAAGCACTGTCCGATGTGTTGGAATGATCGTCATCTGGTGGCTGGGTTGTTGGTTCCGGTTGTTCAATGTGCTCTTTGGGTGCCGGTTCGGCAGCTTGACCATTAGCTTTGCCATTATGCTCCTTGGTAGCTGAATCTGTGGTATCATGATCATTTGTTGGCGACTTAGGCACATCCACGGTAATAGTAGGTGTATAATCTTTTTGGTCGGGTACTACTGGCGGAGGAACAGGATGAGCTACTGGCGGTGAACTAGATTTACCGCTACGTTTAGCATTGGCGGCATTCTTTTCAATGGTTGTGGTTGTTGTTATCGAAATATTTGGATCAACCAAAAGTAAGCGTACTTCATTGGCGATTGCTTTGATTCTCTGCACTACTTGTTTATGTGTTTCCGATCCAATATTTACACCGTTGACTTCGATTATTTGATCGCCTTCACGGAGCCCGGCCGCTTCAGCCGGTGAATTTGAATCAACTTTACCAATATATTGCCCTGGCTTGACTTTTTCGGAATGCAAGTTGAAGCCATATCCGTCGAAATCGGGACGTTTTACAAGATGACAAGAACGGCTACCGGGTGGTTTAGTTGGGTCGTCTACTTTATTGTTGTTGGCGTTGAATTCATTTTCTTCGGTTGGAGTGGTGGTCTGTTCATTCTCCGTTCGTGTCATTGTTATTTATTCTAAAAGTAGAATAAAAGGAAACGTGTAAATTAAATACCTTTTTAAAAGCAGATGTTATATGAAGAATTTCATTTAGTATTCACTATAAAATTAAAAAATATTGATTTCTACATTCGAGACATTTCTCGAGATTAAACATTTTTTTAGATACTTGTTATATTTAAGGTCTTGAGATTAAACAATTTTTGGTCTACATATTTTTTTATATTTAAGGTCTCGAGAATAAAAAAAAAACATTTTGTTAGATATCTCTTATATTTAAGGGCTTTACTATTAGAAAAAAAGTGGACATATTTCTTATATTTAATGTCTTTATAATAAATAAATTATTTATATTTTACTACTTGAAAAGAATGCCAAGAGCCATAGGGGTTACATGGGCTACAAAAAACGCAAGATCCGTAAGAGCTTCAGGAGTGACAAGAGTCGCAAGAGCCACAAGGGCCACAAGAGCCACAAAAGCCACAAGATCCACAAAGGCCGCAAGAGCCACAAGAGCCACACGGGCCACAAGAGTCAGAAAGGCCGCCAAAGCCGTAAAAGCCGCAAAAGACACAAGAGCCACAACAACCACAAGGGCCACAAGGGCCACAAGAGTCACAAAGGCCGCAAAAGCCGGAAGAGCCGCAAAAGACATAAGATCCACAACTGCTATAAGAGCTACAAGAGCCACAATAGCCCAAACCCAAAATAGCACACAAATGACATGAGAAACCCGAACTTACAATTGAATTCAAGTTTAAAAAGAATGAAAAGGCTCCTATAACAGAGCACTACAGTACAACCTTGTAGGATCTACAGTGGATACTTTCGCTCAGCGTATTTTGATCTCATTTTGAGGCATTATGGGTGTTTTGTACTTATCATTAAACCATAAAGTACAACTCAATGAATTTCGACCCCAAAGAGACCCAAATTTCGCCTACCTATTGCGAATCTCAGCTTGCATCCCTTCCCGAGGCGGCATTACGCTGGATCTTTGCAATGACACGGGAGTTTCGCATCAACCACTGTAGCACACATGGCTTAAGGTCCAGTTTCCTTGTTATATCTACAACTACAGACAGTACATGTTTACACTAAGCGAAAACCAGGTAAAAACTGATGCCAATGCTTCGACTATCAGCTCGCCGCCAACATTGACATACATACGAAATGATACTGTTAATCAGTTTCTACTAAACTATGACCTCATGAGGGTTTCAACCAACTGTCTGCTGATATTAAGTTGCATCATAGGAAGGAATTGCAGGAGTTTGCTAGGCTCGACGATCTAATAAAATATACAGAGGTAGTAAAACCGGCTACAGAACTTTGCGCCAACTCGAATAAAAACTGTTTTAAACGGGTTGAAAACCAAGCTGCCTCAAACTGCGAATTATTAAAGACTTTCGTGGAGGAGATTTGCGACGATAGTGAAGAGGAAACGATTCGAACCGACCATATGGCGGTTAGAATCACTAAAAGATACAACCAAAGTCCCAACACATCAGAAGAGGAAACGATTTGAACCGACGCTTTGACGGTTAGAATCACTAAAAGATACAGACGATATGGCGGTTAGAATCACTAAAAGATACAACTAAAGCCTCAACACATCAGAAAAGAAAACGATTTGAACCGACGCTTTGACGGTTAGAATCACTAAAAGATACAACCAAAGCCCGAACACATCAGAAGAGGAAACGATTTGAACCGACGCTTTGACGGTTGGAATCACTAAAATATCCAGACGCTATGGCGGTTAGAATCACTAAAACATACAACCAAACCTCAACACATCAGACCACTGCAGCATTTACGAATTGAATCGTTATTCTTCAGTGCACCCAACTGATGTGAAATTGCGATGTTAATTGCTATGGTATACGGCTCTGATGGATTGATTATACAAATTTAATGTGTTATTTTTCACCATTTGCTTGTGTATTGTCTGTGCATTTGTTAGAAACGCCGCAAGGTCATTTATAACCAGGCACACGACATAAAAACAGACATTAGGACCCAGCTCAAGGCCATCGATTGTTCAAAGAAAGTGATAGAGCGCTTTTTTTTAATTTTTTAATTTTAAATTCGCACTTATTTTACCAAACAAAATATTTACATTTTTCGTGGAGGAACCCACGCGAATGCCGAGTGGCCGAGGTGATTATGCGAACACCCTGGATCTGTTTTTGACATCCGAACCGAACATTTATATCGTAAAGGTTTCTGCGCCACTGGGAAACTCAGATCACTGCTTGGTATCTGTCGCGCAATCACTTGCATTTCAAGCGAATAACCGGCCTAGGCAGCTTCGCCAGTATGCACGTATGGGGCTGCTAACTGGGACGATTTGCGAGATTTCTTCGCATCCTTCCCATGGTCGGGGGTGTGCTTTGGAGACTCAGATGTTAACGCATGCGCGGAGTCGGTCATCGAGATTATTCTCCTCCGGATGGAGATCTACATTCCACATTCTATCAAATGAAGTTCATCTGATAAGTCGTGGTTTGATAAAAAATGCGAGGAGACTACAGTGGCAAAAAATAGAGCTTTAAAGCAATGGCGCTCCAATTCCACTGATATTAACAGAACGAATTTGGTTAGAATCAGAAACGCGTGCAACCAGGCGATTGGAACCGCGAAGAAAGCGCACAACGATAGAGTGACTAATAAACTCCTTCAGTGCCCGACTGGTTCGCGCTCCTTCTGGTCAATGGCAAGGGCTGGCAGCAGTAACTTGGCTTCCTCCTCTTTCCCTCCGTTGGTGACAGACAGCGGAAGTTAGTCACGAATTAAAAAGATAAAGCTAATGTGTTCGCGAATTTATTTTCAACGAATTCAAACCTGGATCCCGGTCTTTTGGAGCCACCTGTGATCGCGCCGGTACGGTCTTCCATGTCGGATGTGAGATTTCGCCCGTGTACTATTCAACGCATTCTACGTGAACTGGACTGTATGAAGGCAACCGGCCCGGACGGAATACCAGCAATAGTCCTTAAGACCTGTGCGCCAGAACTATCGCCGGTTCTTGGCAAACTCTCGCTTATCTTATGAACGAAGGACATTTCCTACCTGCTGAAAAATGGCCCGAGTTCAGCCAATCCCAAAGACGGGAAAAAGTGTGTCCCACAAAATTACCGACCGATAGCATTACTGTCTATGTTATCTAAGGTGGTGGAAAAAGTCATCAATAGTGAGTTAATTAAGTATTGGCAGTGCAACGAACTTATAAATTATCGTCAATACGGATTCCATGGCAGGCGGTCCACGGGAGACCTTTTGACACTTATAACCGATATATGGACATCTGCGATTGAGCGGCATAATGAGTCAAGGGCGGTCGCATTGGATATCTCCAAGGTGTTTGACAGCGTCTGGCACGAGGTATTGCTGAGCAAACTTCGATCATATGAACTTTTCCACCAGCTTTGCGACTGGACGAAGAGCTTCCTCGAAAATTGATCGATCCGGGTTGTTGTGGACGGCGAGTGTTCGGCTTCACATAAATGATTTGTTGGAGACAAGGGATAACAACGTTTTCAGTTTTGCGGATAATAGTACGCTTGTTTCCTCCTTTGCGAGTGTTCGGCCGATTGGTGCATCAACGTCGCACCACCTGGGATGTAGACAGATTAACTCTCTGAATCAGGATCTGGATAAGTTCGTGCAGTGCGGAAGGGTCAATCTCGTCGTCTTCAATGCAGCGTAGATACAATATACTACATTCATAAAGAAAAGCGGATCATCGGTTCCAGACCTGATGATGAATGGGCAGGCCCTCGAATCTGTGGAAAACTTGAAATTGCTCGGCGTCACGGTCTGTAGGAATGTATCGTGGCATAAACATGTGTCGAGCATCGTCAGGTCAGCCTCAGAAAAGCTGAGCTATCTTTTTAGAGCCAAGAAATATTTTAATCCGCCCCAACTTCTTCTCCTGTATAAATCACAAATTAGACCCGCGCTCGAATATTGCTCCCATGTTTGGAGCTCGGCTCCTAAACATACCCTCGACCTACTTGAGAGCACACAGAAACGAGACTACAGTCGCTATCACATCGAAGGCGGGTAGCCGACGCCTGTCTGTTTTACAGATTTTTTCACGGGTACTGTTCTTCGGAGATTCGTGGTATTGTTCCACGCAATTCGGTTTACATGCGCTCGACAAGACAATCCGACTGATCGCACCAGTTTGCGGTTCATCTCCCGACGGTGCGAACATAGCGGCATCAGAACTCGTTCCGTTAGAGAGCGGGGAAGGTGTGGAACTCCCTTCGCGGGCGAGTGTTCCCGGAGCGTTATAACCTACAAATGTTTAAAAAAAAAACTGCAATAGTTATTTGGTGGCATCTCGGGGCGCCTACTCGGCGCTATAGGGTCGCCTCTCCCGAGAGAAGTGTAATAAAAAAAAATTGTTTTGTTTTAAATTTTTGCTTTTTCGTGGACCTTTTCCTGATTGATCTTCACTGGGGTATTAACAGTTATTTTTCTTAATTAATTTACTGGCTCTTCACAAACGCTCTAAATTGCACAATGTCTTTTTGTTTAGTTTTGCCTTTCAGCGTCCAATCTGATAGAGCGTATTTACTCTCTAAAAGGCGACATAGATATTCTCCACCAAGGCTCCACCGAGGTGCCCAGGTGCTCCGGCTCGTCAATGCGAAGTTCCTCTCGAAGCGATCGGCATGAGTAACGACCTGGGCCTAATCAAATTGTTGATCACCAACCAATCCCATGACATCAAAGCCTTGTCATTACAAATGGTTGAAGTTCAAAATAACATCAGCCCTCCCCTCAATAAGATTCCACACCCTTTTTTATCACCAACGGTCCATCAAACGACGTCCGAATCTCGGCTGGGAAAGAACCTGGCATTGTAACTCCCACCACTCTCACCCCAAACGAAAGACTTCGTAAATGGAACAGCAACAACAGATCCACCTTCATAAATCGACGGTATCCCGGAAACCGCGGACGCATCCTGGTTGGATAGATTCTCTCAAAACAATTACGGCATCGCCGTCAAAAACATCAACAGACTACCAAATAGCAATTCGAATTCATTTCGACGAAGCCAAGGAATTATCAATCCTCGGCACTCGAATTAATTCGACTCTTAATTGAAATGAGCCATATTTGAAGTTGCGAAAAGTGCAGCCAAATGTATGGGGTTCTTTAAGAGATGCGAAAGATACTTCACTCACACTCCATCCAACCTGGCCACTATTTACAAGGCGTATATTCGTCCAAAAATGAAGTTCAACCCCCATATTTGTTCAGGCGCATCCAAAACTGCATTACACTTGCTCGATAGGATGCAAAAACGAGCAGTGAAACTCTCTCTTATCTATCTCTTTTCTATAGGTATTACCATGGTCGTTGCTCAACTGAACTTGATGAATGTGTTCCGTCCTTTCAGACATTTTTCCGCGATACCCGTCAATCTGTGAACGCGCATCAGTTCACATTCAAAGTGGACTTCAGGCGCACAAATTAACATAGAGAGTCATTCTTTAGCCGAACCACACGAATGTGGAACGTTCTGCCTGATCATGTGTTTCCTGGTCGTTGTGATGTCCAGACATTCAAGACCAATATACACCGAAACCTCCTTTCCTTATCCACTTCCTCTCCATCCGTTCGCACTGTGCTCTGAGATTCAAGGGTACTTCAAAATCCCCTTTTGTGTGCGTTAGTGTAAAACAAAAAATCTTTGCCCACCGCCTTCTGCCAGGCTCAATCAATTGCCCAAGCCTGCTCTCCTCCATAACATTTCACACAAACCCCCGTAGCTTACGTAATCCTCGATGCTTCTACTTGCCGCCCAACAGCCCATGGGTTTAATGAACCCATCTCGCGTATGCTACGATGATTTCAACCTCTCCACTCCCGCTCTCAAACGCCGTCTCCTAAATTTTTGACTGATTTTGGAGAGGGCAATTATCTTTAACGCGTTTTTGTCGAAACCAGTTTTTTTTTTTGGACTCGTAGGACATATATCTGAAATTCTACTTGTCTAACCTCAAAAAAATGATGACACATTCCATTCGTTATTTAAAAATACTATACAATAACCTTTCGTATAAATGTAAATATTGTTGAATGGAAATGGCGGAGGTGAATTTGAGATAAACTTATAGTTCACAGTCACATCGTGACAATGGAGACAAGCTGAATTTTGTTTAGTAATATAATTCACAGTCAATAATTCACAGTCAGGGTACTCTTGATAGTGTGAGGAAAGGGGCATCCAAATCTGCACTACTCATGCTCGACAGGATGCAAAAGCGAGCAGTGACACTTATTGGGGACTCAGCCGTCAATTGATCAATTTTGTCGTTAGAGCACAGGCGCAACGTATCATGCCTATCTCTTTTCTATACGTATTATCACGGTCGTTGCTCAACTGAACTTGCTGAATGTGTTCCGCCCCTTCAGACGTTTTCCCGCGATACCCGTCAATCTATGAATGCGCATAAGTTCACGTTGAAAGTGGACTTCAGGCGCACAAATAGACATAGAGAGTCATTCTTTAGCCGAACCACACGAATGTGGAATGTTCTGCCTGATCATGTTCTCCCTGGCCGTTGTGATGTCCAGACATTCAAGACCAATATACATCGACACCTCCTTTCCTTATCTACTTCCTCTCCATCCGCTCGCACTGTGCTCCGACATTCAAGGATACTTCACAACCCCCTTTTGTGCGCGCGTTAGTGTAAAAAAAACAAAGAAATTGGCGAAGTGAGAGTCGTCAGTTGAACCTACTTATGTACAATCAAATGCATGACACAACCTTCATACATTTCGACATCGTCTGATCACTAAGGTCTTTCTACGACATTTTCAATGTTTCTGTAGTAGAAATTTCACTATGCACACAACAGTTAATGTTAGTTCCGTGCTCAATATATGGATTTTGAAAAATTGCCATTTTCTCCTGACAGATGCAGATCGTACTCATACGAATATCCCTCTCTTTATGGAGAATCTCTCTTTAAGGAGTATATTGCTAAATCCATAGAATTCTTCACGGAAAATCAAAGGGAAGGACATCGGTGGGAAGGCCGAGACGGAGATGGAAGAATACCTATGTCAGGCGTCACCTTATGGAAATTGGATTAGGTGGCGAAGCGTGGAGGGAAAGTGCACAGAAGAGTGAACGGTGGCATAACCGAGTTAATAAGATTCTGAACTTTCGGGTTCCTATAGTCCACTTAATAGAATTGACAATTCCGGGTCATACTTGCACACAATTATATATGTTTTTTATTTAATTTTCAATTTTTTCTTTGTTTCTCTCAAGATAAAAAACAAACACTATCGGTGTTTTGTATACTATTTCTTGTAGCGATCTGGTCCTTTAGTCGTGAATAAAAAAAATGATTAGAGATTTTTTCCAAATATTTCATCGAACAGGTAGCTTAATGAATTACTACATGGGCTGAATTGTCCCGGGATTTTTCAATAGGTGGCGCCACTAGAAATTAACGTGACTCATTTCGAGAGGCTCATCTCTTACTAGTTTATGAAGTTTCGTGACATTTGGTCCATTCGTTTATCAGCTACAGTCGTTTGAGTGACGCTACTTTTGCCTTCGTAAAAAAATGGAAAAACAGTAATATTGCATCTGGATCAAACATTGTTTTCTGGTGGGAAAACATCTGACCGACCATTGCAATGGTTGTAGAAACGTTATTTCATCATTGCTCCTTCAAGAACAACAGTTTATCGGTGGTTTAGTGAATTTAAAATGGGTCGTACAAGCACCGAAGACGCACCTCTCTCTGGAAGGCCAAAAGAGCCTACGAATGGGGAGATCGTAAAGCAAGTGCATCGAATCGTTTTCAGTGATCGTAAAGTGAAGTTGCGCGAGTTAGCAGAAACCATGGGCATATCAAAAGAACGGGCGGGATACATTTTGCACGGTCTTTTGGAAATGAAAAAGCTGTCGGCGCGATGGGTGCCGCGTTTGCTGACCGTCAACTAAAAACAGCAGCGCGTTGATGATTCAACGGCTAGTTTGGCGTTGTTGCAGCGTAATCGAGGGGGCTTTTTTCGGCGTTTTGTGGCGATGGATGAAACGTGGGTCCATTACCATACGCCTGAGTCCAATAGGAACTCTGCAGAGTGGCTGGGAAGCTATGAAAGCCGACTAAAGCGGCCAAAAGACTAACGCTCGGTCGGGAAGGTTATGGCCGCCGATTTTGGGATGTGCATAGTATAAGAACAGTCACCGGAGAGTATTATGCAGTCTTATTGGAGAAACTGAAGGACGAAAAAAAGAAAAAACGGCCCGATATGGCGAAAAAAAAGGTTCTGCACCATCATGATAATGCACGGTCACACACGTCCTTGAAAGCAATGGCCAAATTGGACCGATTACGATTTGAATTGGTTGCACATCCACCGTATTCTCCAGACTTGGCCCGCAGCGACTATTATCTGTTCCCAAACCTCAAGATGCGGCTTCAGGGAAAGAGATTCAGATCGAATGAGGAAGTCATCGGGGAAACCTAGGCGTATTTCGAAGGCTTGGATGTTTCGTGCTACAGAAAGGGCATTAAAATTTTGGAAAATCGTCATAACAAATGTATCGCCCTCGAAGGCGTCTATGTTGAGGAATAAATATAACTTTGCCCAAAAAACACGTTTTTTCATTAAAAATCCCGGGACTTTTCAGTCTATGGATTAATTAATAATTATACCACATTCAATGGAAGTAAAATGTGTTTTGAAAAATGTATAGTTGCAAACTAACGTTCCCCTTTTTACGGGCTTATATTTTTGATAATTTTTTGATTTACACATCTATCAACTTCGGAAACTAAAATTGGATTATAGAGTACATATTGCCGAATCAGTTCAGTAATGTGATTTAGATGCGTGGGTTGTAGAATCCAAAGTATATAATTGAAATTAGTGGTAAAATGCTCCTCCTCGATTAGTTCAAAAGTTCTAGATATTGGCAGTGAGTTCAATCTTCTTGCATCAGTTTCATTTATTCAATACACTATACTAGATTTCCCCATCAGAGCAAGGGTGCATATCTCACATACTTGAAATAGAAGGGATAACCCTAAGACTACCCAAAATACCTACTCCACAAGAACTCAACTATTCCCAACACAGTATCACCGTGGCAAAGTAACCAACTTCAAGACTTGCTTACGAATCTGTATCAAATATTGTTGCTATTATAATTATCCTAATATGGTAATTATTGCAATAAACCTACATACTATGGTTGTTGAACTTTCTTTCAAAGCGTTATCAATGCGATAAGTATGTTTACACTAAACACTGTCATTTTAATCTTGGACACACAAACTCCACCGTACCACCATTAAATATTCAGATACCGCACTAGATAACCCTTATTCTTTTTCCCACTAATTACTGATGCCAAATAAACTTTTGATAACGCATTTGTGTTTGCTCACTCCCTCAAGTCCCTAATTTGATTGTTTTGCGATGTTGTAGTCTTGGAAAATATAGAAAGACGCATAACCATTGTTGTGGACTCTTGGCGGTTCGTAGATACGGCGAATCCATTGGAAACTTTACGAATGCATTCCCTGCAGGGTGAAAAAACCTTAATCTCTCGTTGGAGATTCGACTTCGTATATCAGCAATGTGTCAACAGCGTAACACTAGGATTTAGAGGCTTCGAGTGAACTGATGATGGAGTTCGTTCTTCTCATATACGACGTTTTCAGATAAACATAATCAACCAGTTGTTTCCCTTTGATTCTAGGTACTTTGAGAATGACTAAACTGACAAGTTGGCGCCCCAGTGTCATCGATGTTTTAAAATAAATACAGCGCACACTGAGAATCATTTAACATACTTCTCGCTCATGGCGAATGTTTGAATTTAACAAATGGGAATTTACTACACCTGGCGGTTTCTATTGAACGTGCGGAATACTTATTTACCTGACACTGAGAGCAAGGTAAATAGGCGCAGAACATTGAGTAATGTTGGGTGAAGCTAGGTAATTACGCCGTGACTAGATTCGGCTTTTTACTATACTTTGTAGAGTACCGGATTAGAATAGTGTTGGTGATAAGATAATGACCAAATATTCGTTTGACCATGGAATCTAATTGCTTCAGAAGAGGGTTTCGCCGGTTTTTGTTTCATTTCATAGCCCGGAAATGGCTGTGTGAATATGTATTCACAACAGTGGAATAGCTGTTGAGAACAGACAAACATTTTGTTGATTACCAGATTAACATTCTCTTGACGCATCAAATGCTACTTATATTCTGTATGTTTGGCCTTCTATCCTCTTTCTTACTTTGGTCCCTTTAAGAAGTTGAGGAATATTTGTACGTCACAGCTCACCAAATTGATAAATTGAATATAACTGATCGAAAATAAGAGATTTCTTACTGTTTCTGTTTGATTAATCGATCGATATGACATGGTACCTGAACCAATAGTTTACTATGTAGTTATGAGTGTATCGTTAGGGTACAGAAGCTCCTTTGATTGAGTCAAAGTTTTGTTATGAAATTCCCTGTAGGGAAAATCGTGCATGCAAATGTTGTACAGCTTGGGGCCTAGTATTGACCCCTGACGAACACGTCGATTGATTGAGTAGATATCTGATTAGCCCCGACTACACTCTATGAATTCCTTCCACCGTATCATGTCATTGAAGTAAGGTGAAAATCGTTTCATCCGGCCTTATACACTAGACGTTGTTTCACATGCTGTTGAAGGCTTTCTCCACGTCAAGAGTGTAAGCCAAGGTGCATCGCTTTACTCTAGATTCGAATTGACGAAAGTGAGTAGCTTGAGCAACGACTGTGTCATGGAGTGAACCGAATTAGTAGACAGGTATCTACTATATCTCGATCAGGGAATGGACCATATTATTCTTTCCGCTTGTGGAAAGAAGGGCGTGATATTGGAGGCTTTCCTATTGCTTCCGAGAATAGCGATAATTTTCGCGAGTTTCCACGTAAAGTAGTCAGTGCTGAAGCGGTGGTTTAATTTCTATACTTGAGAGCCGAGCTGGAAAATTTATTAATTATATGGTGTGGCTGGACGTTTCATGTTTTAATCTTTTATCACTACCAGTTATTCCCAATACCCAGCTGCCCGGTGAGATACCTCTTAAGCTGTAGGTTCTGTAGAGACGTAAAGTCTCTCTCTGTGGAACAGAAAACCAAATCTCGTAATAAAGATCATGGTGGTACACATGTATGTGTGTACATTGGTTCATTCATGGGACAAAGCCATGAGAACGAACTGAAACAAAGAAAGGGCATAATGTGCATCCATGAGATGTGAGCTCAGCTAAGCAAACAAGCCGAATCTCATTGGATGCTAATTGGGTTTGTGTTTGCTTGTGTGAGAATGTCAATGGTAAACGGATCCAGGAATATGTAGGACAAAGGGAATTTATGATCTGAGAGTTCAACTGAGTAAACAAGTTGGAACTCATTAGATAGTAGATGCATTTGGAATACTTGAATGGTTTAAATGGTTTGCCGTATCGCCAGAGTGCCTGCTGATGGACACCGTTCTCTTGTTTGCACATGGTGCGAGTTGGGGAATTAGTCTCAACGTCTATTGCGCTAATTACATGCAGCTGCGTTGGACTGTTTATCGTTGGGTAAAAGGTTCGCCACTGGCGCAAGAGTAATGACCTTGCCCGGAAAAAACAAAATCATTATGGAAAATTTAACAAGCCTCAGGACTTGCTAAATAAGGTCAAGACCTGTTCCCGGTTGTAGTGCCGATGATGATGATGATGGTGAAAAGGTTTGCTAGCCGATGTGTATGTATTATAGTAAGTTTTTATTGTACACATGTTGAGGCTGGGATTAGCCAACTCAAGGGTAAGATTCCCCGATTATGCGGTTGTATTATATGTGAACTGATGAATTTTCTTTCAGGGAATTTATCATAACTTTGGAGAGAATTCCTATAGGGGATTTTAAAGGCGAAGTTATACATGCAGGTAAGAATTCTCTTCTAGGGGCTTTTAGCTAAATAAACTTGATCAATTTGATGCGTGAACCATTTAAGGTGCTAATGCGATTGCATTAGCGAACTTATAAGATTGGGTCATAGAGGTGGGGTGTCTTTAGGTAAGTAGTCAGTGGGGTTTCGCGGAACCGCCACATGTGTGTGTCATCCTCCCAGAAGAAATAACAGTGAAGTGTGGACGTTGTATACACGTTAATCACAAAAAAAGGTGTGAGTGTGTTCGAGAGTGCGCGAGTGCTCGAATTTAATAAACATATATTTAATGGTTCGATCACGTGTGTCATCAAACAAACAATAATTTGAATTAAAAATTCGCGAAAAACATTTTGAAAAAATGACGCATTGACCATTGTAGTGCTCCACATGGCCTACCATTTCCCTCCCACACACACATTTAATTTTTTTATTATCCCCATACACATCCAGCTACTATATCATCCATCCATATCCTCAACCTAACATTCAATCCAATATTAGACAAATCAATTCAATGTTCAAATATCAAATCCTTTAAAATGCAAATTCCACAATGCATATCTTCATAAGTAAACAAACACATGCTAAAATATTTCTTAAATCCTTATCTACATCTGTATTGTAGCCAGATGTGTATATTCTAAAAATAGATATCCCATTCCTTTTTCCAGTTTCTCGCATACAAATCGATGGATCTTAGATTCGAGGATCAATTTCATCAAACATGTGACCCACATTCTTCAAAGGGGCCTCGGCCAGTCTAAGCAACTGCACAACATCTTGAAGTGGAGCAACAAAGTTGACACCAAAGTTAAGCTTCTCTGCTATAAGCAGCTAATCCGATCTGGAATATCATACGCCTTTCTCATATGGTCCTGCATACCTTCAGCCCAAATGGAAAGACCGAGTTTTCGAAAGGAAACTCCTCAGAAGATGCACCAACCACTCTAGAATACCTGACGGACGCCATTACCCCAACTCTCACCTATACTAAGTTACATCCATTACCCCTATCGACGAGTACTTGCTACAATTAGCAAACAAGCACCTCGAAAGCTTCAGAATAGCGAGAACCTACATGTACGGGAGTCTTGCGTTCTTGACCCTTCGCTCTCTTCGGATCCGACCACCACAATTTCTTCTTCAGTACAAAACTAAAGAAAGCACCCTTCCCAACAACATCTCCGGACCCAATCCCATAGGGTCTACTGTTGACACACTACAAACACGCACGCACAGTACAAGGCAGCACAAATACACACACACATCGACCAAAGCGCAGATTATCAGACGCCGAAGACGTGATCTGCGTTTACTACCGCACTCTAGACCTACCGGTCTTGTATGATTTCTTTCCCACCATCCTTCCATCCATGTAGTTAGAGAACACCTGAACTAACCCGTCCACACTATCTTTAGATACCTTTATTGGTATTTAGTATTAGCCAATTTCCTCCTATTCAACAATCGGTCGTCACTCTCACTTAGGTCTGAGGAAGCACGGTGGCGAACGCAACAAGCCTTCTCAGGAGCGGTCTTGAGAGATCCCTCGTCCTTTTTAGGACAAGGAGACACGCTCCCTGAGAGAAAGGTTACAACACCATGAACGATGGTCAGGTCGTAGGTAAACAGAAAAGGAGAAGTTTGCATTCTCAACCGAATTTAACCGCCAAAAGGCACAAATCAGATGCGAACGAGGACCTTAAAAATGATGAAAATTTGTATCCCAGTGACGCTCACTACTCTGGAGCAGGGAATAAATACAAAGACCTGGTCGTTAAGAAACCAGTGGAAAAAAATTATTAAAAGGTCGACAACATTATGGCCGAGCTTATCAAAAAAAAAAGAAAAGAGATGAGCAGTGCAGAGGTGTAAAAGCAGCTCTGGAAAAAAGGAATATGCGGCGTTTGCAATTATGTGAATAAAAACAAAAACAACAACAACAACAACGACAACAACAAAACCAGCGACGACGACAACAACAGCACCAGCAGGAAAAACAGCAACAGAAACAACAAATCGATAGGAAGGAGACAGTATCTCCCATCATTGTGAGCCGCATGGAGACTAAGAACGTATAAAAACTCGGTAAGTTAACATGCAAGGACTTCAAAACCAAACGGATCAATAATGCAAAAATTAGTATTATGTTATTAGAGGACTATCATAAAATTAAATCTGCTTTGGGTAGGGCGACTAGCGAGTACTGCACGTACTTGTCTGAATTAAGCCAATAAATGAGGTGGTGGCTCCACTAAACTTACACTCCAAATGCGGAGAAAATTGTCTCCATGCTCCTAAAAGGAGTTGATCCATCCTTTTCCCCAGAAGAATTACTTGAGGAATTAAAAACGGTTGAAACCGACAGTCTAAAGTTTATAGGTATGAAACCGTTCTCCACCCCAAGCTTGATAAATCGTAACCGCAAGTTGCCTTTCTTTATTGTGTCACTAAGTTCCGACATTAAAGTTGATGGGCTTAGGTATATTAAATATCTGAACCACCAAACAATAAATTGGGAGAAATAAAGAAGTCCGAACGCGTATTGCAATGTATGCGCTCTGTAGTATACCTGTGGAGGTTCTTTAAGCCATTTCCAAAGAACCACCCATTCCCTTTTACCTGTCTCCCACTTACCAGGCAAGTCTTTATACTTACCTACAAATGGTCAGCGTAAGCTACCCTGCAGCATCTTCCACCTGAACGCAAACCTGGCATGCATATCATTGAATTTTTCTGATTCATAATACATGAACCATTCCCTATCCCCTACCGGCTCAGCTCGTCAGCAATCATAATCGATAAACAAACGCTGGCTAGCATATTGTTGACACAGCTGCAGCCGATATTCTTCCTACGGTCATAATTAAATATTGCTCCTATACCCTTAGGTTCCCAATAGTTGCGACCAATTCCCTATAATCGGCCATCAACCGATCATGGGATTTGGGCATGAATATGATTGCCGTTTAGACAATCATACCCATGATCATACCCTATGATGACCCTTCTGATAACCAAATTAAACACACAGTACCTCACTGTGTTTATTTTTACTTACCAACCGCGGGTCCATGGTCCCCCAGGGTGAGACGTAGGCTTGCACATCTGCAAGCCAAATTCCTCAACATCATATCCATGTACCAGCACATTTATCTAAACATATGGCCATCCAGCCTGACCCTTTGCCACCGTCGGCGAGGTTTCTGTTGACTTAATGTCAACAAAATATCTATCCTACATCATGCACCAGATCAATACGGCTGAACCAAACAAAATGCATCTATTGTACGACCCGCGAAATAGCGTTTCTGTTTACTTAGGACGCAGAAACCTATTTCGTTCTCAGGCGTGTATCATCGATGATTTATGACCACAATGCCTGCAGGCCCTTATGCTCGTTCATTTGTTTGAACAGGTGCAGGGCCGATCGTGTCTGTATTGCAGGCGAAGGGGCATCGTACTTGTCCTATACGGGCATATGGTAATCGTAACTAAGAATAAGTAATAAATAAAACATTTAAAAACAAAGAACAGTGTAATTAAAAAATTAGTAATAAAGGAAACATTTAACAACAAAGAACAGTGTAACTAGAAATAAGTAATAAACAAAACAATTAACAACAAAAAACAGTGTAATTAAAATTATTGAATAAAGAAAACATTCAACAACAGGAAAACTCCAGTCCACTTATTTACTTGTTTTAGAACCGTTAACAGTCCGGCGCAGAATCCGTTGGGGTTTAGTGAGATTAGTGCCCGTGTTTAGGCACACCTACCACAACACCCCACATAGCCATTGAAACCGAAACACATTTCCCGATAATTGGATCATAATTCAATTTCCACGGTGATTGAAACGAAATACCTGATGGCACAGGCCAAAGCAAAAGTATGACATTACCATACTCATTTCCCAGATGTTCCGATGGACGTGTGTCATGCATAGTATAAGATATCACGGTGCATGACACTCATCTATTAATATGTCATCTGAGAACTAAGTCATTGTAGGTTTGCCATGTTATGTGCAATATATATTTGAAATGACGAAATAAGATGGCTTCTGACCTACTTGATATTGATATGCAATGGAAATGTTGATGGGAGAAGTAGTATTTAAGGGCAGGCATTTTTGAGAATAAATTAGATTCAATCAGACTACAAACTGACTTGTTTCTCGTTTCATTTGGCAGATACTTGTGGCATTCGTGCCCTGCCGGTCTATTAAGCGACGATCCCCTTTTGAAAATGTTTACCCCTGTGGGGTTGTGGCAGGTGCCTGACACGACACGGGTTCACTTCACTCCCCAAACAATCTAAAAGTTCCGCGAGAGAGCACCACAAGAAGGAATGTTCACCAAAAGAAAGTCGCAACACACACGAATGTAGATAAGAATGAAAAATGTCACAATAATAAAACACTTTATCTTGGATGTAGGTTGTATATTATTTTGCTTTTGTGTACTATTATTTGTTTGCTTACGATAAGTTTTAGTTATTCATTTGCACAATATCCTATTTTACGTACAGCTCGATGACGAGAAATAGTTATAAAAAAAAGATGAAACGGTGGGAAATAAATTATGTGAATGTTTGAATTGACGTTAACTAAGCGACGATTTTCTCTCAACTCTGCTTTTGCAACGGACTCGACATCGTTCGATTAAGACTCGATCGTCTCTATGGCGCGTGCGCACACTTCGGGTGATAAAATCTGACTCCCTGATGCAATTCACATCCATCAGATTCGATGGCCGCGAATTGCATCGATAGGGGAGGATTGTATATGTGTCCGTATAGGGCAAGTACAATGCCCTGCGATGAAAACGATGATCGGTGGACACCTGATTAAACAGACGTGCGATCATCAGGGGGCGATGTACCCATACATCGTTGATGATGTATGCCAGAGATCGAAATAGATTTTTGTTTCAAAGTAAACAAAAACTCTATTTAACAGATCAAATGGTGGCACACATGATGTAAATGATATGCCTATGATACAAGGGGTCGTCATGGTATTTGCCTAAGATTCCTTGGAAACACCGATGTAGGCAATATCCAATCTAGCCGTATGGCTCCGGTGCACAAGGAGGCAAATTATTTTGTTGGCATAAGTCAGCAGAAACCTTGTCGACGGCGGCAAAGGATCAGGATGGATGGCTGTATGTTTGATTAATATGCGGGTAAGTAAAAGGTACACAGTGAGATACCGTATGTTTACATTAGGTTTTCAGGCAGATCATCATAGTCATGGCATGGGTGAGGTTACCTAAACAATGTTCATATCCATGCCCAAATTCATGATCGGTTGTTAGCCGATAAAGGCAAATGGTCGCAAGTGTTGCGAACCTCGGGACTGGGGCAATAAATGGTTATGAACCGTACCAAAACCCATCGGCTACGACTGTGTCAACAATTACCCTGGCCAGCAAGTATTTAACTATTATAATTGCTGACAAGCCGAGCCGATGGAGATATGGTACGGTTCATATAATAATTCAATGTGATGCATGCCTTGATGAGGTTTAACTTTCAGGTGTGATGCTGCAGGGGAGCTTACGCTGCCCCTAATTGCAGGTAAGTACTACGGGTTTGGAAGGTGGTTAATTTAAGAGGATGGGCGGTTCTTTGTGAATGTATTAAAGAACCGCCACACCCCTGTAAGCACTGTTTGGACCAGGTGCAAGTTATCCTTACGCGTTTACATTACACGGTTAAAGTAGAAGGGATTTGCACAAAGCCTTTTTACATTACACGGTGAACCTGCTATAAACGATCCTGCCAGAACATACACTATATTAACGTTACAGCTGTGTACGTGTGGCGGTTCTACGAACCACACAATCCACTATAGGTTGAGATACCGTCGTTCCACCAAGGAACATACTCATCTATATCCAGATTGCACGTCCTCCTTTCCACCTGAAACAAAAGGTAACATGCATCGGGAGTCAACAAACCTGAATAAGTTTTCTGCGCCAGCACGGCGACCGACGGACATGACCCACCAGCATAGATATTGCGTACCAATCCTTTAACTGGATATACACAAACGGTTGACTCAGCTGCGCCGTATGCCGGCAGACATCGCATCTCCGGCGATAAGCTAATTGCTGGGAAACCAATTCGTCTAAATAAAGATCCTTGCGATACCAGCAATAAACGAAAATTCTGCTTCCATAGGTATATGTAAACAACGATAATTACATTATCCTAGGATCGGCTAGAAGAAAACGATTGTTTACGTAAGCAATACATTAGAGGTGTGAGATTCCGATCACAGAATGATCCACAGCAGGCACCAATAACCCCCGCGTCTGTATGTGTGAGAGTGCGATTCTCTCTGGTGAAAATATGCCCGAGTAAGAGAAATTCACCACCAAAAGAAAGTGAAAGGAGGGTAAAGGAAACTATGGGGGTGAATGGAATCATCCCCAGAGAAGTTACCTCAGTCTACTTCGAGAACAGTACAATTAGAGAACCCAACGAGGAGGTCGGTCCGCGCACGCAGGAAATGACGGGTAGTAAGTTAGAAACGGGAAATTACAAGAAATCAAGATAAACTATCACCCTATATAACAAGAAACTTTACAATACTTCTCGAGCCGTCGAAAGCGAATGCGTGCCGGATATCAAGTTGATTCAATTTTTATTTTTTTGATTTGCGAAGGAAACGGTAGTGACGCGTGGCATCGAGCCCAAATCAAATAATCGCGAATTCGGTTCACAATAAAAAAAAAACGAAGAATTAAAGAAAAGACATTTAAAGCGTCAAAAGTTTTAACCTAAAACTGTGAATTAGTGTAATTTAATATTTTAATGTTGAAAACAATCGTTTAATACAGATGCATTTATCCTATATTTACTGTGATTATCGTACCTTAGCCAAAAATTGTACAAAATTCACAAAAATGACGCAGTGACACAAATCGGCTAATTCATTGATCGACATTTCGCTTGAAATCATTTTTTTTTTTTTTTTTCAATTCAATTCAATTTTATTTGGTAGATAATTACATTTATGGTATATTTTACAACTAGTACTTGAGAGATTTAGGATAGCAATTCCTTTACAACTATAATCTTAAATCTATATAATGACAATAGCACAATTTTAATGAATAACAAATAATAAATTAAGGGAAAACTACAATAAAAAATCGCTTGAAATCATTTTTACAACAAAAGCTTATGAAAGTGGTTGTACGTACTCAAATCTGTTCCGTTGAGATGGACCTAAACCAACTTTGCGCGATTAAGAATTAAGTTATAAAAGCAAATCTTTATATTTAAAATTTGGAGCAACAAAAAAAAAATTAAAATAATAATAGAGGATAAAGGAAGTAAATGAGTGAGAGAGATGACATTTTTCTTTTTAAGTGTTTTGCAGTTGTATCAAGATTTACCCTCGTTCTTAACGTTTAGATATTAAATATAAAATTAGAGAATGTTTGGATTCATTTTTTATTTTATAAGTGTTTTTGTTTATTTTATTACGTCTGCGTATTTTCATTCTTTTCTTTTGTTTATATTTAAGAGGAATAGGTTTTTATTAAAATTTATAATAGTTGATTTAAAATACTCCGCCACCTGTTTGCTGTTGATAGACTTCAATAGTGTCGACCGTGTAACACCAGAAGGACAAGATTAAATAAAACCATTTATACGCCAAAAATATTTCGTAGTTTCATTTGTCACCGTTTTCGCTCTAGCTGTGTATTTTTCCTCTGCGGTAAACAGTGTTCGGCGGAACACTCCAACATCATCGGCTATAAACATTCGACCATCAATAAAAATCCGCCAAATACGCTTCGGCCATGTGGCATTGAATTGCAATATGCAATTTAAATGTGTAAAGTGTCTAAACGACAACATTATTGGGGAATGCCCATTGTGCAAAGAACAGCTCCCGGAGAAGAATAAGTTATCCTACGTCCTCTGTAAGAATACAGGCTAACTTTTGAGACTATCCAAAATACCAACAAGTAAAAGCAAGTTGGAAGCTAGAAAAAAAGCAAGTTGAAGAAGAGAAACAAAGCCCAAGCTGGCTCTCCACTTTAACATTGCATACAAACCCCCGTAACGTACGTAACCCTCAACTGTTTTACGTGCCCGCTCATCACACTTCTTACGGCGCTAACGAACCCATCTCGCGTATGCTACGACAGGTCAACTCTTTCCCCACCTCCTTCGATTTCAACATCTCCACTCCCGCTCTTAAACGACGTCTCAGAACAAACCCGTCCTAAATCCCCCCCATCAATAACCCCTCTACCCTGCAATCGTCTTCTCTCCCTCCATCTAACTAGTTCTCCCCTACACCTTTCCAACCCCACACACAACCCCCCCCCCCCCCCCCCCCCGTATCAGTTCGAACCCATGCCCTCCACTGTCGCACAAAGGCCGCGTTTACCACCCCCGCATACACAGTTTTATGTTAAGTTAATTTTAAGCGTGCAGTAAGCTAAATAAAAATGGGGGTTTCCGCCTTCAATCAATCAATCAAATGAAAACTCGTTCTTACAACAACTTCGTGGCACCTAGTGTGTCATACGCCCAAATGGCAGGTGGTGTAAGGAATGCACCAATCATGGAACAATCACGAAATATTATAGGAACACCTACTACAAGGGCATAACACCTGTAGTGGTTGCTTTCGCTTATCTATCGCCGGGTCCAATTTGCATCCTTTTCTGAGGTGGTATTCGTTTTCTGTGGGGGGATGGGAGCGAACATACAGGGCAAAGTCTCTCATTGCTTTCAACCCAGCGAAGGCCAGGACGATCCTTGTTCCTGCTCAATTCAAGTTGACATGCAGTCTCCACGTGACACCCCTGGATAGCTACTTAGGCACCCGCCAAGTAGTGCACCAATGCATCAAGCGACATCCTGAGAAAGGTTGGCGCATGGCTAATAACCGTGTGGCGTTTGTAACAGATACACACACAATACACAAGCAAAAAGTGAAGAACACCGAACGAAAATCGAATAAGAAAATGCATCAGAGCCGTATACCATAGCGATAACAAAACAAAATTCACATCAGTCGAATGTACTTGAGTTTAGAAATCGAATTCGTACACACGGTGGTGGCCTTATGGGTTGCGCTTTGGTTCAATTTTTGGTGATTCTAACTGTCATAGCGTCAGTTCGAATCACACGTTCTTCACTATCATCTTAAACGCTATAATCGTGCCCGTAAAAACGAATTATTATGGAAAATTTAACGAGTTCGGATATGGACCGGATACACGACGACGGCCACGGAAACGAAAATGGCTAAACGATTTGAGAATTTTCTCATGGAACGTCCGCTCACTATACAGAGCTCGAGCTGCATAGCAGCTAGCCGATACCCTGTCCGAATATAAGGCTGACATAACAGCATTACAAGAAATAAGGTGGACGGGGAGTGGTGTTATTCAAAGAAACAAGTATGGGATTTATTACAGCTGTCATGCAAAACACCATGTGCTCGGGGTAGGCTTTCTAGTCCACCAAAAACTGTAGCCTGCCATCATCGGCATTAATGCAATAAACGAAAATAAGGAAACCCTGTATTATGTCTATGTGATACCTAATGTGTGTGCAATAAACGAAAGGCTATGCAGTCTTCGCGTGCGAAGCAAGTTTAAGAATATAAGCCTCATAAACGTTCACGGACCTACATAGGAGCCCAAGATACGATGTGAAAATCATTCTTGGTGATTTGAATGCCAAAATAGGTCGGGAGCCGGTTTTCAGGCACTACACAGGTTGCCATAGTTTACATGAGAACACTAATGACAATGGACTACGAGTCATCGAACTGGCAGCATCGACAAACTTGGTCGTTGCGAGTACCAGGTTTCCGCGTAAGGATATCCACAAAGGCACCTGGGTATCACCTGATAGAGCTGTGGGGTACGAAGCACTGTGCACCGACGTACGGCGCTGTTTCTCTTCGCACCCCCATCATTCATTAAGATAAAGTTCCGCCAACCGAATCGTCACTAAATGTTCCGGCAAGAGTTAATCGCCAAACGTTTGTAAACAACCAACAAAACGAACAACAAAACACGGAACAAATAACACACCCTCCACTAGAAGTGATTAATTGAAAGACACTGTTTAATGAATTATTATTGTTTATTGTTTTCGGTTACATGTTGAACAGGTTTATGCATTTATGTTTGACAGTCAATTTATTCAATGATCAAAAGAAAAGCTCACTTGTAGTTAATTTAATCCGAACACTTTAGGCTTCACTACCGCTTTAAATGTGAGACGAGCTATCAAGTCAACCAACACTTCACAAACGACTCGTTATAAACGCATCTCCGCAGACGGCGGAGAGCGGGATTGAATCGACCGTCACGAACGGTGGTTGTAATAGGACTCTGGGACTGATGCATCCCCGCGACGTCACGGGGAGCAGCAGAAAAACCGACCAGCGTGGTTGAATGATAAAATACGACTCAGCGATATTAAGTCGCTGTCAAAAGAATCTTTGGATGCATCTCTTTTACTTGTAGTGATAACCGGATCTCATTAGAGGAGATCGTCATGGCACACATGTATGGGTGTACGTCGGTTCTTTTCAAGGGTCAAAACCATTAGACGAACGTGGAACACAAAGCAGAGGCATAATGGGCATCCAAGAGATGTATGTAAACAACTCGAATCTCATCGGATGGTAATGGATTTGCTTATGCATCGTTCGGTAATGAGGGTCAGCTAAATAAATAGCAGCCCTCATTAAATGAAAAAAATGTTTTTCGGATACCACAAACGATATGAATTGTTTATGGTATCGCAGTAAACCTATGTAGGAACAGCGTTCTTCTGTTTACACATGGTGCGAGTTTAGAGAATTTTATTGCTAGGAGAAAAAGTTCGCTGGCCAATGTGTACGTAAAGAAATTTATGGTACACATGGCGAAGTTGGAAAATAGACGGCGCAATATTTATGGTCCCTGTCATGACGGTTACATTGTGTGTAAACCGAATTATTTTGTTTACAGGAATCTGTCTGGTACCGAAGGTGCCGAGCTGGTTTGAGATTCCTGATAAGGTAAGAAAGAAAACTTACAGGAATTGTACGCGAAGAGATGCAGGAAATGTAAGTTTTCTTTTCCAGGGACTATTAGGTTATATAAATTTGATTGTTTTAATGCATGTAGCATTTAAGGTGCTAATGCAATTGCATTAGCGAAAGCTTATGCAGACTGGGTAGCAGTTATTGAGGTTTTTTCAGGAAGGCGAACCGCGGGGATTGGCAGAACCGCCACAGAGCCACTCGCAACCAAATTGACCACGTGTTGATAGATCGCCGTCACTCCTCGAGCCTGATAATGGTACGAACGTACCGAGGTGCCAACATCGACTCGGATCACTATCTTGTTGGTACAGTTTTCCGAGCGCGGATTGCCTTACGAAGACCTATTGCATCCGCGGATCAGATTCGAATCAACACGACTGCCTTACGCAATGAGAACACCAGTAACATCTTTGGTCATACGCTAGGACTCGCTCTCGAACAGCTCGACGGAGGGAGAATAAGTCCTGGGGCCAGAAAGTCGGGCGTAGAAGAGAAATGGACACGCCCTAAGAATACTGTCATTAGTACTGCCAAATCCATCTTAGGCAGTAGTCGTAGAGATCGGAGCGACCGGCTTGATGATGAGTGCAAACTAGCGACTGAACGTTAGAATGCTGCATACCGAGCAATGCAACAGTCTCATAGGACGCGGGTATGCGGGGAGAAATACAAATAGCTCAGAAGATCTGAAAAAAGACTTCACAGACAAAAGAAAAATGCCTGGGAAAAAAGCCTTGTCTGTGAAGTAGAGAAAAATAGCCCCGGAGTTGATGACATACTAGCTGAGCTGATCAAAGCGGGAGGGACAGCGTTACATCACGCAATTCATGAGATCGTGGTTCACGTATGGGAGCAAGAGGAGATGGCGGAAGATTGGCATCCCGGAATAATTTGCACCATACATAAGAAGGGAGATGTCACAGTGTGCAGCAAGTATAGAGGTATAACATTGGTGAGTTCCGCCTATAAGATACTCTCCTCTATCCTACAAGATCGGATAGCACCATACGCTAAAGTCATCATTGGTCAATATCAGTGTGCCTTCATCTCAGGCAAATCAGTGATTGAGCAGATTTTCACCCTTAAGCAGGCGATGGAAAAATGTCGGGAATTTAAGATTCCATTATATCATCTATTCGTAGACTTTAAGGCCCCCTAGGACAGCATAGCCAGGGTAGAATTATATAATGCCATGAGAGAGTTCAGTATTCCAAACAAATTGATACGACTTTGTAGGTTGACCATGACCAATGTAACTAGTCAAGTAAAAATAGCGGGAATGCTGTCCAAACCAATAAACATCTTTAATGGACTCCGACAAGGGGACGGTCTGGCCTGCCTGCTCTTCAACCTGGCGTTGGAGAAAGCAATCCGTGACTCTGGCGTTACAACTAGAGGGACTATTGTCACCAAGTGCAGCCAGATACTTGCCTACGCAGATGACATCGATATCATCAGTAGATCCGAATCGGCTATATAGGATTCTTTCACCAAGATCTAGCAGGCAGCAAAAAACTGGGACTGCACATTAATGAGGGGAAAACTAAGTACACGGTGGCAACTTCTGCGAAGAGAAGACCTAACGTTGGTCAAACTATCAGAGTAGTGGAGCACGAATTTGAGGTAGTGCAATCCTTTAACTACCTTTGGTCAACAGTATCAGCCGATAACAATATGGAAGAAGAAATACGCGAACGGCTGTACAAATCCAACAAATAATTGAATAATGTCTTAACCACTACTCTAGCTTTTAAGATAGTCTGTAAGGTTTTATGTTCAGTAAAATTAAGCTTGCATTAAGCTAAATAAAAATGGGGGTTCCGCCTTCAATCAATCAATCAAAAAAAAGCCTATTATGGTCTATCAAGGCTCTTTAAATCCCGAAATTTATCCAGAACATCCAAGCGCTACTGTACAAGACCATAGTCTTAACAGTACTATGTATGGATCCGAGACCTGGATACTCAATAAAAGGCAATCTGAACTCTTAGACGCGTTCGAGAGGAAGGTCTTAAGGAGAATTGTTGGTCCCGTATGTGAGGGAGGATGATTCCGTTGTACGCCATCTACCTTGAAGCTAATGTTGTAAGAAAAATCAAGCTCGGTAGACTCCGGGGGGCGGGACACCTAGCTCGAATGGGCGAAGAGAAGCCTGTCCGGAAAGTCCTTTGTGGCATGATGTCTGGAAGGAGACAGCGCGGCAGACCTTGTCTGCAATGGAGGGATGGCGTAAACCAGGACGCGCAGAGCCTGGGAGTGCCAAACTGGATAACATCGGCTCGAAATCGGGACCGGTGGAGAGATTTGTTAAATAAGGCCAAGACCAGATCCCGGTTGTAGTGCCAATGATGATGATGATATACACAGTTCTATTTAACAACACGTTAAATAATGTACATTATCCCACGCGTTAGAAAACAGCAATCATACAGCCCTTCCCAAAAAAGGGCAAAGACTGTACAAACCCAATGAACATGCGTTCGATAAGTTTACTTTCAAGCATCAGTAAAGTATTTGAAAATACCATTAACAAAGCTCTACTAAAATGGGTAAATGACAACAACATTATTCCGGATAATGGGTTTGGCTTTAAGGCGGGTCATGAAACCACACATGCCGCAGCTAAACTGGTTTCCGACATACAATGGAATAAATGCAAGAACCAATGCACGGGGGCCTGTCTGATCGCCTTGGAAAAAGCCTTCGACACCGTTTGGCTACTCTATATACTTTATGCTATGATAAATAACAGGCGGTTCGTGGTCAAAAGTGGCAACGTGACCTGCAATATAACGAATAATATCAAGAATGGATTATGACAGGAAGCGGTACTTTCTCCTATTACTTTTAACATTTACGTTCTCAACATACTAAGCGCACTTCCCGACGCGATTGCGTACGCGGACGATCTTATAATTTATTAAACAGCCCCAAATATTGAAATCATGAACAGTTTACTGCAGCGCGACTTCAATAAAGGCCAGCGATACTGCGACGACTGGAAACTTAAGATAAACTTCCAGAAATGTGAAGCTATTCTATTTAGAACTCCGTTGAATAAAGCCACAAACGACACTAGAAAAAACTGGCCAAAGTTAGTTATCATGGGACCGCATGAACACTAACTGAAAACCAAGAGTGTGGTTAAATACCTGGGCTCCTCGATAGTATAGTGGTTAGTACACCCGCCTGTCACCCGGGAGACCGGGGTTCGATTCCCCGTCGGGGAGCCCCTGGCGCAAGACTAATGACCTTGCCCAGACAAAATAAATCATTATGGAAAATTTAACAAGCCTCAGGACTTGCTAAATAAGGCCAAGACCGGCTCCCGGTTGTAGTGCCGATGATGATGATGGTTAAATACCTTGGTATTTGGCTTGATCAGTACCTGTATTTTTACAGACTTGCGGAGGCAGCTTTGGGCAAGACCAAGAAACCATTTGCTATGACAAGGAGGCTATTTCATTGTAGCCAACTTGATAGCAGGGTAAAAGTTATATGCTATATGGCCCTAATCAGGCCCATGATTATATATGGATGCCCAGTGTGGTAAAATATAGGTCCAAATATGATGGAAAAGATTCGGGTGTTCGAACGAACATGTCTTAGAATTTGTCTCAGATTATATCGAACACCGGAATCTGACTACAAAATGTATTATCCAAATGAGACCGTATATCGGGTTTCCAATAAGGACTTGACAACTTTGAATTTAATTTGTGAACGCACCCTTTCACTAATCATCGAACTGTCACTGTCAATTTATTCAGTAAACTCAACATTTTCATCATGGTTAAGTACACGAACGAACAACGTCTGCAAATTATAAAAAATTACTACCGAAAAAAAGTTATCAAGTCCCTATTGGAAAACCCTATATAACGAAGCCAGAGGACATATTGCGAGAGAAATAGTTGCGTCCAATGACCTAATTTTCGGAGGTTATTATACAAATAGTGTGTATTTTGTGAGGGTGCGGCGCAACGACTTTGTTCCACCAGAGGTGGAAATCCTCGAATTTTATATGAACGGTTTTATACAGGATCCGGAATTCCGCTGATTTATCATGTAGGTAGATCCTCCGTAGAAGGGCGATTGTGCTACGATCGAGAAGTCCGCGCACCGAAGTAGAGCTTTTGCGATTCAATATAGCTATTTCCCATAGAGACCGGGATGACATTATAAAACAGCACCAACTGGTGGTTGAATGGCGAATAAAGACCAGTGTACCAAAGTCGATAAAGTAACTGCAGCATCAGCTAGCTTATACAGATTTAGCTTTTCTAGGATTAGGGTAGAATAAGATGTAAGCTATGTTAAATTAAGGTTGGTGTTTGAGCAATTCAAACACATATATATACATATATATATATACATATATATATATATATATATATATATATATATATATATATATATATATATATATATATATATATATATATATATATATATATATATATATATATATATATATATATATATATATATATATATATATATATATATATATATATATATATATCATCATCATCATCATCATCATCATCGGCACTACAACCTGGAACCGGTCCTGGCCTTACTTAGCAAGTCCTGAGGCTTGTTAAATTTTCCATAATGATCTGTTTTTTCCGGGCAAGGTCATTAGTCTTGCGCCAGAGGCTCCCCGACGGGGAATCGAACCCCGGTTTCCCGCGTGACAGGCGGGTATACTAACCAGTATACTATTGAGGATATATATATATATATATATATATATATATATATATATATATATATATATATATATATATATATATACGAGGGTTGCCTTTTATATTTCGGGATTAGAGAACAAAAACAAATATTGATCATCGAAAATCACTTTATTGTTTTTCAAAATATTCCCCATGAAGATCTATACACTTTTGCATGCGTTTGAACCAATTGTCGAAGCACTTTTGCCACTCTGATTGAGGTATCTCCAACACATGCATTCTGAATGCAGCAACCGCTTCTTCAGGTGTCGAAAAACGTTGACCTCTCAGTTTGTTTTTTACGTACGGGAATAAAAAGAAGTCATTCGGTGCCAAGTCAGGACTATACGGCGGATGACCCATCAAATCGATGTTTTGGGTGCTCAAAAATGCAGTTGTCGCACCCGATGTGTGAGAGCTCGCATTGTCTTCGGCGGTTGGTTTTCCTGATTTCTTGGAAGACAACTGGCAAACAAATGGTTGTGTACCACTCAGAATTGACTGTTCTGCGTTGTTCTAGTGGTACGGTTGCGACATGTCCAGTTTTTCCGAAAAAACAGGCGACCATTTGCTTGGAAGTGCTTCGTGCGCGAACAACTTTTGTTGTATTTGGCTCATCTTGAAACACCCAGACAGTCGACTGCTGTTTACTTTCGGGCTCATACGCGTAAATCCACGATTCATCACCTGTCACGATGTCATAGAGTGTTTCGAAGCACCGCGACCGTATTTTTTGAGCAGTTCTTTCGACCAATTGACACGAGCCTTTTTTTGGGCGATTGACAAATTGTGTGGGATCCAACGCGAACAAATTTTTTTGACAGTCAAATGTTTATGCAATATTGAATGTATGCTGGTCCCACTAACGACTAAGGTTATCTCAATCTCACGATAAGTCACATGACGATCTTCCAATATCAGTTCGCGCACAGCATCAATGGTTTTCGGAACAACAACTGATTTTGGACGACCTTCACGAAATTCATCTTGGAGTGAACTACGACCACGATTGAATTCACCATACCATCGATAAACACTGGTCCTTGATGGAGCTTCATCGCCAAAAATTGAATTAAGTTCATCCATGCACTGTTGCTGAGTTAAGCCACGCCGAAAGTTGTAAAAAATAATCGCACGAAAATGTTGACGATTTAATTCCATTTTTGGGCCGAGATGAATCTTTTAAGTTACTGTAAACAACACAAATAGCGCTCGTATGTCAAAACGTTCTGAGTGCGTATAACCTCAAAAATGTCCAACTTTACGACAGAGCTGTCAATTGCCGGATTGCAACACTAGGGTTGCCAAATCCCGAAACATAAGAGGCAACCCTCGTATATATATATATACGAGAGTGAATCATATATAAAGGGTAATTTTACTTTTTTGCTTAGCAACAAGCTGCGAGCTAGATAATCTTGTGTGTGGTTGTTTGGTTTATGAAGAGTAAGGGAATCGGCTTGGCTAGCGGTCGCGCTCGACTTTGTATTCAGTACAGCCATCAGCGAGCAAGAGGTACATACGTCTGTTGCTCAACGGATTATTACAACATTTTTAACAAATGAAGGTGTTAAACCCATGGAAATTTTTCCTCGATTGAAGTCACAGTTTGGTGATGGTACACTATCTTAGAATCGTGTGTATACGTGGGCCGGAAAATTTAAAAGTGGACGAGAACGTATCGAAAACGAAAGTCATGATCGACAGTCAAGGACAAGTCGTACATATCGCCGCTTAACTGTTGGAGAAATCCCATCAGAAGCAGTTATCAGCTATGGAAGTGTTTAATCCATTATCACTGATGAGCTTAGCTTCAAAAAAATTACTGCTTGATGGGTTCCGAGGTTATTGACCGTAAATCAAGAATAGGACAGGTCGGAGATCAGTGGAAGACTTATGGATCGATTTCGACAAGAAGGGGAGGATTTATTCATGTGATAAGACATGGGTACATCATTATACTCCCGAGACGAAAATGGCGAGTACGGAGTGGCGAAGGAAGTATGAAGGCTGCCCAGTGAAGACCAAAACTCGTCTCTCAGCCGGAAAGGTTCTTACAACGATTTTTTTCCACTCAATGGAAGTTTTAATGATTGAGTTTATAGCGTTAAGCAAGGATAGTGAAGAAGGTGAATTGAACACACGATGAAACGATTGAAAAGCGAAGCAGTGAAGCATCAGACTACTGACCGTGTTTAGAATTTGATTTCCAAACTCGACTATATTCCACTGGTATGAATTATTTTTATTTTATCGCTTGGTATACGGTTCTGATGTATTTTTCTTATTCGATTTTTTTTCGTTCGGTGTTCTTCACTATTTTTGCTTGTGAATTGTGTGTATCTGTTAGAATCGCTACACACTCCCGCCGCAGTAACTTCGTTACGATCAGATTCGTATGCGGACGACGGACGAACGAGAGAGAAGCGAGAAAACGTCGGAGGCTGGGCTCTATGCGGAAGTCGTGACCGTGTGTGAAGTTCTGCTTTACTATGGGAAGTGGATGCTGCGTGTTCAGATCACGTCGGGGTCACCAATTATTGCGTTAAGCAAGGATAGTGAAGAAGGTGAATTGAACACACGATGAAACGATTGAAAAGCGAAGCAGTGAAGCATCAGACTACTGACCGTGTTTAGAATTTGATTTCCAAACTCGACTATATTCCACTGGTATGAATTATTTTTATTTTATCGCTTGGTATACGGTTCTGATGTATTTTTCTTATTCGATTTTTTTTCGTTCGGTGTTCTTCACTATTTTTGCTTGTGAATTGTGTGTATCTGTTAGAATCGCTACAAGTTCCCTCACGAACAACGAACAGTGAATGCAGCTTACTACTGTCAATTGTTACAGTCGCCAACAGCCGCACATCGAAACAAAGTACGAGGTATGGCCATTCAAGATGTCAGCCTTCTTCCTGACAACGCCAGACCCCACACCGCGTCCTTGACAAGAGATACATTAGAGGAAATGGAATCGAAAAATCAAATTATTATGGAAAATTTAACAAGCCCCAGGACTTGCTAAATAAGGCCAAGACCGGTCCCGGTTGTAGTGCCCATGATAATAAAGGTTTAAAAAAGAATTTCGTATGATGGGATGTGGAATATAAAGCTCCCTACCGAAAAGAATAACATCTCCATGCGTTAATATCGGGGTTTTCAAAGCACACTTCTAATGACGGAAAGGATGCAAAGAAATCTCGCAAATCGTCCCAGTTGGCAGCCCCATACATCCATACTTGGCGAAGAAGCTCAGATCGGTTATTCGCTTGAAATGCAAGTGGTTGTGCGATGGATACCAACCAGTGATCTAAGTTTCCCAGTGGCGCAGCAACCTCCGCGGTATAAATGCTCGGTTCGGATGTCAAAAACAGATCCAGGGTGTTCTCATAATCGCTTCGGGCATCCGGCCCTCGCGTAGGTTCCTCCACGAGTTCAGTCAAATTGCGGCTAACAGCGAACATCCCGCCAGCCTCCTAGCCTCGTCGGTTCTGTTAGAATGTACCAACCAGTCGGAATTGTGTACATTAAAATCACCAAGGACGTCAATTTCAGAAGCCGGGTGGTTGATCTGTATCTAGTCGACGGTACGTGGAAGATGTTCGAAAAATGTCAGCGGTCGATCGTCATTCGGGGAGCGGTGAGGACAACAAAGATATTTAACCCTTATGTCAATGACCAACTTTACCGACAGTAGTCAATGACCGCGTACCCGGGTACCCACATATAGAAACATTGTTTTAACAATGTTAAAACAAATATTTTGCAATAGATTTTAATTTGTTTATCAGAAACAAATATATTGTGAATATTTTATGTATTTTATATAATTATTTTTTATAAATATAAAGAATTTTGATATCTGCGGCTACAAAAGGCCTATTGAAATCGGCGCAGAGCAAGGTCAGGATCGGCAGGTGTGTAACAAATTGAGTTATACCTGCTAGAGGGATCTCGAGTATTCGGTTGACGAATAACTTGTACGGTCAACTTTCTATTTATAACTTGCGAGTTTATGGTGAAACCATTCAAATCCGGCATTAGAGAAGGGTGGTTCAGTCAACGTCCTTTGTGCATCTGAGCATCTTCAAAATGACGACTTTGTTGACACGTGCTCAATTCAACAGGTAATAATATTAAAATTAATATTGTTAATGTATTTAATAATATTAAATAATGTTGTTGTTGTATTTGATAATATTAAATAATGTTGTTGTTGTATTTTTGTTTTTAGATTATGTAATGCACAACGAGATGCCTACTTGAAAAGTGTGTGTGGTGAATCTGACGACGAGAGCATAAACCTTTCTGATAGTGATGACGATGATTGGATTCCTGACGAGCGAAATGAAAACGAGGTATCTGATAACGAAGAATATTGCGCGGACGAAAATGATACAACTGAAGCAGCCATTGACTATTCTGAAAGCGAAGATGACAATGATACGAACGGAGATGTCGACGCAGTTGCAACTGCAGGTAAAAATAATTCTTTTCGTTTTATTTATTAATTTTTCATGCACAACGAGTTCTTATTATTTTTATTCTTTTTTCTAGATTCAACTGGACCTACGTTTGTCGCGAAATATAAAACTGTATGGCCAAAAACACCTCCTAACACAACTCAAACTCTCCGTCACAATATTGTGAGACAAAGAGCTGGTCCCCATCACTCGACCGAAACACTCTCAGCGGCTGAAACATTCAAAAGGATTCTTACTCACGAAATAGTGGATTTGATTACTCGTTACACTAATCAGAAAGCAGATCTAGTTATCCGAGAGTGGAATGCAAACAATTCAAATCGACCGTCGAGAACGTGGAAAAATGTTAATCGTCAAGAGATGTATTCGTTTTTTGTAATTCTAATTGCAGCAGGGGTCAATAATGGAAACAAAGACCATACTACAGAGATGTGGAAAACGTCATCATTCCCTTTATACAGCGCCACAATGAGTATCAATCGTTTTTGGAATATCTTACGTTTTATCAGATTTGATGATGCGCGGACACGAGAGGAACGGTCCAGAGAGGACAAAGCAGCTCCAATTAGTGAGATCTGGGCGATGTTGAATGCAAATTTGTCCGCTCTGCACCGGCCCGTCACAGAACTTACCATCGACGAGCAGCTGTATCCGTACCGTGGGCGAACCAAATTTACGCAGTATATTCCATCAAAACCAGCCGAAGTATGGTATCAAAGTGTGGTGGATTTGTGATGCTGAAAATGCATGTCCTCTGAAAGGCATTATTTACACCGGGAAAAGTGGCAATGTTAGAGAAAAAAATCAAGGTGAAAATGTTGTCAAAAAATTAGCAGCACCGTACAAAGGGAGTGGAAGAAATATTTGTATGGACAATTTTTTCACGACGTTACCGCTCGCGAAGCTTTTATTGTCGTGGGACTTGACTGTCGTAGGAACCTTACGAAAAAAACAAACCCTATATTCCAAAGGAGATGGCTGCATCAAAGGATCGTGCAGAATTATCCACACTGTTCGGCTTTCACGACAAAACGACGATTTGTTCGTATGTGCCGAAGAAAAATAAAGCAGTTATACTGCTTTCGACGATGCACTCGAACATGGCAGTCGCTGACCACGCACAGAAAAAACCCGAGATTATTTTGCACTATAATCGGTACAAAGCTGGCCCTTGGCAATGTTCTTCAATGTACTCGATGTAAGCGCACTCGCGACGTTCGTCATTTATAAAGAGAACAACTCCATGCTGCCGAAATAGACGAACGCCCGTCGTATGTTTTTGCTCCAATTAAGCGAACAACTTGCCCTGCCAAGTATTCATGAACGCTCGGAAAATGTTCAAATCATGAGGCATTACTCAACAAAACTTGCAATCGAGTCCATCATCGGCAAGGTTCAGCCGCTCGTGCCGACGACCCAGACAGCATATCCGCCCCTGGATAGTACAGGAAGAAAAAAGGTCACTGGTTGTTGCCACATTTGTTCATCGCAGGCTCTGAAAAAGTGGCGAAAAACAAGAAAGGCGTGTCGGCAATGTGAAATGCCGGTTTGCGACGAACACGCAACTACGTTGGTTGAATGTAATGCATATCACAGAAGTCCTTCTAAATAAATTTGTTTGTTAATTTAAATGCATTTTTATTGTTTTTCATTAATTATTAGTTATTTAAATAGTTAATTATCAATAATTAATTATTAATTAACTATTTAACATTCAATTTTGCATCATTCTTCATCATTCTCAATGCTTTTTAAATGGGGTACCCGGGTACCCGGTCGTGGCTCAGAATACAATTTTTTAAAATGTCAATTTGAAAGTAAAAAAAATTTTTTTTTTCATTGAAATTTCGTAATTATCATTCAGAAACGTTTGAATGGAGATGATCTAAGACATGGGACCGGAATTCGTCGTCCTTTGGCAAGCCTGATCGAACCGCGTGAAAACGCAGACTACACCCTCAAAATGGAATCTCAAATGGAAGTCGTATCGAGCAACGAAGATATATATCGAATCAGTTGACGAATCGACCTGGGTCTCAGTTAGGGCAAGGATATCGGGTTTCGTTGTTTGCAAATAATGGTGGGCGGCGTTTACATTCGTATTGGTGAAACCGATGCCCCTGATGTTATAAAATGGCCTTAATAGTTGAATGTCGACAGAGTATCGAGAACGGGCCCTATTACACGATGACGAATTTCTTAAACTTTCGTTATTTATCAGAATATTTGCATAATCCATCCCGGGGATCCTAATGGGAAACTAGTTTGCCTCCGGAATTCTTTACCTCAGAAGGTACCATCATGATTTATCTCCGTGTCAGTCCGGGCCATCAGCCACACATCCGAAACATAGTCGAAGATTTCTCCCACGACGATATCGCGGAATGTACAGCGTGACGGTATGGTATCTCATCTTGGGACCGACTACCACCTACACCAACCTTTTCTGAAATCGGTCCATCAGTCAAGCTCCGAAAGATGGGGATTTCTCCCGACCATTTCACGGAGCCTATAGCTTGGTGGGGTACTATATCCCCGGCGACATGGCGTTGGGACCCCACCTACTACTCGGCCTTTAGTCGCCTCTTACGACAACCCGGCCTAGCTGTGAGTATATTCTAACACCCTACTCACAGGGCTAGGCTACTATAAAAACAACCTAATCGTTTTCTTGTTTCCGTTTTGAGAAAGTGGATTCCTTCATATGTAACTACATTTCAGACCGTTTCTATTAAATTCTCGACCTCTATTTTATTGCTTTAAATTGTGCCATCGGCATAGCCTGGTATTTGGTTGGAACTAATGGATCTTCGTAATTTTCTTTGACTCTTCTTTTGTTTTCCTATGATATAGTATATATAAAATCCGACTGTACTTGGAATCCATTTCAAATTACATCCCACTCTCAGTACCTACTTTGTTTTTTATTCCTGCAACAATGTGTAAATTGGAGACACCTTTATTGAATTTTAGGAATTCGTCTCTCTATTTTCATTTTAAACACTATTCATTTCATATTTCTGAAAAATTTAACTTCGGTCTTCTGCAATGTCCAATTGGGGAAGATGGGAATACTTTCTAAAAACCATGGAACTAGATGTAAAAGACAATAATATTACTGTTCGTTGCGTCCCAATGGTTTCAATTCATTTCCCAGAACTCATTAATGTTCTCTTTTTTCCCATGATTCGCAACCGAAGCACTTTTCTAGACTCTTACTTGCATTTTTACTTTAACGTTCAGCTGCGTCCAATGACAAACATATTTTGTAAAATTTTTAGTTTAATCACAACACCAAATACAAACTGACACACAACTAGAACTGTTAAATGCTTATCTCTGATAAGACAACTCACACTACATAAGTATTCTAAGAACTGCCTACTCCTTAGAATTTTTGCAACTAACAATAAGCTAATCTCTGGCATGTAGGGTTACATCAGACACACTATATCGAATAAGCATATTTGCTATACTGATAAGAGAGCCTTTCTAATCTTCAGACAGCAATATACTAGTTGGGAAGACACGTGCCCTAGTAACGGTACATATTGCTGACGTAAGGATATTTGTTGTGATAGAATCATAAAACTTTCAGTCTCAGTTCCAAGGACGAGGCGCAAGACCCGACGTCTTTCTAAGTCCAGTGCGCTTAGTAACAGCAGTGCTTCTACGAACCCTGATAAATGATTGATGAACTTTGTCCGACGTACTCGGATAATAATAATTGATGAACTTTGTCCGACGTAAGTACACTTACTTAAACGTCCATTTCTCGTCAATGTATTGCTGCATTAAAAATAAGTTGTGGCTTTCTATCAATCTATTTAAGATACTTGCTAGATAGATTAAGCTTCACTATTTAAGTATGCTTTTGAGAGAACTCTTATTTTTGTCTACCTGTAAGTTTATCGATTCTATATCCCAAAACACATACATAAAATTACTCCACACTATTTTGCCTGCTACGTGATTTGCTGTTGCTTATGAGATCACTCTGTGATAAGACTTGCCCCCCCTTTTGTTCGTTTATAATCAAACTGAAAATACTTTGCAACTAAAACGCTGATTCATCAGATTAGATGCGGCTTACAGTGTAAATGATTCACCCGCCTTAATGTGGGGCCTTGAGAGGATTCGAAGGCACTAATGGAAAAGTTAACATACTCGTCTTAGTCCGATAGCTTTCAAATAAATTCCATTACTATTTATAACAGCCATATCGCCAGCAGTCAGGGGTTTCGATTATATAGCGTAAATAATAGTTTGCGTTCTAACTTCATGTCTACGTGTCAGAAACGGAAACAAAACAACAAAGATAGATTTCAAGAATTATTGT
The DNA here is from genome assembly GCA_963931805.1 of Microdon myrmicae. Classification (NCBI taxonomy): domain Eukaryota; kingdom Metazoa; phylum Arthropoda; class Insecta; order Diptera; family Syrphidae; genus Microdon; species Microdon myrmicae. Next base: position 15,316,677 of record OZ007500.1, read on the forward strand.
ACCCATCGCTGTTCATTTTGAACTTGAAAGACCCTCAAGGGTAAAGAGTAGGCTAGAAGATAAGCCTTCCGAAAGCCGTTTTCAACTTAAAAATATCTGATCAACGTCACTAGAACTACTAAATATTCTCCAGCCATCGCCCTGCAGTCGAAATTCGATCGCCTTTCCCTGGCACAGTTCAAAGCCACGACGATACAGAGCTCTACCACCAATATTTTTAGAATTGCAGCAATCTTCATGGCCCCACCAGATAAAGATGAAAAACACAGCACATCATTTTTACTGATTGATAAAAATACCAATTGAGCATGGTTCCCTTTGGACAAGGAGACGGAGACAAAACGACGTTTGTATGTAAAACCCGCGATAAGACAGACATAAAAGTTTCAATTAATTGATCATGGAAAACTAAGAAGGTTGCTTCTCCTCTTCATTAATGACAATCTATAGATAGCCCCGAAGAGATCACAATATTCGGGTGACCCATGTTAAGCTTAGTTAGTAGCCCGGGTGGCAAAAGAACGTACAATTGTTTCCAGTGCGAAACATTATCATTCGCCGGCAATTAAAATTTATGAGAGCCATGATGAAGGTTATCGCGCACCATAAATAAATCGGTAATTTTGAATTCCCGTGAACTGAATTTTGGCCGCGATCCGAATTGCAATCGAAAGTCGGTTTTGCAAATCATTACAGCAGGAATATTACAATTTTGCTGCTGTAAGAGCAGACGAAGTTCATTGTGAATATAGATCCAAATGCCTCTTTTAGATGGAATGAAATCCGTTAGGGCTGCTGAAAATGTCTATCTTAGAACGGATAACAGGCCAGAAATGAATAGGATGATAAGGGATTCATAAAACTCCATGAGGTGTAGGTCAATCAGGGAAAGAACCGTCAGAGAAAGATCAGAAAAAGATACGTCCGGAGAAGGTCCGATAGCAAAAGATGCCTTATAAAAAAGTCGACCAGAAAAAGCTCATAAAACGTCGGTTTTAAAAAAGTTCGCCTGTTAGAAAAGAAGCAAGCCATGAAAAGGTCCGGCACAAATTGCGTCAAGAAAAATTACATTAAGGGAAGTTCCATCAAAAGATGTCTGCCATAAAGTGGTATACCAGGAAAAGGTTAATCAGAGAAAGAACCGCCAGAAAAAGGTCAGAAAAGGATTCGTCAGTTAGAAAAAGCCAGTAAGAAAAAGTTCCGTTATGGAAAAGTTGGCCAGAAAAAGTCTATAAAAACGGTCGGTATTAAAAAAGAGTCGTCGAAAAAGTTCCGACAGGGAAAGTTCCACCAAGAAAAGTCCCTTCAAAATGTTTGCCAGAAAAGAGTTCACCAAGAAAAGTTTCATGGCGCAAAGGTGTGCCAGGAAAAGGGATATCAGGAAAAGATGTGTTCGGAGAAGATCTGTCAGGAAAGGGTCTGTCTGGAAAAGGTCTGTCAGGAAAATGTCTGTCAGGAAAGGGTCTGCCAGGAAAGGGTCTGCCAGGAAAAGGTCTGCCAGGAAACGATCTGCCAGGAAAAGGTTTGTCAGGAAAATGTCTGTCAGGAAAAGATCTGCCAGGAAAGGGCTGTCAGGAAAAGATCTGTCAGGAAAAGGTCAGTCAGGAAAAGGTCTGTCAGGAAAGGTCTGCCAGGAAAAGGTCTGTCAGGAAACGATCTGCCAGGAAAAGGTTTGTCAGGAAAATGTCTGTCAGGAAAAGATCTGCCAGGAAAGGGCTGTCAGGAAAAGATCTGTCAGGAAAAGGTTTGTCAGGAAAATGTCTGCCAGGAAAAGATCTGCCAGGAAAGGGCTGTCAGGAAAAGATCTGTCAGGAAAAGGTCAGTCAGGAAAAGGTCTGTCGGGAAAAGGTCTGTCAGGAAAATGCCTCTCAGGAAAATGTCTGTCAGGAAAGGGTCTGCCAGGAAAGGTCTGCCAGGAAAAGGTCTGCCAGGAAACGATCTGCCAGGAAAATGTCTGTCAGGAAAAGATCTGCCAGGAAAGGGCTGTCAGGAAAAGATCTGTCAGGAAAAGGTCAGTCAGGAAAAGGTCTGTCGGGGAAAAGGTCTGTCAGGAAAAGATCTATCAGGAAAAGGTCTGTCAGGAAAATGTCTGTCAGAAATATGTCTGCCAGGAAAATGTCTGTCAGGAAAAGATCCGTCAGAAAAAGACAATTCAGGAAAAGAGTCCACCAAAAAAGGATCGTCAGAAAAAGTTCTCCCTTGAAAAGATCCATTAAAAAGAAAAAAGTCTGACGAGAATGGGTACAGTGGAAAAATACTCACCACGTCCGTGGAGAAAAGCCTCTTAAGGGAAAGATCAGACATGAGAGGTTACGTCAGGGAAAGGTCAAAGGGACAAGGATACGTCATGAAAAAGTTCGCTAAAAAAGTCCACAAAAAACATATGTCAGAAAAGGGTCTGGCAGGAAAACGGTCACCAGGAAAATGTCCATTGGGAAAAGTTCTATGGGGAATATTATCTTCTATATTCAAATCTGCCGTACCAGTCTGTTGGATTAAGATAACTCTCTCAGAAGATCAATATTTGCTTCTGGAAGACTGATAGTTAAAATCATGTCAGAAAACAAAGTTGCAATCAATTTCTTCGAATCATTACGTTATAAAAGTCATTTCAACGTTTTCCTTTTTTGCTTCTTAACTATTTATTTTGAAAGCAGGTCTATTCCCAATCAGACTTCCAATATTAATGTGTTTCTTTTTCCATTTTCTCATAGACAAACGTTCATGGCGAAGACTCTAGTAGCAACCGTACGTCAGTGTTTGTTACAAAAAATGTTGGGAAAAGTGTTTCCAAAGTCTACGACGGTGGCCGAAAAGTTCCCGACCTCAATATGAAGATACCAGCACTCGTCGATAAAAGCTAGCGTAGTAGTTGTGCATCCTTTGACAGTTACTCACCAAAATTTCAGCCATTTTGGACGCGCAGTTTTTGTTTTACAGTAGTTTGAGTGCGTCGATGTGGGTGTTTTCGTGAAAATGGACAAAATTGAATATCGAGTTGCCATTAAATTTTTGTTTTTGAAAGGCAATACGCCTACGCAAATCAAAGATAAGTTGAACTCTGTGTATAGGGACTCTGCATCATCATTTATCACAGTGAAATTTTGGGCAGCTGAATTGAAACGTGGCCGTGAGAGCTTGGGAGACGATGAACGTTCGGGATGTCCAAAAACCGCAACAACTGACGATAACATCACTAAAGTTCATCAAATGGTGCTAGACGACCGCCGAATTAAAGTGAGGGAGATAGCAGAGGCTATAAAAATGTCCAAAGAACGTGTTTGGCACATATTAAATCAAGATTTGGGCATGAGAAAGCTGTCCGCGTGTTGGGTGCCGCGTTTGCTCACGTTAGACCAAAAACATGTTGGAATGAACATTTCTAACGCTCTGTTGGCGTAGCTTAAGCGCAATAAATCCGAGTTTTGATGCCGATTAATTACTGTCGATGAAAATTGGATACATCATTATACGCCCGAAACAAAAATACAGTCAAAACAGTGGACTGCAAATGGGAATCGGTCCAAAATAAGCAAAAACTGTTTTTTTGCGGCTGGGAAAGTGATGGCGACTGTCTTTTGGGATAGTCATGGAGTTATCTTAACCAATTATCTTCAAAAAGGAAAAAACCATTACAGCGGAGCATACTACGCATCATTATTTGGCCAACTGAAGGCAGAAATTGTGGAAAAACGGGCACATTTGCAGAAAAAGAAAATCCAACGCACGGTCTCACACCTCAGCGGTTGCCCTGGCGAAAATCCACGAATTACGGTTTGATCTGCTTGACTATCCCCCTTACTCACCAGATCTAGCCCAAAGCGACTTTTTTTTTGTCCCTAATCTAAAAATTGTGCCCGGAGAACAGAGATTTTCGTCAAATGAGGAGGCAATCACCTTCGTGAACAGTTATTCCGCAAAGAAAAACACGGACGGGTTAGAGATATGGGAGCATCGCTGGGAGAAGTGTGTAGAGTTACAAGGGGACTATGTAGAAAAATACGAATACATTTTAAGAAAAAATGTCTTATATCTTTGTTAGGTCGGAAGCTTTTCAACCCACCATCGTAAATGTAGAAAAATGAAATTTGGGTGGTTATACATATCCGCCAACACGTCCACGAGGGAAAGGTCTATTAGGTGAAAGGTCGGCCAAGGGGGGATATATCTAGAGAAGATCAGATATGAAAAAATGCATCATGAAAAAATACATTACGAAAAAGTCTGTCAGAAAAATTCCGCCAAAAAGTTCGACATGCAGAAAAAAGTAAACCCTGAGAAAGTCCCCCAGAAAAAGGTCTGCCAGGAAAACTCCGCAAAAAAAGTTCGACAGTTAGAAAAAAGCGAAGTATTAAGAAGGCCTACCAGATAAAAGTCCACAAAAAAAAATTCACAAAGAAGAGATCCGTCAAAAATTGCATCAGAAAAAATGGCGCCAAGAAAAATGCTGCCAAAAAAAATCTGCCAGAAAAGATTCTGCCGAGAAAAGGTTTATCAACAAGAGTTCTATTAGCAAAAGGTTAGTCAGGAAAAAATCTCAGGAAATGATCCGTCAGAAAATGAAAACGAGGCATTCAAAACAGGTCCGTTATAAAAAGTTACGCTAAGGTCCCTTTAAAAGGCCAAAAAAGTCCATAAAAAAGTTCGTCAATCAGAAAACCTAAACCACCGAAAAGTCCTCCGGAAAAAGTCTGTCAAGAAAAAATTCATTAAGAAAAGATTGCCCAAAAATTGTATCAGAAAAAACGTTGTCAAAAAAATTCCACCTAAAAAGGTTATCAAAAGGATATGCCGAGAAAAGGTCTGCCAATTGTATCAGAAGACTCTTCGTAAAAAAAATGCCACAAAAAGAAATGTCTCCTGGGAAGAAATGTCACAAGGACGAATGGCACTCGAGCATTCAATCTAAACCTGTGCAATGGATTCATTTGGTTGGTCGGAAAATAGTATACAACATTAAATTGGCTTTCAGTTAATCGGGAAGCATCAATGGCTGTAAACAGAAGTAATTTATAGAACTGTTCTCATGCTCTGTCGCGTACATTAGAAGTGGAACTAGTTTACCGATATCAAAGATAAAATAGTTCAAAATTCTACCAAAATGGAAGACCTTGTATGCAACACGTGCTCCTGGAAAGAAATATCACAAGGACGAATGGCACTCGTCCATTCAATTTAAACCTGGGCAATGGATTCAATTGGTTGGTCGGAAAATAGTGCACAACATTAAATTGGCTTTCAGTTTCTGTCTTACCAGCCAGTCACATAAGGATCACTCGAATCCCACGTTGTGTAATGAGGCAAGACTCGCTTATGGCGTAAAAGACAATAAAAGTTAAATGCGTGACAAATTACCTGAATACTTTTCAGAGATGACGTTTAGTTTTTACTTTATTTATTATAACTTTTTTGTGCATTGATGCAACGTTTACGGCGATCGTGTAAGTCACCGTCATACATCGCCAGCTACCAATAATCGCTTCAAATCAATTTGGTTCTGTCGCTTATAGTGCCACAGAGCAACGAATAGATACGCGCATGGCATGCCGGTCAAACGTGTTAAGCGCGTTCCACTCTAGCTCTGCCAGTCGCTAATTCTCATTATTATCTTCGCTTGATTACACTAAGGTCGGGCGCAAGGTGAACTGGTCTTCTCCACCCTGGCTAGAGATGTTTTATAATTTTGCAATTTTGTTGTTGTCGTATTTTTTCCCTCGATCCAGTAATTTTTTTGCAAAGTGTTAAGCTCTCAATATAACTTCAATTTTCTGACGAAATATATATTTCTTTTATTGGAGGGAGGAGTAGAGTAATCGGCTTAAAAGGCTGTCGCAGATGTTTTGTTAAAATTTAAAGTATTTCCAATGGTTGACGAACGGAATGACTCAACAAAATATTCATTAATGAACACCTTTTCTCGATAAGACAATAAGTTAATTTTAGTATTGGATTGGGAAATATGACACCTGAAAATATAGAGAACACCTCTACATCGAGATAATTTGATGATTACTGGGTTGACCAAAAATATACAAAAAATTACGATTCTATATCTCAATTCGAGTATCTTTCGATGACACATTGCTGTTTTCTGCTTGGTAATTATAAAAACATTTCATTTGATATGCCTCCCTATCTTGTTGTCTATTATATGCGTACCCAACGACCGAGAGGCTTATTATCAACTCTTCTCGGGGAAGGTGAATCTACAATTCTGAGTCACTTTGTCTAAGTTACAAGTCGCAGTTTTTTGGCGATAGAGACACCAGAAAAGATCACTCTGTCCTCGTCTTTTTTTAGATACGTAAAGAGATTAGTGGAACAAGACAAAAAAACAATGCTAATAGGATTCTAAGACAATACCAGGTATGATTATATTCGGAATGAGGACCTCTATTGCAGACGGAGTAAGGAGCTTCAATCCTAAGTATATATAGTTCTATACCGGTTTCAAGGAGACAAAAGGCCAGCTGCTTCTATAAATGGAATAATACAGTGCAAAACCGGAGAAGACTTAAAATACCTAGGAATGCAGAAGGTTCACAAAGAAGAGATTCATTAGCAAAAGTTTAGTCAGGAAAAAATCTCTCAGGAAATTATATGGCAGAAAATGAATGCCGATGAAAAAAAGTCTGTTAAAACAGGTCCGTTTTAAAAAGTTACGCTAAGGTCCCCGAAAAAGGCGTGAGAAAAGAGTCTGGTAAGAAAACGTACCCCAGTGAAGATCCATCTGGAAAAGGTCCACGAAAAAGCAAAAATTAAAAAAAAAAAACAGTTTTTTTTTATTACACTTCTCTCGGTAGAGGCGAACCTATAACGCCGAGATGCCACCAAAAAACGGTTGCAGTTCCTCTTGAACATCGATACCCCCTTTCCTTATCATGTACCCCTTCTACCGTTTGCACTGTTCTCTGATATTAACAGTACTTTAAGGTAAATTTCCATTTGTGCGCGAGTTTTATATATATATATATATATATATATATATATACCTATAGCGCCGACACGGCACGAGGTGCCATTGAATTACTGTTGCAGTTCTTCTGAAACAGTTGTAGGTTGTAACGTTCCGGGAACACTCCCGTAGGAACGGAGTTCCTCAGCTTCCCCGCTCTGTAACGGAACGAGTTCTGATGCAGGGATGTTCGCGCCGTCGGGGAGATGAACCGCAAATTGGTGCGATCCGTCGGATTGTCTTGTGGAGCGCATTTAAACCGAATTGCGTGGAACAATACCACGAATCTCTGAAGAACAGTGCCCGTGATAATATCTGTAAAACAGACAGAGGTCGGCTACGCGCCTTCGATTTGATAGCGACTGTAGTCCCGACGTCAGTGCTGAGTCCCCGATCCGGCGGATCGCTCCTCTCTGTATGCTCTCAAGTAAGCCGAGGGTATATTAAGGAGCGGAGCTTCAAACATGAGAGCAATATTCGAGCGCGGGTCTAATTTGGGATTTATACAGGAGAAGAAGTTGGCCCAGAGTAAAATATTTCCTGGCTCTAAAAAGATAGCTCAGTTTCACTGCGGCTGACCTGGCGATGCTCGACACATGTTTCTGTCCCGATACATTCCCACAGATCGTGACGCCGAGCAATTTCAAACTTTCCTCAGATTCGAGGGCCTGGCCATTCATCATCAGCTCTGGAACCCATGATCCACTTTTCTTTGTGAACGTTGTATATTGTGTCTACGCTGCATTGAAGTCGAGGAGATTGGTCCTTCCCCACTGCAGGACCTTATCTAGATCCCAATTCAGAGAGTCAATCTGTCTACATCTCAGCTGGTACGACGTAGATGCACCAATCGGCCGAACACTCGAAAAGGAGGAAACTAGCGTACAAACTGAAAACTTTGTTATCCCTTGTCTCCAACAAATCATTTATGTGAAGCAAAAACAAGGTTGGAGCCAAAATAGAACCTTTAGGCACCCCCGAATTAACAGGATACAGATCCGAACACTCGCCGCCCACAACAACCCGGATCAACCAATTTCGAGGAAACTCTTCGTTCAGTCGCAAAACTGCTGGGAAAGTCCATACGAACGAAGTTTGCTCAATAATGCCCCGTGCTAGACGTGGTCAAACGCCTTGGGGATATCCAATGTGACCGCCCTTGACTTACTATGCTGCTCAATCGCAGATGTCCATATATAATATGTTATAAGTGTCAAAAGGTCTCCCGTGAACCGACTGCCACGGAATCCGTATTGACGATCATTCAGAAGTCCGTTGCACCCCAAATATCGGGTTTTCCAATAGGGACTTGACAATTTTTTTTTAAAATAAAACGCAAACCATTTGAAATATTTCAAAAACCTTATTATCGGGTTGAAGTACAATCAAAACATTTATGAATGAAACTCGACTTATGGCCACCGCGGACACGTTTGCAGCGGTCGATTCGTTGGACCCAATTTTCGATGACTCGGCCACACATCTCGGCCGAAACGGCCGCTATTTCGCCTTCTATGTTGGCTCTGAGCTCTTCCAACGTCGTCGGCTTGTTGGCATAGACCAATGACTTTACGTAGCCCCAAAGAAAATAGTCTAGAGGCGTTAAATCGCAGGAACGAGGCGGCCATTTCTTGAGATAACACGCTCATCAAACTTATTCTTCAATAAATCGATTGTATCGTGTGCTGTGTGGCTTGTGGCACCGCCCTGTTGAAACCACGTGTCGCCCGATCCATATCTTACAATTCGAGCCAAAAATAATCGGTAATCATGGCGCGATAACGATGGCCATTCACAATAACGTGACGATCGTTATCGTCGACGAAAAAATATGGCCCAATTACGCCGCCGGCATGCAAACCGTACCAAACAGCTATTTTTTGTGGATGAAGTGGTGATTCATGAAGCACATGTGGCTTTTCACCCGACCAATAACGCATGTTTTGCTTATTGACGAACCCATTGAGCCAAAAATGAGCTTCGTCACTGAAGATGATTTTGCGATGAAATTCATCATCTTGGCGCATCTTTTCCAGAGCCCATTCGGAGAACGTACGTCGCTTCAAATGGTCCATCGGCTTCAATTCTTGAGTCAGCTTGGTCTTGTATGGGTGTAAACCAAGATCCTTACGCAAAATTCGCCATAAAGTGGTCTGGGCGATGCCCAATTCTTGAGAACGCCGTGGAATTGACTGATTTGGATCGGTTGCTACGGACGCCTGAACGGTTGCGATATTTTCGACACTTCGACCAACCCGTTGTCTCACTGGCACGGCAACATCACACAACGAATATGTAGACTCAAATTTTTGCACTAAACTTGTTATTGCATGTCTACTAGGGCGAGAATTACGGCCGAAAATGGAATTAACGCTCTTAAAGTTGCGGTCACCGACTCCAAATGTCGGTAGTAAATTTTTATAATTTGCAGACGTTGTTCGTTCGTGTACTTAACCACGATGAAAATGTTGAGTTGAATAAATTGAGAGTGACAGTTCGATGATTAGTCAAAGGGTGCGTTCACAAATTAAATTCAAAGTTGTCAAGTCCTTATTGGAAAATCCGATACTTAATTAACTCAGTATTGATGACTTTTTCCATCACCTTAGAAAACATAGATAGTAATGCTTTCGGTCGGTAATTTTGTGGGAGACACTTTTTTCCCGTCTTTGGGATTGGCTGAACTCGAGCGATTTGCCAGCAGGTAGGAAATGTCCTCCGTGCTTAAGATAAGCGAAAGACTTTGCCAAGAACCGCCGATATTTCTGGAGCATAGTTCTTAAGGACTATTGCTGGTATTCCGTCCGGTCCGGTTGCCTTCCTACAGTCCAGTACACGTAGAATGCGTTGAATAGTACTCGGGCGAAATCTCACATTCGACATGGAAGACCGTACTGGCGTGATCACAGGTGGCTCCAAAAGACTGGGATCCAGGTTTGAATTCGCGGAACATAAATTTGCGAACACATTAGCTTTATCCTTTGAATTTGTGACTAAGATGCCGCTGTCTGTCACCAACGGAGGGAAAGGGGAGGAAGCGAAGTTACTGTCGGCAGCCCCTGCCATCGACCAGAAGGAGCGCGAACCAGTCAGGCACTCAAGGAATTTATTGGTCACTCTGTCGTTGTAGGCCTTCTTCGCGCTATCAATCGCCTTGTCGCACGCGTTTCCGATTCTAACAAAATTCGTTCTGTTAACATTGGTGGGATTGGAGCGCCATTGCTTAAAAGCTCTATTTTTTGCCGCTGTAATCTGCTCGCATTTTTTGTCAAACCACGGTTTATCAGATGAACTTCGTTTGATGGAATGTGGAATGTAGATTTCTACCCCGAGAAGAATAATCTCTGTGACCGACTCCGCACAAGCGTTAACATCGGAGTCTCCGAAGCACACCTCGGACCACGGAAAGGATGCGAAGAAGTCTCGCAAATCGTCCCAGTTAGCGGCCCCATACCTCCATACATGGCGAAGCTGCCTAGGGCGGTTATTCGCTTGAAATGCAAGTGATTGCGGGACAGATACCAAGCCGTGATCTGAGTTTCCCAGTGGTGCAGAAACCTCTACGGTATAAATACTCGGTTCGGATGTTAAAAACAGATCCAGGGTGTTCGCATAATCATGCGAGATAGAATAAGCACCGTATTCGCCAGATATGCCCCCCTGTGACTTTTCCTGTTTCCCAAACTCAAATTACCACCTTCGAGTTGACTAAAGCCATAAAAGAAAAATCGAAGAAGGAGTTAAAATCATTCTATGCCGCTGGCTATAAAATGTGTACGGGTGATTGGATAATTCGTTGGCATAAGTGTCTTGTCTCGGAAAGAGCCTACTTTGAAGGCGATAAAATAAATGTTAATGATTAATGTTTTATTGAGAAATTCCGGATAGACATTTGACAAAATCTACAGTTCGCCAAACACAAATTGTCGCAAGTGTTACGCATATGTGACACATAATGCAGAACGACAACGAAATAAAATCGCAGAAGCAAACCATCAGAGCCGTATACCATAGCGCAATAACGTAGCAATTCTTCGTCAGCTGACTGTACTTGAGAATAACGATCGAATTCGTACACGCGGCAGTGTTCTGAGACGTTGGGCGTCGGTTATATCTTTTACTGATTCTGACCGTTATAGCGTCGGTTCGAATCACACGCGCTTCCCTATTGTCGCAAACGGTATACATATATATACAACAGAATCAGTTGGCCAACATCGGTGGTAAAAAAAAAACGTAAACATATTTAAATAGAACTAACAACGAGCAAGCAAAACAGCCAAGTGGTGGGTTTATCGACTCAGATGGGTATGTAAGGATTGCCAGTCATCCTTTACGACAAACTAACCCAATTGTGGGAATATTCAAACGCCCTACCACAGTATATTTCTCTTTGATATATTTTATCACAGTTGTTGCACAATTAAATTTGTAGAATCCATTCCTTTTTCAAATATTTACCCTTCAATCCGATAGTTCCCTTTCAAATTTAAACATGCAGAATTCTTCCTTCTTTAAATATTTATCGGCAATACCCGTCAATCTGACAGTTCCCTTTCAAATTTAAACTTGCAGAATTCATTCCTTCTTTAAATACTTATCCGCGATATCCGTCAATCTGACAGTCCCCTTTAAAATTTAAACTTGCAGAATGCATTTCTTCTTTAAATACTTATCCGCTATATCCCTCAATCTGACAGTTCCCCTTTAAATTTAAACTTGCAGAATTCATTCCTTCTTTAAATATTTATCCGTTATCCCCGTCAATCTGACAGTTCCCCTTTAAATTTAAACTTGCAAAAAAAAAAAAAAAATGTGGCGAGAAGGCCGAATTTGGCGAGACAGGACATATGTGTCCTTCATCTTGTCTCTGACTTCTGGTCATCTTGCGATAACCAGAATCACCCACATCCGTGAGGATATTGGGCTCGGTCTCGCGGCATCTGAAAAGAGAAGAAAAAAAAGGGGGGGTATCCAAGGATAGTGTGGACAGTGTTAGTCCAAGTGTTCTCTAACTACTTTTATAGCGGGATGGTGGGAAAGAAATCTTACAAGACCGGTGGGTCTTGGGTGCGGTAGTAAACGCAGATCACGTCTTTGGCGTCTGATAATCTGCGCTTTGGTCGGTGTGTATGTTTGTATTTGTGCCGTCTTGTACTGTGCGTTCGTGTGTTGGTTTGTTAATTGTAGACCGTATGGGATGGGTCCAGAAATCCTCTATTATAGAGGGGAATGTTGTTGGGAAGGGTGCTTTCTTCAGTTTTATACTGAAGAAGAAATTGAGGGGGTTTGATCCGAAGAGATCGAGAGAGAGAAGGGTCAAGAACGCAAGAGTCCCGTACAAGTAGGTTCTCGCTGTTCTGAATGTTTTCGAGGTACTTATATGCTAATTGAAGCAAGTACTCGTCGATAGGGGTAATGGAGGCGCCTTCGTATAGGTGAGAGTTGGGGTAATGACGACCGTCAGGCCTTCTAGAATGATTGGTGCATCTTCTGAGGAGTTTCCTTTCGAAAACCCGAAGTCTTTCCATTTGAGCCGAAGATATGCAGGACCATATGGGAAAGGCGTACGATATTCCAGATCGGATTAGCTGCTTATAGCAGAGAAGCTTAACTTTGGTGTCAACTTTGTTGCCCCACTTCAAGATGTTGTGCAGTTGCTTAGACCGACCGAGGCCCCTTTGGAGAATGTGGGTCACATGTTTGATGAAATTCATTTTTGGGGTATAAGTGACCCCGAGATATTTCATCTTGTCCTGTGGTCTAATCGTAGTATCTCCCATTTTTATTCGAATATTCTGTGAATATCGAGAAGTAGGTTGGGAGTGTTTACTACTCAGAATTATGGCTACTGCTTTGGATGGATTAAGTCGTATTTTCCATCGACTGTATTACTGATACAGTTCGTCCAAGTGACGGTTGAGTCGATTTGTTGCGAGGTTAGGGCTTTTGGTTGACGTGTACACCAGGACGTCATCCGCATAGCATATTTGGTTTACTCTCCCGTCCACAGGGCGGGGAATATCGGAGGTGTAAATATTGAATAGGATGGGGCCTAGAATGGAGCCCTGTGGTACGCCTGCAGCGGCGTGAAAAGTTCGGGAAAGCTTTCCATTCATTCTAACTTGGAAGGTTCTGTTGCGAACGAACTGGTAGATGATGCTACATAGCGTTCTACTGAGGCCAGTATTCAGTAGTTTAAAAGCGAGACCTTCGATCCAAGTCGTATCAAAAGCTTTTTCAATGTCTAGGCTTACCGCAACGGTGGGTTCCTTATTAAAGAGCCGCACGCAGACGTGGTTTTGAAATAAATTGAGAGCCATAGTGGTGCTGTGCGCTCTTCGAAATCCGAATTGGAAATCAGGTATTAGGTGCCTGGCACTGACAAAGTTATTTAGCTTCTCGTATATGAATTTTTCATATATTTTGCTGATGCAAGTGAGAAGCGAGATAGGGCGAAAGCTTGAGGGGTGATACGTTGGTTTCCCAACTTTTGCTATTGGACAAATAATAGCGTGCCTCCAAGCTTGGGGAAAGTATCCCATGTTGTAAGCATCGTTGAACAGTATGGAGAGCTTTATAAAGAATAAGGCAGAAAGCCTTCGCAACGAGTGGTACGACATGTTGTCGATACCAGGTGACTTCTTAGGGTGTCGAGATTTAACCAGAGTCTGTAGGGTATTTGGTGTGATGAAACCGTGACCATTATCACGTGTGTCATCGAAGTATGCACTGTTAGTTGGGTTAAAGACAACAATTGGCTCGTTGAAGTCGTCCAACTTACTGTGGACCTCTGAACTAACGATTGCATTAGTTTCCGCGTCGCCATCTTGGAGAGTGAGTTTGTGATTGTTTTCGAAGGTCTCTCCGATGATATTTGCTTTATTGGTGTCGTTATTGACAACAACACCATTGTGCATAATTGGCCCAGTGATGCGGGAAGTGCCACATATCTTTTTAACATTTTTATAAACGTTCTGGTCCATCTGAATACCCTTCAGCTTGTCTTCCAATTGTCGGGTACGATTGTTTTGGATTCTCTGTTTTATCAGTGTACCAATATTGTGAATAATGGATCGCAATAATGGCTCCCTTTGCGTAAAGCGGTGACGATATCTCATTCTGCAGAGCTTTTTACGCTCCCGGATGAGACGAAGAGTGAGGTCGTCCTGGGCGATCTGATAGGTCTTTTCAAGTTTATACTTCGGGACATGAGTCTCCGAAGTTTCAACTAGAATCTCGTGAAGTCGTTTTGCAACGTTGTTTATCTCAACCGTCGTTAGGTTCCTGTCAGTGGGAAGAGAGAAGTGGTGGAGTTTATCGTTCAATGTAATATTGAAGTTGTCCCAATTTGTCCGCCCATAATCGGGTATGTATCTGATGTGAGCCCGAGATGCTCGATAGCCGCGAAAGAATGTGGTCACAGCGTTGTGGTCAGATACACCCGCTGAAACTTGAGGAGGAGTGATTTGTGGAAGTAGGTCTTTGGACACAATAAATATGTCCAGAATTGAGTTACCTCGAGTACCAACCGTAGGTGCAACTATTTCGAAGTTGAGGGCATACCTGTTTGCGGTGTACCATTGGTACAGTTTTGTGCCATTTGGGCAAGAGACAGAGTTGTTCCAGTGGGGATGTCTGGAGTTAAAATCGCCGCCTATGATGAAGGGTGTATGCCCTGAGGTCCTTATTAGTTTGCCGATATCTTCGGGATTAATGGGGCCATTATTGGTTTTATGCGAGTGGTATACGGAGTATATATTCACTCTACCATTACTCCAGATACCTCTATGGACTCTAGGTGTGGGAGGTCAATAGGTTCATGGCGAAGTCCGCTATTAACCAGTATACAAGTTCCACCTCCGTTGATGGTGTGACCGCCAGTGAGGGTTCGATCTCTTCGAATCATGGAGAAATTTGGGAATACGGGACGGTGACATGGGTGAATTTAAACTTGCAGAATTCATTCCTTCTTTAAATATTTATCCGTTATCCCCGTCAATCTGACAGTTCCCCTTTAAATTTAAACATGCAGAATTTATTCCTTCTTTAAATATTTATCCGCTGTACCCGTCAATCTGACAGGTCCCTTTAAAATGTAAATTTGCAGAATAGATTCCTACTTTAAATATTTATCCGCTATTCCCGTCAGCCTGACAGCTCCCTTTAAAAATTACATTTCCAGAACTCATTCCTTCTTTAAATATTTATCCGCTATACCCCTCAATCTGACAATTCCATTTCAAATTTAAACTTGCATAATGCATTCCTTCTTTAAATACTTATCAGCTATATCGGTCAATCTGACAGTTCCCTTTCAAATTTAAACTTGCATAATGCATTCCTTCTTTAAATATTTATCCGCTATACCCGTCATTCTGACAGTTCCCTTTCAAATTTAAACTTGCATACTGCATTCCTTCTTTAAATACTTAACAGCTATACCCGTCAGTCTGACAGTTCCCTTTAAAAATTAAACTAGCAGAATTCATTCCTTCTTTAAATATTTATCGGCTATACCCGTCAATTTGACAGTTTCCTTTATAAAGTAAGTTGTGACGGATTAAAACAGAGGATCATATCCACTCACAGTTAAAGTCGGTGAAATGCTTTTTGCTATACCCACCAGTGCCCATCGGTTTCGTTTCAATAGTAAATTGAGACGGACAGACATAGAAGATCATAGCCGCCCTGTATCTTTTGATACTAAAAGCGTATTAATAGTTCCTCCAGAATGCGCAGATTATAAAAAAAAAGAAATCACTTCACTTTCACTTCTCCTAGGAAAGGCGAGTTTACAGCGCTAAGTCAGTACCCTGAGGTGATATTCTTACTCGATGGAGTCCTTCAGCCATGTTCCAAAAGATGTTCAAGGATTTTTCTTAACAGTTTCATGGTGTTATTGTGGTACTGAACAGTCAGTTGAAACAACGTATGCATAATCAAACGCCTGGCACAAACTTCTTATCAACACAGCCATTGAGGCGACAATGATACTATTGTCATTGTAAGGTAATAAATTTCGAAACTGTGTTGATGCATACAATGTTTAACCCTTCAATTGTGGGAATTATCATTATACTGAATGTCTTCCCCTTTTCTTTTAAATATATGGCTGAGAAACACAGAGAATCATTCTTCAGTCGAACTTCACGGGAAAGAAATGCCTTGCCTTATCATTTCTTCGTCATTTAACCAGTGTACATCGATACCTGTCTTTTTTATATACTTTGCCTTTACAATCGCGGTCACTGTCACTGTCACTGTCACTGTCACTGTCACTGTAACTGTCACTGTCACTGTTATTGTCATTGTCATTGTGATTGTCATTGGCATTGTCATTGTCATTGTCGTTGTCATTGTCATTGTCATTGTCATTGTCATTGTCATTGTCATTGTCATTGTCATTGTCATTGTCATTGTCATTGTCATTGTCATTGTCATTGTCATTGTCATTGTCATTGTCATTGTCATTGTCATTGTCATTGTCATTGTCATTGTCATTGTCATTGTCATTGTCATTGTCATTGTCATTGTCATTGTCATTATCATTGTCATTGTCATTGTCATTGTCATTGTCATTGTCATTGTCATTGTCATTGTCATTGTCATTGTCATTGTCATTGTCATTGTCATTGTCATTGTCATTGTCATTGTCATTGTCATTGTCATTGTCATTGTCATTGTCATTGTCGTTGTCGTTGTCATTGTCATTTGCATTGTCATTGTCATTATCACTGCTATTGTCCCTGTCATAATCACTTTCAATGCCAGATAATGCAGACGTCTGCACCTCTAAAAGTGGACAACCTCACGCTATTGTAATGGAAGTGAAAAACTAGAGTTAATTACCTGGTTATATTTCCTAGAAGTCTAGGGGATTTGCCTTCAAACGACATATAACGTAAAATTGTATCGATGATCCCAAAGTAGATCTACAACAAAATATGATTCTAACCTCTCAAGGAAATAAAAGCTCGCCTCTCTAGCAGCACGCGTCCCGCATTCATTCAGTTTCTCAACACAATACGTGTCAAGAATCCATGAACATCCACGTACACGCTAAGATTACCCATACCTGATTCAAAATGTTGTACGTCAATTATTTGGCAATTTAGTTGGGTAATAAAGTGACCCTCCGCTCCCTCTCAATAGCTGTAACGGCCATGTACTATGGCACCGAAACTAATTTGTGAAACCCATTCGTTTGCCAGGTACTGCATTCCGAGAGTAAAATTAATGGAAAACAACTGGAATTTCGCCGGTTAATAGTAACTTGCTCTGGGGTCGAGGACGAATGAAGACACATCATTTCAACGTTAGGTGTGGATTTCACGTGTTCCACCTGTCATCAGCGCCTTGAACCTCTATTTGCGTAGTGCTTTATCGCTACTGACCTCGTGACTACTTCCAGCTAATTATTTGTGTTTATTCGAGTCGTGTGTATCTTCTGTCGAGTCGGTGTTTACTTTTGTGGAATTTCAACGATACTTTCCACTTGGATACCAGCTTGTGTGTCATGCGATAATCTTGCATTCATGCGAATATGCGGTTTTTCCTCGCCTCTTAAATATCATTTAAACAAACAACTGGAAAGCAATTAAGTTCAGGTGGTTAATATACGCGAAGCATGAGCTGACCATTACGCTCAAATAAACACCCGGTCCATGATTTCATGCTGCGCATCCGTAATCAGTTAAAAATTTCAATTTTAATCATTTAACATCCAACAGCTACGTGCCTGACCTTGTGAATGTTGCTTCGTGAATCCCCTGCCCGAATGCCACCCTTCATTATTACCCGTCTGCCATCATTTGTACTATACACATACTGACAACAAGCTCAAGACCGGTTCCCAAATAAAAAGACGACAAACAAAATATTCAACAAGAAAAAAAGACAGAATAAAAGCGCAAACAGTTGAACAGTTTTTCAAATAACAGCGCGACCAAATACTCCAATTTCATCAGCGTCTGTTAATTAAGAACGTCGTTTAGTCCAATTGCTATTGAAACTTACTACTACCATCTCGTCGACTCTCGATCATTTAGTGTAGTTGACGATATAACGAACATGCTTTCACAAATATACCTAGTTATACAGGTGCATACGTTTCCGGATGGTGTCGAGAAGGTATTTCAAAAAAAATGTGTCGAAAACTGCATTGACTGTATTTCTCGAATTCAATAACCATTCAATAAAAACGAGACGCAAAAGTCTGACAGTACAGAGAAACACTTGAACAATCTACAACACCTATTTAGAAAATCCAGCGCAGCACGACAGCATATTTAGATATCACGCTCAAGCGACGATCCCTCGGGGGAGAGAGGATTCGGAAATAATATATCACACGGCCAGCGAGACTAATTTTAATAGAACAGAACCCATTGTCGTTCGAAAACATACGACAAAAGCCTTAATGGACGATAATTAGGCTAGTGAACGTGATTGCAGCCTATTCTCAATTGAATGATACGATTCATGTTCACCGACTAATTCGAGGTGACACGGAATTAAATTAAAAAATACACGAGGGCAAGAGTCGAATCGGTCTACAGTCGAGCACCGTAAATACACGTAATTTTTTGCGGATCGTATAATTGTTTGTTTTTTGTTTTTTTGTTTTATATCCACATTTATTCAACAATTCAATTACATATTTCACTTAAGACTAAATGTTAACATCTATTTTACAAATAACATTCTTACATTAACTTACTGGCTCTCCGCAAGCACTCTAAATTACACATTATCATATTTCATATGCCTTTCGGGGTACAATAACTGTTTTTACCACATGTCACAATAATTGATATGTTTTCTCTTTTAAAATATATTCTATTTTTTCTACATCCTGTATTATTTATAATTTTTTTTTTTTATTACATATATAGGGGGTTGACAAGCAAAATAAAAATAAAACAAAACGGACAAACATAAACAAGGAATAAAGGAATACAAATAAAAATTAAAATAAAAAATTAAAATTAAATTAAAAACAAAATTAAAAGATAAAATAAAAATAATTGGGAATTGTGGATAGGGGATAGGGGGAAGGAAAGCGGTGCGCCTGAGTGGCATACTATGTTTGGGGACGTGTAGTCCTTTCTTCATCACTGATCCACCACCAGTTGGGATGGGATCGATCTTTTATTGATTTATCTCTTTCACCGATCACCATACTAAAACGCAGGCGATCTGGAAAATTAGAGATATCGTTATCGTGGAGAATTCGTTTATCCCTGGCACCACGGAAAGCGTGGTAAATAATAGGGACTCCACGTTTGTCTTGGATAAGTCCTTTTTTATCCAAGAGAGGGAACGCTTCTGGGGGAATGAACCCATTCTGGAGAGTACTCTCCATATACATATCATTGGGATAGAATGCTCCCGAAATGAGATCGTTTTCGCTGCACATTGCCCTTGTTGTGTGACCACAAATAGTCTTGATAATGAAGTTATCTATCCTGTTTAGTCCTGATTTGTCATACAGAACTTTATTCGGATAGTATTTCTTATACTGCGACTCTGGGGTTCTATACATTCCTAGGCAGGAACGTAAACACTGCCTCTCGAACACCCGAAACTTCTCCATGTAAAATGGGGATATGTTGTACCATACCGGGCAGCCATACACCAATATTGGTCGGATGAATGCTGAGTATGAAATTATTTTCACCTTGGGGTCCAGCAGACTACTACGGAAGAGTCTTCGTGTCATTGCATATGCGTTTTTAGCTGTGTAAGAGCAGCTGCTGTATGCTTATCAAAGTAAAGATATTGATCATGCCAGATTCCCAGGTATCTGACTACAGTTTTTACTTGTAGTGGAAGATTATTACTTCCCGCAATAGAAAATGTTTTCCAATTCCGTTTTGTGTCCCTTGATGCACTGGACAGTGGCGTTCTGAAAAGGATAGTCTCTGTATTCTGGAAATTTATTTTTAATTTCCAGTCGTCGCAAAAACGTTTGATTTTGTTGAAATCATCTTGTAGAAGTCTGTTGATGACATCAATCTTTTCTCCAGATCTATACACCACAATGTCGTCGGCATACGCAATTGCATGGTTGAGAGAACCCACTAGATCACTAGTGTAAATGTCAAATAAAATGGGAGAATTCACTGCTCCCTGTTGTAAGCCGTTTTTGATGTGGAAGGTCGTGTTAGAGATTACGAGGGTTGCCTTTTATATTTCGGGATTAGAGAACAAAAACAAATATTGATCATCGAAAATCACTTTATTGTTTTTCAAAATATTCCCCATGAAGATCTATACACTTTTGCATGCGTTTGAACCAATTGTCGAAGCACTTTTGCCACTCTGATTGAGGTATCTCCAACACATGCATTCTGAATGCAGCAACCGCTTCTTCAGGTGTCGAAAAACGTTGACCACTCAGTTTGTTTTTTACGTACGGGAATAAAAAGAAGTCATTCGGTGCCAAGTCCGGACTATACGGCGGATGACCCATCAAATCGATGTTTTGGGTGCTCAAAAATGCAGTTGTACAGCCGATGTGTGAGAGCTCGCATTGTCGTGGTGAAGAGTGATCCGTCTTCGGCGGTTGGTTTTCCTGATTTCTTGGAAGACAACTGGCAAACAAATGGTTGTGTACCACTCGGAATTGACTGTTCTGCGTTGTTCTAGTGGTACGGTTGCGACATGTCCAGTTTTTCCGAAAAAACAGGCGACCATTTGCTTGGAAGTGCTTCGTGCGCGAACAACGTTTGTTGGATTTGGCTCATCTTGAAACACCCCGACAGTCGACTGCTGTTTACTTTCGGGCTCATACGCGTAAATCCACGATTCATCACCTGTCACGATGTCATAGAGTGTTTCGAAGCACCGCGACCGTATTTTTTGAGCATTTCTTTCGACCAATTGACACGAGCCCTTTTTGGGCGATTGACAAATTGTGTGGGATCCAACGCGAACAAATTTTTTTGACAGTCAAATGTTTATGCAATATTGAATCTATGCTGGTCCCACTAACGCCTAAGGTTGTCTCAATCTCACGATAGGTCACATGACGATCTTCCAATATCAGTTCGCGCACAGCATCAATGGTTTTCGGAACAACAACTGATTTTGGACGACCTTCACGAAATTCATCTTGGAGTGAACTACGACCACGATTGAATTCACCATACCATCGATAAACACTGGTCCTTGATGGAGCTTCATCGCCAAAAATTGAATTAAGGTCATCCATGCACTGTTGCTGAGTTAATCCACGCCGAAAGTTGTAAAAAATAATCGCACGAAAATGTTGACGATTTAATTCCATTTTTGGGCCGAGATGAATCTTTTAAGTTACTGTAAACAACACAAATAGCGCTCGTATGTCAAAACGTTCTGAGTGCGTATAACCTCAAAAATGTCCAACTTTACGACAGAGCTGTCAATTGCCGGATTGCAACACTAGGGTTGCCAAATCCCGAAACATAAGAGGCAACCCTCGTATATCTCCACATTTCACTACAAATTGTTTACCCATTATCATATCGTAGATAATGTATAATAAATATTTGGGCATACCTAGGTTTGATAACTTATATACAAGCCCTTCTAACCATATGGTGTCGAAAGCCTTTTCAAAGTCAACCAAACCGGCCCCTGTGCATTGTCTCTTCGCCTTGTTCCACTGTATGTCGGAGCATGAACTGTGTCATGTTGCGATCGAAAACCAAATTGGTTGTTCGGGATAATACCATTTTCCGCACACCAGTTAGTCAATGCTTTATTTATAATTTTCTCGAATACCTTGCTGATGTTCGGAAGCAAACTAATCGAGCGAAGATTGGCTGGATTGCTCCTGTCCTTGCCCTTTTTGGGGATGGGATGGACTACTGCAGATTTCCATTGGATTGGATAATATGCATTATTTAGAGCGTTATTGAACAAAATAGTGTAAACCTTCACTACTTCAAGAGGTAAATGCTTTAGAACAATGTTTGGAATACTGTCTATTCCAGAAGATTTTTTTTTCTTAATCGATCTAAGAATGTCCGTAAGTTCATCCTTGTGTACAAATATACTAGTGTTTAGATCTCTAAGCGGGGAATCCGCTCTATTATTTTCACTAAAGATAGTGAAACTTCGACTTAAGAGACGCCAATTGTTAAGTTCATTGCGTAGCGAAATATGTTTTTGGAGAGCCCTATTTTCCAGGTCAAGGTTAGAATGAGCCGATTCGTTCAATCTATACACTGCTTCGAAACAAGCGCCAATTGAGTTCGCCTTTTTTTGCGGATCCTCGACTATTATGAACTCTTCGTTAGAGTTGATGTGTTCCAGGGTAAGTCCTGCGTTCAGCAGCGATTGACAATTCTCGGGAGTCCGCGGAACTCGCAGACATGGGATGTCATTATAATCTTTCCTTCGAAAGACTTTATTTATTTGTGGGAACATATTCGGTCCACTAGCTTTAATGGCTTGAATTCTCTTGTTCCAGTCTTCTTTGATTACTGATCTATAGTTGTCACGGATCAGTTTTTGAAGATTTTTAATTAATGGCTTAATTGTTTTTATTTCCTGGCTATTTGGATCTCTGAATTGTCTGTAAAGCAGTTTTAACTTAGAGAGCAGAGTACTCTTTTGCCTATACAGCTCGTCGATCGTTGCGTTTCTGTACCGGTTTGTATGGCTCTCGGAGTGAGACACTTTTGGGATAGAACGATTCATTGTATTAGTAACAATGTTGTTCATCGTCGAAAGATAATGATCAATTTCGTCATTATGAAGATTTCTGTCAGTTGGTGGATCTATGCCATTGGAGCGTAATTCTTTTTTTATTATCCGATCAAAGCGCGACCAGTGTGCTTTTCCGATATTAAAAGAATGTATCTGTTTGTACTGCTCAAGTAGTGAATGTTCGTTTGGGACATGTATTACAGCACCAAGTCCATAATGATCGCTATCGTACTCGATTGTACGAAGACAATTTCGAGTAGTTAGATCCGTATCTAATAGTTGTATTCGCTCGTCCAGCAACAGTAAATCCAAGAAGGAATTTCCTCGTGGATATGACGGGGTACTTGTAGCGTACAATTCTAGTTTATGTTCGATAGCGTTTGTTTGCCACCAGTCGAACAACGCATTGCCTCTTGTGTTTGTGATAAGGTTACCCCAAGCACTGTGCTTGGAATTGACATCTCCCGCCATAAAGAAATAATTATTTTCTGAGTCTAACTTGAGACTTCGAAAAAGGGTATCAAGTTCATTGATAAACTGTATACCCTGTGGCGCTTCGGGAGCATAAGCAGAGATCACATATAGATGCCTTTGACTTTTCAAAGGAATATCTATAACGCAGGCTTCTAGTACCTGGAACTTGTATACATCTCTACTGTAAACGACTTTGTGTTGTAGACCATTTTTAACTAAGACAGCGACCCCGCCCCTCTGAGTGGAATATGGACGATCTCGTCTAATTATTTTATAATTTGGGTAGCCCAAATTGTGCCTTTGATTTAGCTTAGTTTCGCTAGCCAAACGCACATCTGGGCGTTCAGCTTCCAGCAGATTGCTGAGATTATCCCTTCTTTCCATGCGGATTAGTGAATTAACATTCACAGCAATAACTTTTAGGGTTAATTCAGTCGCAGTGAACGTTGTGATTAGAGTGTGGGTTCATCTGGAAACAGGGTCGAATAGATAATGTCCGTTCGATCCACTTGTTCCGTCAGTTTTTTTTCGATCATTCCGAATTTTTTATCAAACGCAGCAAACTGTCCTTGTATGGACAGTAATATTGCTGTTATATCAGTTTGTGCCTCTGGAGCAGGCGTTTTAATAATATTGCGTGATTGTTCTAAGATTGGTGGATTTTTTACTCCACCTGCCATATGAGCGTATGACACACTTGGTGCCACGAAGTTGTTGTAAGACCGAGTTTTCATCTTTTTCTCTTCTTCAACTTGCTTCTTTCTGGCTTCCAACTTTGATTTTAGTTGTTGGTACTTAGGGCAACCTCTAAAGTTAGCAGGATGACCTGAGTTGTTACAGAGGACACAGGATAGTTTATTTCTATCCGGTAGCTGTTCTTTGCCCAATGAACATTCTCCAATGATATGCTTATTTAGGCATTTGACGCATCTGAAATGCATATTGCAATTCGCTGCCACATGCCCGAAGCGTTGACAGCGCATACACTGCAATACGCGGTCGGACTTCTTTATTCTCTCCCAACTTATTGTTTGGTGACTAATGTATTTAATATATCTAAGTCCGTCAATTTTACTATTGGGGCTTAGTGACACAATGAAGAAAGGCAACCTACGGTTGCGATTTCTAGAGTTTGCTGTAGAAAATGGTTTCACACCTGTAAATTTCAAGGTATCGTTTTCGAAGCTTTTTAGTTCTTCGAGCACCTCTTCGGGAGTAAAGGAAGGGTCAACTCCTTTGAGGAGCATGGAGACAGTTTTCTCCGATTTAGGGGTGTACGTGTAGTACTCGCTTTTCGATTTCCCTAATGCCGATTTAATTTTGTTATACCCTTCTAAATCCTCACATGTTAAACTTATCTTAAAATCATTTATTCGTTTTGTTTTAAAAGTTTTGCATGTCAACTCACCCAATTTTATGACATCCTTTGTCTCCATGTAGCTGATGTAAATAGGAGGTACTTTCTCCTTTTTTTTGACTGGCACCTGCTGAGATGTTTCCTGCTGTTGGTGTGATTCGTGCTGTTGATTTGGTTCCTGCTGTTGTTGTTGATGTGATTCCTTCTGTTTAGTTTCCTTATCTAGCCGTGTTTTCTCTGCCTTCGTGGGTTGCTGTTGTCTTTGTTCTTGCTGTTGTTGTTCTAGCATTTTCGTTTTTCGCTCGTTGTGGCTCAGGTTGTTTTTTAGTTTAACAACTTCCTCCATTTGTCTATCCAGTTCTTCTTTTTTACGACTAATCTCATGGATGAGTCTGTTGAGGACCTCGATCTGATTACTAGCGTCTGCATTTGTTTCGCTGACATCTAGTTCTTTGAATTGGTTTCCAGCCCCTGAGTACTGGGCGCCATGGGTGTTGTATTCGTCATTGCTGGTGACAATTGACGTGTCTGTATTTTTATTTATACTTGTTCTAAGGCGTTTAGTCTTTAGGTTTAGGTCCGTATTTTGCCTTCCCCGATTTACCATTTTGGCATCCATTTGTTTTACGTCCATATTATGGACCGCGTGTTCTCACTTTTTTTTTATTTTTTTATTTTATTCTTTTTTTTCACTTTTTTTTTTTTGACAAACAGATTGTGGCTTCGCGCACACACTCACAATGTTCGCGCACTCACGCGTAGATACCGTTAACGTGTTACTCACACACTTTTTGTATTAAACTGTGTTCTTCGTTTTAACTGTCACAATACGTGGCTTCGTTCTCTTTTAATTGATTCTATTTATTTATATTTACTTTGTTTTGACTGTCTTTATCACTGTACTTTATTTGTCCACAAATAGTCTCTTTATAATACTTCAGCCACTCGCGACACATAAAAGCAACTTTTTTCATTTAATTCGACCGCCGAACCGAAAACACGTCCGCACTCGGTCACTGTGTATCGTTGTATGATAATTGTTTGTTACTGTATCAATATTCACAATTTCTTTTAGGAAGCCAAGCCTAAGAAGTGTTACTAAAAGCCTTATTAAAATAGATGACACAAAGTTAAGACAGTAAATTCTACCACCGAGACAAAAGCCCCGTTCCGGAAAATTTATCAAAAACATCATTGCGTCAGGTGGTATAATCCACGTTCCAATGTGTTTTTCATAAATAATTAGTAAATAAATAATAATCCAGAAATTAACTCGAAACACCTGCTGACCGGCAAAATGATTTTTCAAAATACCCAGTACTGCACTGTCAATCCTGGACACTTCGTAAGCATCATATAACTTCTTACTCTTACTAGAAACATAATCCCGAAAGTTGGAGTGTTTGTATCTGCATTTTCACTCAAATATTCTTGGGTTTTCCATATTCGATGGATGATTGTTCCACCTTAATGGACTATATAAGTCAGAATTGAACGGATCATACATACGTTCACAAAATTCTTTATGGTCGGTTTTTTAAGATTACAGAATTGTAACCATATTCGTTCAAAGATTGGAAAGTATATATGGTGACGCATATGACAATCAGCTGTGATATCTGGCAGGTCTCCAAAACAAAGTACTAGAATATTCTAGAAAGTACTGGAAAACCGGAAACTATGAGCAGTAGAAAATTCGAGGCTATGGGACAGACGGAAACGAAACGCCGAATCAGAATAAAAAAATTTTAAAAAATGGGTTGGCGAGAGGGCCGATTTTAGCGAGACAAGGACAGATGTGTCCTTCATCTTGTCTCTGGCTTCTGGTCATCTTGCAATAACCAGAATCACCCACATCCGTGAGGATGTTGGGCTCGGTCTCGAGATATCTGAAAAGAAAAGAAAAAAAGGGGTGGGGGATAGTGTGGACAGTGTTAGTCCAGGTGTTCTGTAACTACTTGTATGGAGGGATGGTGGGAAAGAAATCATAGAAGACCGTTGAGTGCGGTAGTAAACGCAGATCACGTCTTTGGCGTTTGATGATCTGCGCTTTGGTCGGTGTGTGTATGTTTGTGCCGCCTTGTACTCTGCGTCCGTGTGTGTGTGGTTTGTTAACAGTAGACCGTATGGGATGGTTCCAGGAATCCTCTATTATAGAGGGGAATGTTGCTGGGAAGGGTGCTTTCTTCAGTTTTGTACTGAGGAAGAAATTGTGGTGGTCGGATCCGAAGAGATCGAGAGAGAGAACGGTCAATAACGCAAGAGTCCCGTACAAGTAGGTTCTCGCTGTTCTGAATGCTTTCGCGGTACTTGTATGCTAATTGTAGCAAGTACTCGTCGATAGGGGTAATGGAGGCGCCTTCGTATAGGTGAGAGTTGGGGTAATCGCGTCCGTCAGGTATTCTAGAGTCGTTGGTGCATCTTCTGAGGAGTTTCCTTTCGAAAACTCGGTCTTTCCATTTGGGCTGAAGGTATGCAGGACCATATGAGGAATGCGTATGATATTCCAGATCGGATTAGCTACTTATAGCAGAGAAACTTAACTTTGGTGTCAACTTTGTTGCTCCACTTCAAGATGTTGTGCAGTTGCTTAGACCGACCGAGGCCCCTTTGGAGAATGTGGGTCACATGTTTGATGAAATTCATTTTTGAGGTATAAATGACCCCAAGATATTTCATCCTATCCTGTGGTCTAATCGTAGTATCTCCCATTTTTATTCGCATATTCTGTGAATATCGAGAAGTAGGTTGGGAGTGTTTACTACTCAGAATTATAGCTACTGCTTTAGATGGATAGGGGCTAATTTTCCATCGACTGTAATATTGATACTGTTCGTCCAAGTGACGGTTGAGTCGATTTGTTGCGAGTTTAGGGCTTTTGGATGACGTGTACACTGGGACGTTATCCGTATAGCATATCTGGTTTACTCTCTCGTCCACAGGGCGAGGAATATCGGAGGTGTAGATATTAAATAACATGGGGCCTAGAATGGAGCCCTGTGGTACGCCTGCAGTGGCGTGAAAAGTTCGGGAAAGCTTTCCATTCACTCTAACTTGGAAGGTTCTGTTTCGAACAAACTGGTAGATGATACTACACAGCGTTCTACTGAGGCCAGTATTCAATAATTTAAAAACGAGACCTTCGATCCAAGTGGTGTGAAAAGCTTTTTCAATGTCCAGGCTCACCGCAAGGGTGGGTTCCTTATTAAAGAGCCGCACGCAGACGTGGTTTTGAAATATGTTGAGAGCCATAGCGGTGCTGTGCGCTCTTCGAAATCCAAATTGGAAATCAGGTATTAGGTTCCTGGCACTGATAAAGTTATTTAGTTTCTCGTATATGAATTTTTCGGGCTCCTCGATAGTATAGTGGTTAGTATACCCGCCTGTCACCCGGGAGACCGGGGTTCGATTCCCCGTCGGGGAGCCCCTGGCGCAAGACTAATGACCTTGCCCAGACAAAATAAATCATTATGGAAAATTTAACAAGCCTCAGGACTTGCTAAATAAAGCCAAGACCGGTTCCCGGTTGTAGTGCCGATGATGATGATGATATGAATTTTTCATATATTTTGCTGATGCAAGTGAGAAGCGAGATAGGGCGAAAGCTTGAGGGGTGATACGTTGGTTTACCAACTTTTGCTATTGGACAAATAATAGCGTGCTTCCAAGCTTGGGGAAAGTACCCCATGTTGTAAGCACGGTCGAGCAGAATGCCGAATCAGAATGAGGAAAAAACGGTATTAATACGTCGCACGCAGATCAAGGGAGGAGAGTAAGCAGTTAGAAAGCGATAAATTAGAAAACGATAAGTCTCGGAAGTGTCACCGAATTATTAGCGAAATATCAAGTAACGGTTGTTATTAACAGACTAATAAAGTGTTTACAAAGAAAATCGATTTAACGGCTCTTATTTATTAAAATAATTAGTCCAGCGAACCCTAAGCTCGCTACAATATAATATCTTATTGATATTAATAAAAAACTTGTCTCCAAGTTAGTGTTGGAAATAGTGTTTGAGTTCGTGTTCAACAGTAGCGTTCTAGTGCATGTTCAAGCACATGTAACTTTACAAACTAAAGACTGTAAAACTCACTTAAGTAAGCTCAACCAACGGTGAACAGGTCATACTAGGAAAGCACGAGTTGGGGTGGGGTGGGGGCAGGTTAGAGAGGTTTTTTTTACACTAACGCGCGCCCAAAAGGGGATTTTGGAGTACCCTTAAGTGTCAGAGCACAGTGCGAGCGGAAGGAGAGGAAGTGAATAAGGAAAAAGGGTATCGATGTACATTGATCTTAAATGCCTGAACATTACAACGACGAGGAAACACATGATGAAGTAGAGTATTCCACATTCGTGTGGTTCGGCTAAAGAATGACTCTCTATGTTTGTTTGTGCGCGTGAAGTTGACTTTCAACGTGAACTGATGCGCATTCTCAGATTGACGGGTATCGCCAGAAAAAGTTTGAGGAGGCGGAACACATTCAGCAAGTTCAGTTGAGCAACGACAGTAGTAACACTTATAAGAAAAAAATAGGCATGATACGTTGCGCCTATGTTCTAACGACAGAATTGATCGACTTACGGCTGAGTCCCCAATAAGTTTCACTGCTCGTTTTTGCATCCTATCGAGCACGCGTAGTGCACTTTTGGATGCGCCTGACCAAATATGGGAGTTGAACTCCATTTTGGGACGAATATACGCCTTGTAAATAGTGGCCAGGTTGAATGGAGTGAAGTATCTTTTGCATCTCTTAAGGAACCCCATGCATTTGGCCGCACTTTTCGCAGCTTCAAAAATGTGGTCGCTCCAATTAAGAGTCGAATTAATTCGAGTGCCGAGGATTGATAGTTCCTTGGCTTGGTCGATGGAAGTGCCATTCATCGACAGTATATTTACTTTGGGGACAGCACTGAGTTTTTAAGGCATTGAACTCTACTCGGTTAGATAACCCCCATTGATATATCTTGTTGAGGTCGGAATTCATTGTATTAAGCATAATCTGCTGATTGGTATTCACGTTCGAAGAGGTTGACCGGAAATGTTCGTAAGAGTATGAGAAACTCAAAGTGATATTATCGGCAAACGAGTGGATTGGGTTGTGGGTAATGGACAAGATATCATTTATAAAGTTGAGGAAGAGAGTGGGTGAGAGTACCGAACCTTGGGGAACACCTGCATTCATTTGATTAGAGGCAGATTTGACACCATCAAGAACCACTTGGATTGAACGGCCAGAAAGATAGTCTCTTATGCATTGGATCAGGGAATTGTCCACTCCATATGAATGTAATTTTGACAAAAGGGCTGGATGCCAAACTCTGTCGAAGCCTTTCGAGATATCCAGTGCAACTGTTCTACTTCGTCCCCACAACTTCCACTAAAGTTACACCAAGTAAAACGCCGAAAGAAAAAGGACGAAACGCCGCCACGTTTGTCCACAACCGAGAGTAAGGAAAAACACTGTCCACCGATGGTGCTCGAACTTCACGACATACCGTCCACAAGGAGGAAAAGTTACACACACTGTCCACCAGAAGTAGATACGTAAAACACACTGATTAAAAGTAAATGTTCTTTTGATGTGTTTATTTATTTAAAACGGTTGTTAATAGAACAAGCGACAAAAGATTCTCATATTTCCTTAGGACTTATATTTAATATTACTTTAAAAACTATTACCCACACGACTCCGGGTATTTTTACGCGTCTCCGCAACCGGCGGAGAGCGGGAGCGGCATGACCGTGGTGGTCAGCGGATGGAAAACGACTCAACGATATTTAATCGTTGTCCAAGGGAAATTTGGGTGCATTCACTTTTACGGTGATGATATGATGATGATGACCGTATCTCTGCAGCTGGATAAATAGCATGTTGCCATTATGCTGGTGATACTAAAGCAATTTAGGTATACGATGGGTGGTCGTGTACTGTATCTTGCTGAACGAAAAGGGATCCAGTTTTTATGCATATTTACATGCAAAGGAATTCAGTTTATGGCACTAGGCGCTAGATGCGTGTATTTGCTTTTGTTTGCACATGGTGCGAGTTAGGGACATTGGCTTCAGCGTCGATTGCGTTAATTGAATGCAGCTGCTGGTATTTTATTGCTGGAAGAAAAAGGTCGCCGGCCAATGCGTACGTTAAGAGATTTATCATACACATGGCGAAGCTGAAAAAAATAGACAGCGCAATGTTTATGGTCCCTGGGGAAGGTTACATAGTATGTAATTCAAATCCGATCTCTTTAATGCGTTGAGCATTTAAGATGCTAACGCGATTGCATTAGTGAAATTATGAGATTGGGTGGAAGTTATGGGGGTTTTTCAGGAAAGCGAACCGTGGGGTTTGACGGAACCGCCACACTCTCCTCTATCCTATAAGATCTTTAGGATCTTCTTTGTTATTAGTAATTCATCTAGGGGAATCTGCCTGACACCGAAGTTGCCGAATTGGTTTGAGATTCCTGATAAGGTAAGAAAGAAATCTTACAGGAATTGTATGCGAAAAGATGCATGAAATTAAGTTTTCTTTTCCAGGGACTTTTAGGTTATATAAATTTGAATGTTTTAATGCGTGGAGCATTTAAGATGCTAATGCGAATGCATTAGCGAAAGCTTATGCAGACTGGGTAGCAGTTATTGGGGTTTTTTCAGGAAGGCGAACCGTGGGGTTTGGCGGAACTGCCACACAACACCCTTGCTTTCAAAGTAGTGGATGGAATGACTCCACTTTTCGGTAAGGTACCCCATCAAATCTCCTGTGGTCCTGTTGCTACGAAAGCCATATTGGCCATCATTGAGGAAGTCGTTTGATTCCAGATATTTCGAAAGTTGACAGTTAATCAGTGATTCCATTACCTTCGAGAGAATAGAAGTTAGTGCTATGGGTCGATAAGAAGAGAGCGACGATTTGTCGCCCTTTTTGGGAATTGGCTGAATGTTCGCGGATTTCCATCTTTTTGGGAAATGGCCAGTAGAATAAGACAAATGGAAGAGTTTCCGCAGTGGTTTAGCGAGTGAAGAGGAACCACTCTTCAAGAGGATTGGGGGAATGCCATCCGGACCAGCGGATTTGTGTGCGTGTAGCTCCTTGAGTGCCCGGGCAACAGTACGCGTTCGGAAGTGAATCTGGCTCATGGTGTGCTGCTTATGCTCAAGTTGCGCCGGAACTGATGTGGTATTAGATTATAGTAGATTCGCCTTCTCTATTGCAGTGGTGACTGGTATGTCATCGACTAGTAGCGAAGGAATGGATGAGGAGACCGAGTTTTGGGTGTTCTTCACATATGCCCAGAAGTTTCTACTACCTGTGGGAGAGTGTAGTAGTTTTTGTCTCACTCTCTGGTCATGCAAGAACTTTGCGCGTTGAATTTACGCATTGAAGTCATTTCTAGCTGTCTTAAATCTTTTCCGGTTTTCCTCAGTATTGTTTGATTTATACAACCGGAAGCTCAACTCTTTAGCCTTAATGGCTTCTCTGCACCCGGAATCGAACCACATATTTCTCTTCGGTTTGATACTCTTTACTCTGTGTGGAATAAAGGTTCGCATGACAAGTGGAATCGTGTCGGTCAATGTGTCCGCTATAAAGTCAGCATCATTATTGAAAAAAAATAACGACCAATTTAACGTCCCATAAAAATCGTTCAGACCTTCCCAGTTGACTTTCTCATAGAACCATACTGTTCTTTTGGGAGTTTTCTCGTAAGTGTTACTGTTGGTTAGAGGACATTTAGCTGACACGACACAGTGGTCTGAAGTGGCCAAGGGCGAAGAAACTTCAATTGTGTATTTGTTTGGGTGCGAGGTGAGAAAAAGCCCAGTGTGTTGGCGGAATGGTATATCTGGTACCCGTATCGGGTCACTGACGAGTTGAGTTAAATTGTTTGACTCAGCAAAGAGCTGAACATACTGACCCTCAGGGGTTGTGTATCTGGAGTGGCGAAGCCACTGAGAATTATACACATTGAAATCACGATTTCAGTGTGGGGATATAGGGTCAAGATCTTATCGATGGAATCAAATAGAGCATCAAATTCGTTAAAGGATGCATTTCTATCCAAATTTGGGCTTCTGTAAAGACAGCAGTAATGCATGATATGCCTACGAACGTGAAGTTTTAGCCACGAGAAATTAAATTCTGGATTGGAGCAGAGCCCATATTGTAGCATAAGCTGATAAGCAATATCACTTCGTATGTAGCTAGTCCACGATGTGGAAAGAATAAAGGCACTAGGTTATAACCGAGTATAGTAAAATCGGAAATATCTGTATTAGTAATTACCTGGGCTTCGCTAAGTGCAAGGATTGCTGGTTTCTGGTTACCGACGTGGGCAGACACAGAGGAGAAATTGCATTTTAGGCCGCGAATGTTACACATGCCGACATGAAATTCCCGTTCCATTGAAATGGCCCGACACAGACAACCAATACCGTCTCAGAAAAGGATGCTAGATGGATCCGGCGATAGATAAGCGAAAGCAACCACTACAAGTGCTATGCCCTTGTAGTAGGTGCCCCACTAGATCCGTGCCGAAATCCAGGTCACATCCCTTTCGTGACGAATATTACCCCACTCAAAACTCCAAAAGCCCTCCAAGGATTATAAATCAATCGAGGGTATCGATGCCTGAGGGACGCAACAGAGGTGGGAAAATGTGGAAAAACAGACGCAAGGAAAGGAAAGGGTATGAGTTTTCCCGCACTGTACACTTCCACACAATTTTCACACTACGGCGCGAATCGCATAAATATTATTACTGCACTACACTCGGACGCGTTTGTGGTGATCCGTTTGTTTACTTCGGACTCCACAGAATACTTGACAATTAGGGTATCTTGTGTTTACTTAAGATACCCTAAACAGATTACACAATTGATCCGGTAAGTGTAGAAAGCGCCGCTTAAGACGGTGGGTGACAATCGGGTAGGAAGCGGTGCTTGAGAGTATGGGTAGTGAGGTCGAAGTCGAACAAGGTGAAGTTGAAGTTGACATTTCTCAGCATCCACGAGAGGAATTCGTTGAAACCATAAGAGGTGCGGTAAGGGGGAATATAGAGAAGGTGGTGAGTATTACCGTATCGCGTATTACGACCGGTTCAGAAGAATTAAGTTAGGAGGCGCAGTCGATCGAGCCGAGGAGAAGCCGATGAATGAACAGTATGTCAGCCAGTTGTTGAAGAAGTTGATAAATTTGAGACCGAACCGTAGAAAGCGACTTTGAATAATTTTAATTCTACGGATATGGGTCTTGTGATAAGGGGACCGTACCTGGCTGGCGTACTCTAGCAGTGGACGGACGATGGTAAGGTAAAGGGATCGAGTTACGTATGGGTTGCAGAATTCCTTAGATCAGTGTTTCATGAACCCGAGAGCAGAGTTGGATTTCCGGATCGTCTCCTCAATGTGTGAGAGGAAGTTAAGCTCCCTGTCGCGAAGGATCACAAGGTCTCGAATAGATTGGACAATGGTTAGGTGTTGATTATGAAGGGAATACGGGCTCGGGGACGAGTGAATACTCTTACGAGAAAAGGTTCTGAATTGACATTTGGCGATGTTAAGTAGCAGTTTTCTCCACACCAAGTCGAGAGAATGATGAAGGGAATACGGGTTCGGGGACGAGTGAATACTCTTACGAGAAAAGGTTATGAATTGACGTTTGGCGATGTTAAGTAGCAGTTTTTTCCACACGAAGTCGAGAACTTGTCAAGGTCTGATTGCAGCAGTGCAGAATCAAGTAGTCACTCGATTTTCTTATATAATTTAGTGTCATCAGCGTATAGAGACAAGCAGGAATGCTTAATGGTCTTATTAATGTCATTAGTGGCAAGTATAAATATGAGAGGGCCCAAGGCGGCTTCCTTGAGGGATCCCAGAGACAGCGAGGAAGGGATTGGATATCATGGCTATGAACGGAACGGAATAAAGTCTGTCCTTTAGATATGGCATGAGAGTGGGTCTGATTATTTGTTTGTAGATAAGTGATTTCACTTTGGGAGAGAGACCATTCGGTTTGTACATGACTTTTCTGGAGAGGTTCAGTTGGGTTGTGGCTTTACGAATCGTATTTTTAATGTGGGCGGAGAATGACAGATTGTTGGTAAAGGTTATACCTAGATGCTTTAAGGTTTTGGAGGGTTTAATTATATTGTTATTTATTTTAATTCTGATTTTATTATGGCAGCGAATAGTGTTGTTTGTACAACTCGCGTTTCTGCCTTTAAAAACTATGAGCTGAGTTTTGGTTGGATTTAGTTGAATTCTCCACTTGGTAAAGTAGGCTGACAGGATTGGGAGATATCTGTTAATACAGTTTCTTGCCTCCTTGACAAGCTTGTTGCTTGAATAAATTAAGGTGTCGTCGGCATAGTTGAGCATTGTTGTATTGGGTAACAGTGGCTGCGGTGCGTCTGATGTATAAAGAAGGTATAGTAGTGGGCCGAGGATGGATCCTTGAGGAACTCCTGCGGTTATGCTATAAGGTGTCGAGAGAGTTGAGTTTATTTTCACCATGAACTTTCTATCAGAGAGGTAAGAAGCGAGAAGTTTTGTGGAGTGTTCGAAGCCGAGGATAGATAAATTGAAGAGGATTAGATTGTGGGAGATTTTGTCAAATGCTCGACTGAGGTCGGTTGACACCATGTTGACCTAATTGCCGTCATTGCCGTGCTGTAGTGCTGAGAGTGAACTCAACAAGGTCCATTGTAGCTGATCGGTCATTGAGAAAACCATGTTGCCTTGGTGAAATGAAAGATTTGCTACGAAAACTAAAAGATACGTATAGAATGCTTTCGAGAATCTTGGGTAAGTGGGAGAGTTTGCCAATGCGGCGGCAGTTTACGACTTCGTTTTCGGGTCCCTCCTTGTGGATTTTTTTTATGCATGCACAAAGGGGGCTTTTGAAGTGGGGGGCGATGAATGAGGTTTCCCAAATGTGAGGGAATACACCTTGAGAGAGTGAAAGATTAAAGATCATCGAGAGGGGAGCAGACAGAATGGATGAGCACTTCTTGAGAAAAATTGCAGGGATACCATCAGGCCACGATGTAAACTTGTCTTTGAGTTGGAGTAGCTTGGATTCAATTAGGGACAGATCACAGGATTTGGGAAGAAAGGGGAAGAGTTGGTAAGTAGTCGAAGTATGACATTTCAGGAACAAAAGAGTCATTAGTGAATGTCTGTTTGCAATGAGCGACGAAGAGGTGAGCAATAGTAACAGGATCAGATGAGGTATGAGAGTTTAAGGTAAGCGTTGTGGGGTAAAAATCGGATTTACGTTTTTGATTGACGAGGTGAAAGAAGGTTTTGGGGTAATTTTTCAAATTGGATTGAGTTTGATAAGATAGTTACCGTAAAATATGTTATATAGTTCAGTGAATTGGATGCAATAGCCGTGAAAGTTAGAGTAATCGGGAATAGTTTGATTCCGTGAAAAGGTGGCCCACAACCTATTCCTTTTGTTACGCAGGGAGCGAAGCTTGTGATCGTACTAAGGAGGGCAGCGGTCGATGTTCTTTGTCTAGAGTATAAATAAAGTCTAGGGTAGGAAATAGACTATAGAAGTATGAAATAGGGTATAGGAGTAGAAAATAGACTATAGGAGTAGGAAATAGAATATAGGAGTAGAAAATAGAGTGTAGGAATAGGAAATAGAGTGTATGTGTTTAGTGAGGGCAGAACTCTTATTTATTTTGCTTAATGCAAACTTAAAATTAATTAATATAAAAAAGAACCTCAAAGACTATCTTAAATCTAGAGTGAGAAGGAGAATAAAAAAAAGGAGTAGGAAATAGAGTGTAGGAGTAGAAAATAGAGTATAGGAATAGGAAATAGAGTATAGGAGTAGGAAATAGAGTGTAGGAATAGGAAATCGAGTATAGGCGTGGGAAATATAATATAGGAGTAAGAAATATAATGTAGGAATAGGAATTAGAATGTAGGGGTAGAAAATAGAGTACAGGAGTGGGAAATAGAGTATAGGAGTAGGAAATAGAGTGTGGGAGTATGAAATACAATGTAGGAGTAGGGAATAGAGTGTAGGAGTCGGAAATAGAGTATAGGAGTAGGAAATAGAGTGTAGGAATAGGAAATAGAGTATAGTAGTAGGAAATAGAGTATAGGATTTCGGTATAAAAGTGGGTAATGCTATAGCGTTTGCGACAATAGTGAAGTACGCGTGATGCTATAACGGTTAGAATCAGTAAAATATAGAACCAAAGCTCAGCGCATCAGACCACTGTCGCGTGTACGAATTCGATTTCGAAACTCAAGTACATTCAACTGAAGTGGAATTGTTATGTTATTGTTTGGTATACGTCTGATGCTTTTGCTTATTCGATTTTCTTTCTGTGTTATTCTTCACTATTTGCTTGTGTACTGTGTGTGTATCTGTTAAGAAACGCCACCCTACACCCTTCTCAGTAATTTTATTACGATTAACTTCGTTTGCGAGCGACGGAGCGAGGAGCGTGCAAGCGAGAAAACGCCGAAGCAGGCGAGTGAGCCGGTGCTCTGTGCAGAAGCTGAGACCGTAGTAGTAAAGTCCTGTTTACTATGGGAGAGTGTGTGCTGTGTGTACAGATCACAACGTCGGAATTGTAGTGTTTTGCACGATAGCGTAGATGGTGACTTGAAGACTCAATGAAACAGGTGAGAAGTGAAGAATTGAAGCATCAGATTAACCGCCGCGTGTATGAATTCGATTTCGCAGCTCAAGTACACTCAACTGAAGTGGAATTGTTATATTATTGCTTGGTATACGGCTGATGCTTTTGGTTATTTGATTTTCTTTCTATGTTGTTCCTCACCATATGCTAGGGTACTATGTGTTTATCTGTTTAGAAACGCCACACTACTCCCTCCTCAGTAACTTTATTACGAACGACTGTTTTGTCAATGTACCAAGACATATTTTTAACTTTTTTATAAACGTTCTGATTCATCTGAATACTCTTTAGTTTGACTTCCACTTGTCACCATATGACAGTTTTGGATTGTCTGTTTTATCAATGTACTAAAATATATTTTTAACGTTTTTATAAACGTTCTGATTCATCTGAATACTCTTCAGTTTGACTTCCAATTGCTGCCAAACGAGAGTTTTGGATACTTCGTTTTATCAATGTACCAAAATTGTGAATGATAGATATTCAATATTGGCGCTGACGATATCTTATTCTGCAGAGCCTTTAAGGCTTCCGAAGAGTGAAATTGTCACAGGAGATTCGATATGCATTTTTCAGTTTGAACTTTGGGTCGTGAATTTCCGAATTTTCGACCAGAGTCTCGGGTCACAGCATTGTTTATCTTGCGTAGGCGTAGTGATTGTAGGGGAGGGGGTCATGAGGGCCATGAAGGTCATGGGGAGGGAGGGGTGGTGGTACGTTTGCCATTAAACCTCCTGTGGTCATTTTGCTGTGGAAAATATTGTGTCACCAACGAGGTCGAATGTTTCATGATATTCCGAGAATTGATGTTTTATTAATGACTCCGCAGCCTTCGAGAAAATGCTAATTAGTGCTTTGGGTCTATAACAAAAGATCGTGGGTTGCCCTCTTAGAGGTCTTAGGGTGGTTATGAGAGTCATGAAGGTCACGAGGTGAGGGGGGGGGGGGGCGTACGTGGTACGTTCACTTTTCGAGAAGGTAGGCCATTAAATATCTGGTGGTAATTTTGCTGTGGAAAATATTGTGTCATCAAAGAGGTCTAATATTTCATGATATTCCGAAAATTGGTGGTTTATTAATGACTCCGCAGCCTTCGTTAAAATGGAAATTTGTGCTTTGGGTCGATAAGAAAAGACTATGGGTGCCCTCTTAGCGGTCTTGCTGATCGGCACGATTTGATTTTATACGATTCTACATTCTCTAAAAGTTAACTTTTGCAAGTTGCCAAAATTTTCCAAGTTTTTTACTGGAACACATCAATCATATGGAATCGTCAATCGAACTTACATATAGATCTGCTTATATTTAAAGCGCTCTTCAAATTTTTTCCCATAATTCAGCTGTACACACGTATTCTCAGCGGTTGATTTTAAATATGGTATAAAAATTTCGTCGAAACTAGTGTTGTCAATAAATGTCTTCTCCCGTTCCCAACATTCGCCTCCATTTATTATCCTGCGCAGTAAATTCAAAATCCTCATTTTAAAACTTTTCTCTTGCCTACCTCCATTTTACGTCTGTCAAAGATAACGAAGCCAAGATAGTAAGGTACCAACAACGAAGGCGACAAAGACGAGGTATTAAATTGCCTATGGCTCATGTCTGCCAATCTCTTTCTACCGACCAATGTATTCTTAATTCACTTGGTTGCAAGAGTGTTAATCTATCGCAGGTCATCATAATCGCAATGTTTCACTCACTGATTTGATGAAGTACCTAAAGGTGTCCTTCTGTTGCCTGTTATTGATGTCACACTAACATGAAAAGGTAGATATCAATTTCTGAAAATCCTTGAAGTGGTTGAGTCCTCTGTGGAGTGTTTCCCTATCACCGGGACTTGATAATGGTCATTATTGAATATGTACAGTTCATGGGGGCAAGCAGTGGTATTGCTGTCACCCTTATCTTTACAACTCTGATAAGAATTTCAGTTCAGATCGCTGGTAGTTCTGTTTATGTCCTATGACTGTTTATGGGGCCAACGATACGTAGACCCTTTTTTATAGCAGACCTTCCATAATTGAATGGAATTTATTTTCATAACGATAAGGATAATCGCACCCCCGATAACTAATATAAGTTATTGCTTTCGGGGCCTGCGTTGCCAAGGCGATGTTGATTAAAATACCAATACGAAGGTCTCTTTAATTTATGGAGGTTTTTACGAAAATCATTTTAACTAAGTTCGTCGTGATACAGGTGATCATAAAAGGCGATGGAATTTTGTCTACATATCGCTCTTAGAGTGACGATATTGAATTTTATGTAAGTTAGTCGATTAGTGTAGTTTTCTTGACGTCGGAGTTGTGACAAAAGGGTCTCTAGAAACACTAATTGACAAATATTGGGTGGATTTTTACTTTAGAAAATAAGTGATGGTTCAACATCTTTGTCTATTTTTGATCTCTGATGACACCAACACAAATTTGAAATTCACGTTCAGTGGTTCATCGGTATTGAGGCTTTTTATCTCTTTGTATTTTCTGGGAACTTCTATCAGCAAGTTTTGGAAGAAATAACAGTCTTAAAACACAAATGCGAAAACCTCTTCGATATTTAATCTTTTTGTCTATTCTTGTTTTCTGAGATCACCGATTGGTGAGTTAAAGATGGAGGAATATTTTTGAATATAATGCCCCTGTTCATCAGTATTCAACTGTTTTTGACTGTTTTCTTTTTCTTGGAACAGCGATTGGTAAGCTTTGGATGAAAAAAACAGTCTTATAACACAAATGTGAAATATCCCTTCGACCTTATATACGTAGATATTTGGCCTTTTTGTCTATTCTTGTTTTCTGAGAACACGCATTGGTAATTCCCAGGTAGAATAATATTTTTGAAAACTACGCCCCTTTGCTCGATCATCAGTATTCAAACTTTTCGACTATTTTTGATTTCTGGGAACTCCGTTTAGCAAATTTTGGTTGGAATAACAATCTTTAAAACGTAGATTTGAACTACCCGTTCGACCATCTATAGATAAATGAACTTTTTGTCTGTTCTTGTTTTCTGAAAACAATGATCGCCATCGGTCGTTCACCGGTATTCTACCTTTTTGACTATTTTCGTTTTTTGAGAACTCCGGTTGGCAAATTTTGGATGGAATAATATATTTCACAGATTTGAAATGCCCCTTCGGCCGTTGGTATTCAACCTTTTCGACTATTTTCGATTTCTGAGAACTCCGAGTGGCAAGTTTTGGGTGGAATAACAGTCTTAAAAACACAAATTTGAAATGCCCCACCAGCCTTTAAACGGTATTCAACCTTTTCGACTATTTTCAATTTCTGAGAATTCCAACTGGCAAGGAATCATATTTTTGAAAACACAAATTTGAAATGCCCCCTAGACCGTTCATTGGTATTCAACCTTTTGGACTATATTCAGTTTCTGAGAACTTCGATTGGCAAGTTTTGGGTGGAACAATATTTTTGTAAACACAAATTTGAAATAGCACTTCGGCTGTTCATCAGTTTCCAACCTTTTTGACTATTTTAAGTTTCTCAGAACCCCGAATGACAAGTTTTGGATGGAATAACAGTCTTAAAAACACAAATTTGAAATGCTCCGTCAGTCGTTAATCGGTATTCAGCCTTTTCAACTATTTTTATTTTCTGAGAATTCCAATTGACAAGTTTTGGATGGAATAATATTTTTGAAAACACAGACCTGAAGTGCCCCGTCAGTCGTTAATCGGTATTGCACCTTTTTGACTGGTTTCGTTTGCTGTAAACTCCGTTTGGGTTTTGGATGGAGTAACAGTTTTCAAAACCCAAATTTGGATCCCCCTTCGGCGCTTTTTAATTATTTTCTTTTTAAAGGTTTCCAATTGACAAGTTTTGGATGAAATGCCATTTTAGCCTTTTTATTTGCATTGTTATCTAGACATCGATTGGCGAATTTTGAGTGGACTAATATTTAAAAATATGAAATGTTCCGAGCTTTTATGATTATTCAGCATTTTTGTCTATTTCTCGTTTATGGGAACACCAATGGGTAAGTCTCATATGAAACAATGTTTCAAAAATACCCATATGTAATAAATTCCGGCCACCCTCCGACATTCAGCCATTTTATTTCACTTAGTCTTGTTTGTGGTTCACGCTGGATAGGTCGCGATTGTAAGACTTATTTACAATGCGTGTAATCAAAAAAGCAGGAACAGGTGGGCATGTACTTATAATGAACATCTATTTGTGATTGGAAGAAAGGAAATTAAGTGCTCTAACAGTCTGTATTGAATGGCATCTCAACGCGTTCGCATTTTCCACATCAACTCTCATTTTTTCTTTCACAAGCAACAGATTAGATGTGAATTTATTTATTTAATATTTATTTCTGCTAAACAAATTAAAAAAATTGTATTCAAATTGTACGCACTCAAAGCTAAACTATCACACTCATGAAAACACTCACTCTTCTCATTGCATTCAGGCCCTTAAGGCACACAACTGTCATCCACACCGAGAAACGCCAAACTCACATTTTTCAGCTTTCACTTCTTTCTTCTTAGCATCCAGCTTTCGTGCCGTTCGGACGTGTATACCAATAAAGTATTTATCCTCAATTTAAACAACAATCCCGTTTCGTGTTTATTGTTCACCCTGCCTGTTCAATAGGTTATGGGCCCAGGTTCGCGGAACGATAAATATTTTTGTGTTGTTTAAATTATTTTCGCCTAAAATCTCGTGTTGTGAGTCCGCCCTCGTGCAACAGTGAAATTTTACAACACCACGGTGGAGAACGAATCAATAAGGATAACCAAACTCAAAGGCATTGAGAACTGGAGTACGTGGAAGTTCCAGGTGCGCATCGTTCTACTCTCTAGTGGAGCATGGGACATCGTCAGTGGAGAAAAGGAATTTCCAGAGGAAAACATAACCGAAGCTCATCGAACAGCACGTGCCTCATGGACAAAACTGGACACTTTTGGACAGCGTACTATCGCCACATCAGTCGACGAGGCACCGCTACTTCACATCATCAACTGCACGACTTCCAAGGAAATGTGGGACAAACTTTCATCTGTTTATGAACAAAAGTCGGAGACCAGCATTCACATGCTACTTCAACAATGGTACAGTGTTCAGAAAGACCCAGCTCACAACATCGCTACACACGTTGCCAAGTTGGAAAACCTTGCACATCGAATGAAGGTTATGGGTGAGAAAATTTCTGATCAGCAGATAATCACAAAAATGTTAATGACTCTTCCCTCCACCTTCAAACATTTCATCAGTGCATGGGAATCAACACAGCCCGATGAGAGAAATCTCACCAACCTTATTTCCAGACTCTCAGTCGAAGAATCCAGGCTAGAGCCTGCAAATGCAAGCGACAACGTGGCTTTTATAGCTGGGAAATCACGACAAAAGAACTTCGAGCAGAAATCCTCAAAATCCTGTCATTATTGCAAGAAGCCGGGCCACTGGAAGCAAGACTGTTTCAAGAGAAAAGCAGCCAACGAGAGAAAAGCAGAAAAGGAGGGCCACTCAAACAGGAAAAACGACGCGCTGATCAGTGCTTTGACTCTCGGTTCGGACAACCTGGATTGTTCCAGCATCTGGTACCTCGACTCTGGTACTACGGACCACATGTCTCATCGGCGCGAATGGTTTTCAAATTTCGTCCATTTTCAGCAGCCAAAATCTGTTCGAGTTGGTGATGGCAAAACGATCGCAGCTGTGGGATCTGGAGACATCGAGGTTGAAGTTTTCGACGGAAAAATCTGGAAGCTGAAATACCTGAGTAACGTCCTCCATGTTCCAGATCTAGGCTTCAATCTTTTCTCTCTAGGAGCAGCCCTTGACAAAGGCATGTCTCAAAAATCAGACAGCAAGACTTGCCATCTATTGAAAGATGGAAATATCGTTGCAGTGGGAGAAAGATTTGATCAACTTTTCGAGATGAAATTTAGAATCGTGGCAAATGAGCACCAGGCAAACGTCGTCGTCAAACAAGAAACACTCCTACCTGGCACAAAAGGTTAGCTCATCAGAATTTCGAGCAGGTTAGAAAGATTTTGAAGAGGATGAACTTACCCTTTACGGACGACAAAGTCAAATGTAACGACTGTACGCTCGGCAAGATGCACCTCAAAAACCGAACGAGTTTGTGAGC
Source organism: Microdon myrmicae (assembly GCA_963931805.1). Taxonomy (NCBI): domain Eukaryota; kingdom Metazoa; phylum Arthropoda; class Insecta; order Diptera; family Syrphidae; genus Microdon; species Microdon myrmicae. Next base: position 15,359,948 of record OZ007500.1, read on the forward strand.
TTGTTCATGCTGATCTGTGCGGCGCAATGCCTGACACATCAATAGGAGGCGCTCGTTATTTCTTGTTGATCAAGGACGACTTCAGCCACTGGAGAACTTTGTTTTTCATCAAGGCGAAGTCGGAAACAGCCCAGTATCTGAAGAAATTCCTCCTCCAAGCAGAAAAACACCTGGACAAAGGCATCAAGGTCATCAGGACTGACAACGGTTTAGAATTTGCCAACAGGGACGTGGAGAAAATCACCAGTGATCTCGGTGTGATACACCAAACAACGGTTCCCTACACACCAGAGCAAAACGGGTCAGCAGAACGCGAGAACAGGACAATTGTTGAGTTGGCCAGGACTATTCTTCATGCAGGAGAATTCCCAAAGAAGCTATGGGCAGAGGCAACCCTCTACGCAGCCTACACCTTGAACAGGACTGGAACCAGCAGCAAAAATGGAGCAACACCTTGCGACCTCTGTGTCCAGTCTACTCGGCTGGAAAATAAAGACCATACCCACTTGTACCTTTCAGGTACTTGAGTATCCTCTTTACCGCACTCCAGTGGATTTTCTTCGGGTTCTCAAGATGCTGGCTGGCACTGTTGACTGCAAAGGTGATGTCTGGTCGGCTACCTACGGAGAGATACATAAGGCTTCCCACGGCTTCTCGATATGGAAATTCTGGCGCCTCCCTGTCACCAATTTTGTGCATTTCTGCACTCGTTTGATGATGATGATCTGTCGGAATTGCAACAGCATTTGCGTGCTCCATGTTGAAGCGCTGCAGAATTCTCTTGCAGTAGGCCTCCTGGTGGAGAAGAATTGAACCATCTGTCATCCGTTCAACTTGTAGTCCAAGGTAAGTGCTCAAATTTCCAAAGGTAATATCGAAGTCCTGGCGAAGTTGGTTTATTAGTTCCTCAATCATTTTCTCATCTTTTGCAGCAATCAATCCGTCGTCGATGTGAATTGCCAGCATCAACTGATTCTCAGGATCTCCGTTGGTGAAGACACAGTAATCAGCTCTGGTTGGACGTAGTCCCGCTTTGGCCAGGAACTTCGTGAGGTGTTTGTACCAGCATCTCGACGCCTGCTTGAGTCCATACAAACTTCGGATGAGTTTGCACACTCGGCTGGTACCATCTTCGTAACCTTTTGGCTGCTTCATGTAGATGACTTCTTCCAGCTTTCCATAGAGAAAAGCTGTTTTAACGTCGAACTGTTTGAGGGAAAGATTTTGGGAGGCCGCAAAGGATAGAATGAGGCGAATGGAATCAAATCGGGATACGGGACTAAAAGTCTCATTATAATCGACACCAGGAGTTTGACTGAAACCTCTGGCAACAAGCCAGAATACTGTGTCAAAACTTCAGATCAAAATGTTGAACTGATTCCGAGATAGTTACACATACACAGGGTGTCCCGTAAATAGCGTGCCTAATAACCTATCAGACCACCAAAATATGCCTTTAGTAAAAGTTGCACTGTTTTCGAGTTATTCCGGGTTTTTCAAAGTTTCGAAATATCCACAACCGGTCGGAGATAATTTAATGGCGGAGAAGGGGGGAATCCTTACCACATAACCTATCAGAAAACCAAAATATGCCTTTAGTAGAAGTCGAGCCGTTTTCAAGTTATTTCGGCTTTTTTCTAAATTTCGAAATATCCACACCAGGTCGGAGAAAATTTGATAACTTGTCCACAATATGACACCTATAGTACGCAAAAAAATCTTGAATAACTGGCGCATCAACTGGAAACCAGCTATTTGGACTTTATTTTTTCCTGATACCACAACTGTTCCACTTCAACTTAAGCATAAGCAGCACACCATGAGCCAGACTGACTTCTGAACGCGTACTGTTGCCCGCGCACTCAAAGAGCTAAACCCATACAAATCCACTGGTCCGGATGCCATTCCCCCAATCCTCTTGAAGAGATGTTCCTCTTCACTCGCTATACCACTGCGAAAACTCTTCCATTTGTCTTATTCTACTGACCGTTTCCCAAATAGATGGAAGACAGCGAACATTCAGTCAAGTCCCAAAAAGGGTAACAAATCATCCCTTTCCTCTTATCGAGTCATAGCACTAACTTCTATTCTCTCCAAGGTAAAGGAATCACTTATCAACCGTCAACTTTCGAAATATTTGGAATCAAATGACCTCCTCAATGACCGCCAATATGGCTTTCGTAGCAACAGGTCCACAGGAGATCTGATGGCGTACCTTACCGAAAAATGGAGCCATTCCATCCTTTACTTCGATGAAAGCAAGGTAGTCGCATTGGATATTTCAAAAGCCTATGACAGAGTTTGGCATCCAGCCCTTTTATCAAAATTACATTCATATGGAGTGGACAATTCTCTGATCCAATGAATAAGATACTATCTTTCTAGCCGTTCAATCCAAGTGGTTCTTGATGGTGTCAAATCTGCCTACAATCAAATTAATGCAGGTGTTCCCCAAGGTTCGGTACACTCACCCACTCTCTTCCTCATCTTTATAAATGATATCTTGTCCATTACCCACAACCCAATTCACTCGTTTTCTGATGATAGCACGTTGAGTTTCTCATACCCATACGAACACTCCCGTCCAAACTCTTCGAACGTCACTACACACCAGCAACTTATGCTTGATACATTGAATTCAGACCTCAACAAGATATATCAGTGGGGATTATCTAACCGAGTAGAAGTCAATGCCTTAAAAACTCAGTGCTGCTTCTTGTCGTCAAAGGCGATCCCCAAAATAAATATACTGTCTATGAACGGCACTTGCATCGACGAAGCCAAGGAACTATCAATCGAATTAATTCGACTCTTAATTGGAATGACCACATATTTGAAGCTGCAAAATGTGCAGCCAAATATATGGGGTTCCTTAAGAGATGCAAAAGATACTTCACGCCATCCAACCTGGCCACTATTTACAAGGCGTATACTTGAGTTCAACTCCTCTATTAGGTCAGACCCATCCAAAACTGCACTACACGTGCTAGACAGGATGCAAAAACGAGCAGTGAAACTTATTGGGGACTCAGTCGTAAGTTGATGAATTCCGTCGTTAGAACACGGCGCAACGTATCATGTTCATTTTTTTTATAGATATTACCACGGTCGTTGCTCAAGTGAACTTGCTGAATGTGTTCGTACCCGTTAATCTGTGAATGCGCATCAGTTCACGTTGAAACTGGGCTTCACGCGCACAAATAAACATAGAGAGTCATTCTTTAGCCGAACAGCACGAATGTGGAATATTCTGCCTGATCATGTGTTTCCTGGTCGTATTGATGTCCAGACATTCAAGACCAATATACATCGACACCTCCTTTCCTTATCCACTTCCTTTCCATCCGCTCGCACTGTGATCTGATATTTAAGGTTACTTCAAAATGCGCATTTGTGCGCGCGTTAGTGTAAAGGAAAAGGCGAACCTATAGCGCTGAGTCAGCGCCCTGAGATGTTATTTTTTCTGGACCGGGTCCATCAGCCCAGCTCCGAAAGATGCTCAAGGATTTCTCCCAACAATTTCACGAAGCTTATAGCTTAATGGGGTGGTATTCCTCCGGGCGGTTGGGCTTTGGGACCCTACCTACCACTCAGTAAAAATTTAAGTGAAGAAAAAAAAAGTCTCAACTTTTACTTTAGCGAATTGTCATCGGTCAACTTTGAGCTAACATTACTGGCCTGCGATGGCAAATTAATTTAAAAATATCTGGTATTTGTGAAGATATCAGAGGGGTGCCACACCATTAGATTATCTGACCAAAAACATATTATATTGCTATTTTTATTCAAGAGGGGCGAATTTTTTCTTTTAAATTCGTGAGTCCGAATTGAAAGTGATTGCCCTTAAAGTGCTTTCTTTTTTTTATTTTGCTAAAATATAGTTGTTGCTTGGTTTACCTGGTGATCGATAGCATTGTTACACGTACAACCTGCCACTACTCACCTATTAAGCGGTTTCACCAACCTGAAGAGCATAATACGATAGTTACGGGATACCATGTATATGTGTGTAAAGAAAGAATGCGGCTTGCTCAAAGTATTATTGTGAACCGCAGTGTCGGAAAGGCTGATCACTACTTGTGTTTACGAAGGAGAAAGGAAATAGATGCGTCAAACGTCAAGTGAAAAAGAGCTCATCAAAATCAAAGGACGTGTCAAGAATCTAATTTTTGTTTTAATGAAATTGTAATACTCCCAGGAGATTGTGAAAGCGGAGGTATTTACACTTTAAAACACCCATTTTGAACCGTTGGGATCTATGCACTTGATCACCTCAAATCTTGGAGTATTCTTTTAGTTAACATGTCTTTTCTAGGCTAAGACGTTTTCAGCTCTCAAAAAACAGAAACACATTTTCTGGAGGGGATTTTCCCTCGGAAGGACGATTTTCTTTTAGTGCGCCAAAACCACAAAAATTAGTTCCCTCCGAGGATTGAATTGGGAAACTCCTCTGATTGTACCTCTATACACGAGCCGTCTTCACCTAATTAACCTTAACACACTTGAAAAGCGCAGAATTCATGCCGACATCCTCTTCATCCACCGTCTACTCTACTCCATCACATTTTCCACTAATCCCCGAGACCTGCGAAACCCTCGTCACTTCTATTAGCCCGCCCATCACACTTCTTACGTGTTAAAAACAACAAAGCGCCTGGAGTCGACTGCATACCGGCAGAGCTTGTGAAGCATGGAGGAGAGGCAACCCCTCGAAAGATCCACCGGCTCATCCAAACAATATGGGATAAAGAAGTCACTCCGGAAGAATGGAAAACCACAATAGTCATCCCCATTTTCAAAAAAAAAGGCGACAGATCTGACTGCGAAAACTACAGAAGAATATCATTGCTCCCAACCACATACAAAATACTAAGAAATGCCATACTGGCAAGAATCACACCATACGCAGAAGAAATATTGGGAGACTACCAATGCGGATTCCGTAGGAACCGGTCAACAAGCGACCAGATGTTCACAATAAGGCAACTGCTGGAAAAGAAGTGAGAATACGGAGAGACGGTTCACCAACTGTTCGTTGGCTTCAAAAAAGCCTACGACTCAGTCGCAAGGCAAAGACTCCACCATATTGTAGTTGAGCTGGGAATCCCAAAAAAATATGCCGCCCTCATTCAAATTTGCATGAACGAAAACAAAAGGCGAGTTAGAATAGAAAACCACCTTTCAGAACCATTTGAAATCCGGGACGGACTAAAACAGGGAGATGGTCTATCACCATGTCTTTTTAACCTGGTGTTCGAGTATGGCATCAGGTACAAGACGATAACATGACCGGATCATCCCTGAACGGGGTCACACAAGTGCTCGCATATGCGTATGACATCGCCGCTCTGGGCGATAATCTAGAAACTGTAAGTAAAAACTGTGAAATCATCATGCAAGCGGCTGAAGAGGTGGGCTTCGAAATAAATGAAGACAAAACAAAATATATGATTACGGCGAGAGCAGGTGGACCTCAGGGAACATACATAAACGTCAGAGGCAAAATATTTGGAAAAGTTAAAGAATTTAAAAATCTGGGAACAATACTGACGGCCAGTAACGAAATGTCGAAGGAAATTAACAAAAGACTGCATTCCGGCAACGGTAGCTGGCACGCAGTCACTAAACTGCTGAAATCCAAACTGCTATCACATAACATAAAGCTCCGTGTCTATAGAACCATAATCATGCCGATTGTTCTATATGGATGCCAAACGTGGCGTCTCACAAAACGGGAAGAAAACAAATTCCGCGTATTCGAGAATAAAGTTTTGAGGGATATCTTTGGAGGTAAATATGACGAGGAGGCAGGACAATGGAGGAAACTCCATAACCATGAATTGGAAGAGCTATACCGCAAACCCTCAATAGCGAGAGTAATCAAATCGCCAAGATTAAGATGGGCCGGACACGTGGCGCGAATGGGCAACGATAGGACTGTGCGTAGAATTCTTAACTGTAGACCAACGGGAAAGAAACCGGTAGGACGGCCGCAACGGAGATGGGAGGTCAAGGTTTGACCTTCAGGAGATCAGATCGGATGGTCAATCGTGGAAGGAGAGTGCACAGGACAGGGAACGATGGCGGAGTCGAGTCGGCGAGGCCATGAACTTCCGGGTTCCTACAGCCCAATAAATAATAATATAATAATCACACGTCTTTTGATTCTAATGAACCCATTTCGCGAATGCAGGGGTGGGCAAACTCCTTTGACTTCAATCTCACCTCTCCCGCTCTCAAACGTCGTCTACTCTCTTACCCCCCATGACCCCACCCAGGTCAACGCCTACACTCTCCCGCACTCATACTCACACCCTAGCATCCGGCTTATCCTCGCCCTTCCCTGTCCTACCACTTAGACTATTATTCTCTCCATCGTTGTTTAGTTCCCCATTCCAGTTTTTAAATTACTTTAGAGTTAGTCCTCCACCCCCAACCCGCATGCCATAGTTTTTAAGTTAGTTCGTAAGTCTATTTATAAGTTTATATGTTTATACGCCTTGTACTAAACGAAATAAAGTGAGGGTTCTGTCCTCTATTCATTCATTGTGTGGGAATTTTATCAGCTCGTAGTTTCAATTTTTTGAAAATGCTTTTTTCGAGGATGAAAAATTCAATGTCAACGTTTCAATAAGCCAGATAGCAAGGGGTGGGTCTTTGACATATTTTATTTGCAATTCACAGATGGTCAAGCTTGAAGAATACTTTATACAAAGGAAAAGTTGTTATTTTAATTTCCTAATAACATTTACATGATTTCAAAATTATATAACTCTTAATGTATCACCCCGTATATGTGTTCCTTTGTCACTCTATGCAACCACACAAAAACATACTCACAAGATTATGTCATTTGAGTTTTTAAATTTCTGAGAATCCATAAATCTATAAAGCACAATACAAGTCTCACCTTTCTTGGTTGTTGTGTGTGTTTTTGTTTGAGAAATACAAAGAAATGGGGATATTCAAGGAACATATGAGGCAATGTGTTAATCCATAACTTGAATAGAATAGGTAAGAAACTATCTGGTCTAGCAGAGTTGTGTATATCCAGATTTACAAATACTCGGGGAGTTGAATAAGCGCAATAGCGCTTATGTCATGTACAGAGTTTATAAGCACAATTGAAAACATTACCAAATAAAAACTCCTTAAAAGTACCCTTCACCAAGTAATATAACAAAACGCATCGATGACTATAACTGTAGGAGTATGCGTGAAAGCAGGTCCTCGAATAAGTTCTCATGTTTCCGAGAGATAGTGTTACTTATGTCGGATCGGATGGTCGAACGTGGAAGGAGAGCGCACGGGACAGGGAGCAATGGCGGAGTCGAGTCGGTGAGGTCATGAACTTTCGGGTTCCTACAGGCCAATAAATAGATAGGTAGATAGATAGTGTTACTTATGTGAGCTGCCCACCGTAAAATTGTTAAATTGTTCCACAACAGTTTCGAAACCCTTGAAAGATTCAAAAGTGAAACACATCGATTGCTGTACAAGTTGTCGGCAGCGAGAATTCGAATTCGAATTGCTAATAAAAGCCTTGGAGAAGATGACAGTGAAATGAAGACCGCTTGGAGAGCTCTACGCGGAAAGATGTGTACAAAAAGACAACGACCAAGTTCGCTAGTTCGATTTCTAAGCACACTTTAATATACAAATAAAAACAAAGCAATAAGCCACGAATCACTATTGTGTCAACGCCCAGATCTCTTTCGTAAAGGTAAAAATAACACCGCAACCCCCAGGGGGCTTAAATTGCCAGAAAGTAATCAATTCGCAAGTGGCGAGTTCATGAACCTGGCCAAACTCGGTCGAGACACTACTGATCTAATCGGAAAAATAACGGTATTCACGACGAGTATATCTCGAAGATGCCTGATAATCCCCAGTTCCAAACTTCAGTACACGGAACTTCTAAACTAAGTAATTTGCCTAAGTTTATAAAATGACAGCATTTCTAAGCTCCAACATTTCCTCTATTCTGGGTCACTCGAAGAGAATTAAACGCCTTGAACCTCTTTCACAACAAAATATCGTGGTCGCCTTTATACAGGAGACACATCTGAAATATCCCCGCAAGATAATTCTAGACGAATGCTATTATGACCTTAAATATCTGACGGTGGCTCCAACTAATACGAGATCCAAGGTGTTTGCTTTTAAATCGAAAACTATTACTTTCCAATGTTATTCGAGGTCCTAAAACTCCCTCAAAAAGAATTCCAAGCAATGGGTAGCTTCGGTTATAAACGGGAATATGGGATTCCAAAAAGTTCAGACAAATTTAGTATTCGCTGACATTCTTATCGCAGCTCTTCCCAAAAATGAACTGGTAGGATCACCCCATATATCTACCAACACAAACACATTGCCTCCGAAGGAGAATTTTAATAAGTTACACGCCTTAACACACCAGAGCTACAGGTTATAACATTTTGCAAACTAGTGAATAACGTGATTCGAACTCACCATATGAAATGTTCCGAATCAAAGCGCAGACACATCAGACCACTGCAGGCAGTTTGTTTCCAGGCATTTTCAAAGTTGACGGCTAACCAGTGACTACATAACCTTCCACGGAATAGAAGTTAGTGCTATGGGTCGACAGGAAGGGGGTGAAGACGGATCGTCATTTTTAGGAACTGATTGGATTGATCGCTGACCTTTAGCTAACATAATTGATCAACGGAATAGGGCAGATGGAAGAACTTCAACCACATTTTAGCGAGTGAAAAAGAGCATCTCTTCAAAAATGTAGACAAAATGCCATCTAAGTCAGCAGATCTTTGGCCCTTTAAGTTCTGGGGCAACAGTGCTAGTTCCAAAGTGAATTTGACTCCTGGAACAGAAGCGGACCCAAAGTGGTGGACCGTTAAGTCAAACGTGTAGAAAGTAAATAGGCGTTAACGGCGGAATTGTCATCAACTATGAGCAATGAGTTACATGACGAGATAGACATGGCGAGATGGAGTTTTTAATATTCTTCATAAATGGCCAGAAATGTCTAAATTACTTGTGGGAGAGAGGTTGTTAAATACAGCAGGGAACATCTAGTACGCTCACCGTCTAGTACACTCGCCGACCAGCATATTCACCACACGCCGGTCAGTCGCCAGCTGACAATGCCTCATCGCCTAGGGGCGCCATCGGACTGTCAACCATTTCAAATGCGACCAACGGTTTTTGGTCAGTTCCTGCCAACTCTCCTAAAATAGGATTAATTCATTTGCTTTACTAAGTTAAATACTGAAAATAAAGCTTAGCAATTTTTGGTTGTAGTGTAGCTAGTTTGCTTGCATGTCCGTGGGTTTATAATGGACAGTCAGCGATTTGCCGAAGAAAATTATAGCGCATCATCTTGGACGTCAGCCTCCCTGGTCGCCTCACCACCAGGATCACGTCCCAAAACAGAGGTCTATCGCGTATAGCGACGATAGTGAAGAACGTGTGACGTGCTATGGCGGTTAGAATCACAAAAAATTGAACCAATGCTCAACACATCAGGCCACTGCCGCGTGTACAAATTCGATTTCTAAACTCATGTACACTCAACAGATGTGGAATTGCTATGTTATTGCTTGGTATACGGCTGATGCTTTTTCTTATTCGATTTTCTTTCGGTGTTCTTCACTATTTGCTAATGTATTGTGTGTGTATCTGTTAAAAACCTCACAGGTCTTTTTGTTTTCCTTCTTTTTTTACCCACTTTGCGGCCGTAGATTAAATGAGCACATGCGGTCATTCCTATTCTTCTTAAATCTCCACATGTTTTCTTCTATATTCTTCGATGTAACTGGAACTTTTACTCTTTAGTTCCTATATTCTCCTGTAACCACATATTCAACTTAGGTTTGATACAGTCTACTCTGTATGAAATAGAGGCCCTCCTGCCAAACAGAACCATATCTATTGCTGTGTCAACAATAACTTTAACATCGTTAATAAGGAAGAATAACGAACAATGCAATTTTTTTTTATTTTGCTTCTCCCACGAAAGGCGAACCTATAGCACTGAGTCAGCGCCCTGACATACTATTTTTTTTTCTCGACCGGGTCCATCAACCAATCTCCGAAAGGAGCTCAAGGATTTCTCCCAACCATTTCACGAATCCTATACCTTAATGAGATGGCATTTCATCGGGCGGCTCCTCTTTGGGACCCTACCTATCACTCAGTAATTGTGCCAAACTGCATAATAGCAAGAGTCGTCAGTTGAACCTAGGTTTGTACAATCAAACGCTACACACAACCTCTCTACCAACTCAGCCATTGGGGGGGCAATTCCCCAGATAGGTTGGGCGACAGTTCTGGGAGAAAGACCCGGGGTCTTGGAATCTTTTTCGGTAACACATCTACACTTAGGGCAAATTTAGCTGACACAATCGACTAATGCCTAAGGATGAACACACGTTGATTAAGTATTTATTACGGTACGATATTCATTGTGAATGATCTTAAATATGCCCTAAATCGGCTCAGCGAACTGATGGCTCAATAAGGCGTCACTACTTTTGTGCGTTCCGATAGTCGAAAAGGACTTCTATGAAATTTTTTTGTAGAGATTGTTTTAATTAAAAAAATTAATCCTATCAGATCAAGTGAATGGCGGTGTAGCCGAGCTAGTGAAGTTTTGACTTTCTGGTTCCTACAGACCAATAAGTAAAATAAAATAGATCCTACCTCTAAGATAGAATTCTTTTTTATAATTCGCAACAGCTTAAAATAGTAGTAGCGAAAGGTGTAGTCACATTTTATACGATTGTCTAATGTACTTTAAAAAAATCTGATGAGAGAAGTTGTCAATTACTAGATATTATGAGAAGTGAAACAAATTTAAAACACTTAACACACATCTGAAAATTATTAAAAGCCCCGCACAATCATTCGCTTGAAGGGAAGAAAACGCGTAAAAGTCATAGATGTATACCAAACAGAGGCACACATGTCTCAATCGCTTTATCGACTCTAGCGGACGGATCATTTGTCCTACTATATATAGTATACATCGGAAATAATTGTTTTCAGGGACATAAGGTGGGTTCCGTACATTTCGCTTAATCGTAGAAATGCCCAAACTGCTTTATCAACTCCACCACTTCGGATTGTGCATTAAACATCGGAAATACATAATAATGTTATTGAAGAAGTTTCGATAGCCGTCTTTACCTACAGCGAGTTATTTATAAAAAAATATCTCGAAGGTAGTTGACTTTAGGGTGGCATAAGGAAGTTTTCAAACGCTGTACTTTATGGTTCATTTTCCAACTAAGCCAACTCTATCTGCCAACAGATACCTAAAAATACTTTATCAGCATTCACATTCCTATACAGCTGCCACCTAAACCAGTTGACCAAAAATCAACTTTCCGACTGTAATTGTTAATTGAAATGACCTGCGACTAAGCGTTCTAAATGATCAGATATACAGTTTTAAATTGATTATTTTGAACGATTGAAATTCTAGGCTAACTGCCAGTACTTTCATACTACCTTATCTTCATATGCCTTTATATTCACATCGAGTGAATAAGAGGCTGCAACTCGAGTGTACTGCATACTTTGATTTTCTATTCCAAACGCCAACAGCCATCTAGAAAGACCTTATCAACTCGTGCCCTCGTATCCGTATCTAGTGAGGAAAAATCCCACCAAACTCTACATAATAAATGGCCATAAATCTACATTTAGATCAGTTGTATTGTGTGATTGTGATGACTAAGGAACTACAACAAAAGCGAGCAGCTAGATACAGACATCTTAGAGACCACTGACTTCAAATACGAAGCCTGAAAATCAATACGTAGTAAATGACCAGAAATCGGGATTTATATTGATTGTGTTGAATAATTCCGCCATCTAGGCTAACTGCCAATAACTGACTAGAAATACTTTACTTTGCCGTAGCAATCATACCGAGAAAAGAAGAGTCGATTTAAAACAGTCCATAAAAAACGACCGGAACTTTTGAATCGATTCTATTTTTTATTGTCTTATCTGTAGCGCTAAAACATGATGTAACTCTCAGCAGGTGTCAAAAGTACATTCTCTATTGTTGCTATCAAATTTCTGGGCACTGAATCGGACGTCTAAATATTCTATAATCAGCAACCAAAAATATATCTTCGAATTAATTGAATAATTGGATTTTGTCAACCTTTAATAAACATATACTTCCATCAGCCTTTCATAAATAACCAGAAATATACTTCAATTGAATACATTTAAAAATCGACCAGAGGTAATATAACTTCATGTAAATCACGTCTCAATAAACGACCAGAAATATACATCTATCAAAAATAGTTTTTAATAAACATTTAAAAATATAACTGTATCTGAAACAGTATTTATTAACTGCTAGAAGTAGTGCTTATTAAACGACTATCTTCTCCTAAAATAACCTGCTGTCTAAAATAATCTTTATAGAACGACCAAAACAACAATTTTATTTGACACGGTCTTTAATAAACGACCAGAAATATGCTTCCAGCTGGAGCGACCTTCAATAAATTACCACGAATATAATTTTCATATAATTCCATGTGAAACGGTCTTTAACAAACGAACAGGAATATGCCCCCAGCTAGAGCGGCCTTCAATAAATAGCCAGAAATAGAATTCCATTTCAAACTGTCTTCAATAAACGACCAGAAATATGCCTCCAGCTGGAGCGGCCTTCAATAAATGGCCACAAATATACTTCCATGTGAAACTGTTTTTAACAAACGAACAGAAATATGCCTCCAGCTAGAGCGGCCTTCAATAAATATTCAGAAATATAATTCCATTCGAAACGGTCTTTAATAAACGACCAGAAATATGCTTCCAGCTGGAGCGGACTTCAATAAATGGCCAGAAATATAAATCCGTTTGAAACGGTTTTTAAAAAACGACCAGAAATATGGTTCCAGCTGAAGGGGCCTTCAACAAATGACCAGAAATATAATTCCACGTGAAACGGTCTTTAACAAACGAACAGAAATATGCTTCCTTCGCGGTCTTCAACAAATTGCCACAAATCATCATCATCATCGGCACTACAACCGGGAACCGGTCTTGGCCTTATTTAGCAAGTCCTGAGGCTTGTTAAATTTTCCATAATGATTTATTTTGTCTGGGCAAGGTCATTAGTCTTGCGCCAGGGGCCCCCGACGGGGAATCGAACCCCGGTCTCCCGGGTGACAGGCGGGTGTACTAACCACTATACTATCGAGGAGCCCAAATTGCCACAAATATAATTTCAAATTAAACGGTCTTTAACAAACTAACAGAAATATACTTCCATCTACAATGGCCTTTAATAGACGACCAGGGATATAATTTGTATTGAAATAGTCTTCAATAAATGACCAGAAAAATACTTCTGTGTATAATAATCAGGAGCAGGAAAATACTTCGAGATAAATAGAGTTTAAGAAATGACCAGAAATGATAAAACAACTCTTTAATAAAGGACTAGCAAAATGCTTGAAACTAAATAGTGTTTAATATACGATTATAAATAAACTTCCATGGAAAACAGCCCTTAATAAATGACCAGAAATATAGTTCCATCTGAATGAGTATTCATCAAACAATGAGTCACCCGACAGACAGTTTAAGACAATTTTTAATAAACGACCAGAAACATGATTCAACCTAAGACCGTTTTTTTTTAAGTGACCAGAAATATACTAACTAAACGGTATTTAATAGATTGGAATACAATTCCATTTGAAGCAATTTTCAATAAACAACTAAAAATACACTTGCATCTTAAACAGTCTTTAACAAATAATAAATGACGAGAGAGTCAGTTACAGGCAATGTTACGTAACGATGATTATACCTAAAACTGTCTATAACAAATGACAAGAAATACACTCCCACATAAGACTGTTTTAATAGACGACCAGGATTACAATTCCACTTGAAACAGTCTTCAATAAATGACCAGAAATATACCTTCATCTAAAATCGTCTATATAAACGACCAAGAACATAATTCCATTTGAAATATTTTCCATTGTGTGACCAGATATATACTTCCATCTGAAACCACATTTAACAGGCGACCAGCAATACAATTCGATTTGAAACTGTCTTCAATGCGGAACCAGAAATATACTTCCATCTAAAACAATCTTTAAGGGACGAGCAGGAAAACAATTCCATTTGAAGCAGTCTTCATTAAACGACCAGAAATATATTTCCATCTAAAACGGTATTCAACAGACGATTAGGAACACAATTCCATTTCAAACAGTCTTCATAAAATGACCAGAAATATACTCCCATCTAAAACGGTCTTTAGTAGACGACCAGGAATACAATTCCATTTGAACCAGTTTTCATTAAACGACCAGAAATATACTTCCATCTAAAACAATCTTTAATGGAAGAGCAGGAATACAATTCCATTTGAAACGGTTTTTAATATATGACCACAAATATACTTCCATCTAAAACGGGCTTTAACAGACGAGTAGGAATACAATCCCATTTGAAGCAGTCCCATAAATTGTAACACTTTTTATTAAGCCACCAAAAGAATATTAAACGATCAGAAATATAGTTCCATCTAAAACGGCCCTTAACAGACGACCAGGAATATAATTCCATTGAAACAGACTTCAATGTGTGACCAGAAATATACTTCCATCTAAAACAATCTTTAATGGAAGAGCAGGATACAATTCCATTTGAAACGGTTTGTAATATATGTCCAGAAATATACTTCCATCTACAACGGTCTCTAACAGACGATTAGGAATATAATTCCATTCAAAGCAGTATTCAAAAAGCGACCAGAAATATACTTCCATCTAAAACGGTTTGTAACAGACGACCAGAAATACAATTCCATTTGACACAGTCTTCAATAAATGACAAGAAACATACTTCCATCTAAAACGGTCTCTAACAGACGATTAGGAATATAATTCTATTCGAAGCAGTATTCAAAAAGCGACCAGATATATACTTCCATCTAAAACGGTCTTTAACAGACAACCAGCAATACAATTCCATTTGAAACAGTCTTCAATATATGACCCGAAATATACTTCCATCTAAAACGGCCCTTACCAGACGACCATGAATACAATTCCATTCGAAACACTCTTCATTAAACGACACACATATATATTTCCATCTAAAACGGTCTTTAATAGACAATGAAGAATACAATTCCATTTGAAACAGTTTTCAATATATAACCAGAAATATACTCCCATCTAAAACGGTCTTCAACAGACGGCCAGAAATACATTCCCATTTGAAACAGTTTTCAATATATGAGCAGAAATATATTATACTGCCATCTAAAACGGTCTTTAACAGACGACCAGAAATACAATTCCATTTAAAACTGTCTTTAGTGGACTCCTAGGAATACAATTCCATTTAGCGCTGCCTTCATTAAACGGCCAGAAATATACTTCCATCTAAAACGGTCTTTAACAGACGATCAGGAATACAACTCCATTTGAAACAGTCTTAAAAAAAATGACCAGATAATTCCGTTTAAAACGGTCTTTCGTAGACGAACAGAAATACGATTCCATTTGAAGCCGTCTTCATTAACCGACCAGAAATATACTTCAATCTAAAACGTTCTTTAACAGACAACCAGGAATAAAATTCCATTTGAAGCAGACTTCAATGTGTGACCAGAAATATCCTTCCATCTAAAACGGTCTCTAACAGAAGATTAGGAATCTAATTCTATTCGAAGCAGTATTCAAAAAACGACCAGAAATATACTTTCATCTAAAACTGTCTTTAACAGACGATCAGGAATACAACTCCATTTGAAACAATCTTCAATATATACGAGGGTTGCCTTTTATATTTCGGGATTAGTGAACAAAAACAAATATTGATCATCGAAAATCACTTTATTGTTTTTCAAAATATTCCCCATGAAGATCTATACACTTTTGCATGCGTTTGAACCAATTGTCGAAGCACTTTTGCCACTCTGATTGAGGTATCTCCAACACATGCATTCTGAATGCAGCAACCGCTGCTTCAGGTGTCGAAAAACGTTGACCTCTCAGTTTGTTTTTTACGTACGGGAATAAAAAGAAGTCATTCGGTGCCAAGTCAGGACTATACGGCGGATGACCCATCAAATCGATGTTTTGGATGCTCAAAAATGCAGTTGTCACAGCCGATGTGTGAGAGCTCGCATTGTCGTGGTGAAGAGTGATCCGTCTTCGGCGGTTGGTTTTCCTGATTTCTTGGAAAACAACTGGCAAACAAATGGTTGTGTACCACTCAGAGTTCTGCGTTGTTCTAGTGGTACGGTTGCGACATGTCCAGTTTTTCCGAAAAAACAAGCGACCATTTGCTTGGAAGTGCTTCGTGCGCGAACAACTTTTGTTGGATTTGGCTCATCTTGAAACACCCAGACAGTCGACTGCTGTTTACTTTCGGGCTCATACGCGTAAATCCACGATTCATCACCTGCCACGATGTCATAGACGTGTTTCGAAGCACCGCGACCGTATTTTTTGAGCATTTCTTTCGACCAATTGACACGAGCCTTTTTTGGGCGATTGACAAATTGTGTGGGATCCAACGCGAACAAATTTTTTTGACAGTCAAATGTTTATGCAATATTGAACGTATGCTGGTCCCACTAACGCCTAAGGTTGTCTCAATCTCACGATAGGTCACATGACGATCTTCCAATATCAGTTCGCGCACAGCATCAATGGTTTTCGGAACAACAACTGATTTTGGACGATCTTCACGAAATTCATCTTGGAGTGAACTACGACCACGATTGAATTCACCATACCATCGATAAACACTGGTCCTTGATGGAGCTTCATCGCCAAAAATTGAATTAACTTCATCCATGCACTGTTGCTGAGTTAATCCACGCCGAAAGTTGTAAAAAATAATCGCACGAAAATGTTGACGATTTAATACCATTTTTGGGCCGAGACGAATCTTTTAAGTTACTGTAAACAACACAAATAGCGCTCGTATGTCAAAACGTTCTGAGTGCGTATAACTTCAAAAATGTCCAACTTTACGACAGAGTTGTCAATTGCCGGATTGCAACACTAGGGTTGCCAAATCCTGAAACATATGAGGCAACCCTCGTAACCAGAAGAATACTTCCATCCAAAACGGTCTTTAACAAACAACCAACAATATAATTCTATTTAACACAGTCTTCAATATATGACCCGAAATATACTTCCATCTAAAACGGTCTTTAACAGACGATCAGGAATACAATCCCATTTAAAACAGTCTTCAATAAATGACAAGAAATATACTTCCATCTAAAACGGTCTTTAACAGAAGATTAGGAATATAATTCCATTCGAACCAGCATTCAAAAAATGACCAGAAATATACTTCCATCTAAAACGGTCTTTAACAGACGATCAGGAATACAATCCCATTTGAAACAGTCTCAAAAAACGACCAGAATTATAATTCCATTAAAAACGGTCTATAGTAGACGACCAGGAATATAATTCCATTTGAAGCAGTTTTCATTAAACGACCAGAAATATACTTCCATCTAAAACGATGTTTAACAGACGACCAGGAATACAAATCCATTTGAAACAGACTTCAATGTGTGACCAGAAATATACTTCCATCTAAAACAATCTTTAATGGAAGAGCAGGAATACAATTCCATTTGAAACGGTTTTTAATATATGACCAGAAATATCATCATCATCATCGGCACTACAACCGGGAGCCGGTCTTGGCCTTATTTAGCAAGTCCTGCGGCTATGAGACTATCAAGGAGCGACCAGAAATATACTTCCATCTAAAACGGTCTCTAACAGACGATTAGGAATACAATCCTATTTGAAATAGTCTTCAATTCATGACCAGAAATTTAATTCCATTAAAAACGGTCTACACTAGACGACCAGGAATAGGATTCCATTTGAAGCAGTTTTCATTAAACGACCAGAAATTTCCATCCATCTAAAACGGTCTTTAACAGACGACCGGCAATACAATTCCATTTGAAAACAGTCTTCAATATATGACAAGAAATATACTTCCATCTAAAACGGTCTCTAACAGACGATTATGAATATTATTCCATTCGAAGCAGTATTCAAAAAGCGACCAGAAATATACTTCCATCTAAAACGGTCTCTAACAGACGATTAGGAATACAATCCTATTTGAAATAGTCTTCAATTCATGACCAGAAATTTAATTCCATTAAAAACGGTCTACACTAGACGACCAGGAATAGGATTCCATTTGAAGCAGTTTTCATTAAACGACCAGAAATTTCCATCCATCTAAAACGGTCTTTAACAGACGACCGGCAATACAATTCCATTTGAGAACAGTCTTCAATATATGACAAGAAATATACTTCCATCTAAAACGGTCTCTAACAGACGATTATGAATATAATTCCATTCGAAGCAGTATTCAAAAAGCGACCAGAAATATACTTCCATCTAAAACGGTCTTTAACAGACAACCAGCAATACAATCCCATTTGAAACAGTCTTCAATATATGACCCGAAATATACTTCCATCTTAAACGGTCTTTAACAGACGACCAGGAATACAATCCCATTTGAAGCAGTCCCATAAATTGTAACACTTTTTATTAAGCCACCAAAAATACACTTCTGTCTAAAATAGTATGTAATAAATGATCTGGATATTATGTTCGGCAAAGTAGGGCTGGATCGGGTGGAAATGTACTTCAATCAAAAACACTCTTTAATAATTGACCAGAAATAAACTACCATCGAAAAAAGTGTTTATTAAATGACCCCAAATATTCCTCTATCCAAAACAATCTTTAACTAACCACCAGGAATATAAGTCCATCTAAAACAGTTTGTAAAAAATGACCAGAAATACGGTTCTACCATTGGCGGGCAAAAAAGGCTTTCATAAAGGACTATAAACAAATTTCTGGGCCAATTGTATTATCTAATTAGCAAGTCTATGGACGAGAACTACATGTATGTACGTACAGTAACAAAAGATACTTAGTCCAAAGCTCGGCTTCAAGAAGTCATCTGACTAACTGAATAATTAGCGTATCCATGCTAACCAGCATCGGGTGTCTGGTTCTCTGATTTGTGTCGAGCGAAAAAGAATCTATCCCAAACAACTTTTAGTACGCGACCAAAAATACAGTTTCCAATCGATTGCGTTAAATAATTGGCAAGTCTAAGCTAACAATCCAAAGCTGCCTAGTGATGGCTTTAATTTCATGGCGACCTCATAAGAAATCATCCATGGCGAACGGAAGTGTGACTTCCAATCGATCACGATGCTTAATTGTCCTCCCTAAGCAGCTACGCTACAAAACCGTCTGTCAAACTCAGTCAAGTAAGACGTGATCCAACGAACTGATATTTAGAAAAAATCTACAATACGCTCCCCAATTAGGTCTTGTCAATGGCGTTAATTTTCTCACAAACAACTGTGTATTTGAGCTGCGGCTAGACATTTCCCGCCCAAAAACATACAACAACAAAAAACAAGGGTAATCCAATCAACAGTTAACAGCGCAAACTGCAATAAATAATGTGAGGTCGTGTACTCGGGAATTTCTGATGGCACCACCTGGCAAGTGTACAAATATTTGAGCACCAACCGCCCTTCCGGCACCCACTGCGGGGAAAATTGACATTCCAAACCCGGCTTCATACATCCCACAAGTAGCAGTCCAGATCTTTGAAGATGGGGGAAAATGTCCCAACTTTATGACACGAGATGTCCCCGTATCAAGCTGCGGTGCACTCAGGCGGCGACTGCTGAAGGTGCCCGGGACGATTACATAACAATAACGACAAGAATGCGTCTGAGTGCCTGAGTACAATGGGTTGGCTGTCATGCGTTCCTTTGACTGCATTCAAATGCTGACACCGCACAATCGCGTTTCCCATGAGGTACAAGAATTAGCAGAGGTTTTGCGTTATCGTAATCGCCGTCGACGCTTATTTCTTCTTAGTCTGCGTCTGCTCCCTCGCATTCGTCACCTTCCACTACCACTTCCACTTCCACTTCTATCGTCTTCGTTTTCGCCTTCGTCTGCCATCATCATCTTCTCGTATACCCGTCGTCTCAGACTTAAATTTCAATTTCAGTTACAGTTTCAGTTTCAATTTCCGACTTAGTAGAATTGTCAAGTTGAGCCGCAGCTTCCGCTTCGATAGCGACTCTGAGTTTATCTCCAGAGATAATTCACATTCCTCAGGCTCCCAGGAAGAGGTTGAATACTTACTCGCTCAGCTTAATGATATGAGTGCACCTACCTTCCTACCGGACAGACGTTGTTGATCACTGAATCTGCTGGCTTTCTTGGTTTCCCAATGGCAACGAAGAACCAAGTGCGACTTTAGGCTGAGCTGGGACTGGGGGAACAAGAGAAAACCACAAAAATGTAACCGAGTCGAACGTGAACCACTGGAAATCAGGTTTCGAGACGAATTTTTCCACTTGAACGTGTCCAGCCAACAACATCAACTGGCGACGAGTTGTGAGTTCGATGTTGCGCACTTTTATTTCCCCGTAAATTTGACCGTTTCGGATGAGTTAAGAATGTATATCGAGGATCAGGGATCAGGAATCACCGATCAAGGATCTATGATTTACTAGAGACAAGATGTTAGATCGCGGAAAGATTAATGAGGAACACGTTACACTCCGGTACAATCCGATTGTCGAGTTTGATTGGCCGCGTCTGTACTCAATCGAAGTCACCTTAACACTAAATGAGTCTCACGACAGGTGTACTGTGAGTGGAGCTGTTGTATGTTGGAGAAGAGACTCATGTTTCCGAAGCGGCAAATGCTCTGCTTAACCCTATCGTGATCGTCGATAAAAAAAACAACAACAAACCAACAACAACGACACGTAAAAAGCGGGAGTGGTAAAGGCAACTCCCACTTCGGCGTCGAAGCTGCACTCACGAAAAAGACAGCAGCCTTGGGGACGGCGCAAAATTCGGTTGTTGTTTCTCTATCTCCTCTCCCCCTAGATATCACTTATAACGATATCACGGAGAGGCATAGCGTGAAAGGCCGTTTGTTCGGCTGCGGCTCACTCCTAAGGTCGAGGATTTAAAGCTAACCTAACGTTCGAAACACGAAACTCAGTGTTTCTGATTGTCTTTGCATTAGTTTCGAATTACTTGTTAATTAAATAATAATTTAAATAACTTGTGAACGCAAATAACAATTTAAATGCACGATTATGTGTAGGAGGTGTTTGATCAGATGCATTGGTGGAACAATTAGACACTGGACGTTGAAAATTCTAGATTTCGATTAAGTTGGTAGTTGGTTCCCGTACTGGGATCCTGTCGGTGAATTGTGTTGCTAAACAAACACCCGCTATAAAATCTTTTACAGGACTCAATCCTTTTGAGGTAGTTTTGAATCGCCGTACACTTAAAGGGCAGTTTGTTACATATTCACAAAAGGGTTTTGATAATATTTTTAAACATCAATAATGCAAACAAAAAAGAAGAAAGAAAGGGTAGGAAAAGTGGCTTTGAATGTCTGAAAGATTGTAGTTTCTTTTATATATTTGTCTCAGGAAATACGAAACTGTACTGCTGAGATAGATAGATGTTAGAAGAATACTCTCGGAGTTGTTTTTAAAAAGTTATAAATTGCAGACCTCTGGAAACGCTCTGAAGGTTCACGTTTTTCCAGTTCTGTAGCAAACCAAATTTTGCAGATATGGATTTTAAATTGATGTGGCCTATGAATGGGAAGAGAAAGTAATCAATAAACTACTCGAGGGCTCAATGGTTATACCATAAATCGCTTTCCCTCGTCAAACCTAACCACTTATTTCGTGTAAGCGACTTCCCCATTGAAATTTGACCATTCACAGAAACTGGAGAGCGAGCACTTGCATCTCAAACAATTAACCAGCCTAAGCAGCCTCCCAGTCGTAATTTGCCCCAGAACCTAGGCGAATACTCGACAACCACAGAGATTTTCTAAACACCTTGCACCTGTTTCTGACATCTGAATTAAACATATATTCCGTGCAAATTTGTACAAATCTACCAATCGAATAAATGTTTTTGGAATGTGTTTAGCATTTCTAGTTAGTGATATTAAAGTTTTTAAATTGGACTTGTTTTTCTATATTATTGGTATATCTATCTATTCTGGAAAAAAATTTCCTACGGGGCGCAAAAAATTGTGTATTCCACGACATAGTTGGAGTAAGGTATAATTGAGCCACTTGTATCAACAAACTGTGACTTGTAAGACATATTGCGAAACATAACACGAAAGTATAAAAGCAATCTTCGAACCAACTGTAGATAAAGAAAGCCTACACGACGTTTCAAATGATGATGGAATTCGAATTATAACGTTCGCATCATGAAAAGATCAGGTAGTGAAAAGCACAATGTTCAAGCACAAGCAAATCCATAAAACCACATGGATACGAGTATCACCCAACACCGTAACGCGTAACCAAATAGACCACTTCCTTATAGACAAAAGACATCCTTGACGTAAGATCATATACAGTAGCAGAATGCGGCTGCGATCATCTTCTAGTGACCAAAATTAGGAGTCGGCTTGCAGCAAACCCACATGGGCAGTCACGGAAGACGAGCAAAAGTTCGACGCTGATAAACTAAAAGACTTGCGACTAGATTTAGCATCCTAGAGAAGGGGAGTCGTGAGGAAGAGGAAGCCAATAGTGTGGATACTAAATGAGCATCGATCAGTGACGTAATCAAACAAACAGCTCAAAAGATATTCGGATTTAAGAAAACAATTAAGTCCAAACCTTGGTTTGACGATAAGTGCAGGGCGAAGATCGAAGAACGTAAACGCCTCAAAGTGATCCACTTAGAAAGATCTGATGATGTCAACGCAGAAAGTTACGCGACAATTCGGAAAGAGACAATGAGACTTTAAAAACGCAAAAAATCCTAGAAAATGCCAGAGCAAAGAACATCAGAGGTATGTATGGCGGCATAAATTCAATTAGAAATGGCTACCGAGGGAGAGCAAGAATATTTCGAGACGCAAACGGCTGTCTGGTCACAGAAACAAACAATATCTTGACAAGATGGAAGCAGTACTTGGAAAACCTGCTCAATGTGCGTACCCATCAACCACAAATAAACGCACCAGGCGTACATACAGCCCTCTTTCAACGAAGTTGTAGACGCAATAAATCAATTGAAAAACAACAATGATCCCGGAGTCGACTGCATACCGACAGAGCGCATGAAGCATGGAGGAGAGGCAGCCCCTCGAAAGATACACCAACTGATTAAAACAATATGGGATAAGGAAGTCACTCCCAAAGAATGGAAAACCTCAGTAGTGAGCCCCATTTTAAAAAAATGCGACAGATCTGTCTGCGAAAACTACAGAGGAATATCATTGCTCCCAGACACATACGAGGTTCTAACAAATGTCATACTGGCGAGAATCACACCATACGCAGAAGAAATACTGGGAGACTACCAATGCGGATTCCGTAGGAACCGGTCAACAAGAGACCAAATGTTCACAATAACGAAACTGCTGGAAAAGAAGTGGGAATACGGCGAGACGGTTCACCAACTGTTCGTTGACTCCATAAAAGCCTACGACTCAATCGCAAGGCAAAGGCTCTACCATATTGTAGTTGAGCTGGGAATCCCGAAAATATATGCCGCCCTCATTCAAATTCGCATGAACGAAAACAAAGGGCGAGTTAGAATAGAAAACCACCTCTCAGAACCATTTGAAATCCGGGGCGGACTAAAACAGGGGGATGGCCTCTCACCATGGCTTTTTAACCTTGTGCTCGAGTATGTCATCAGAAAGGTACAAGACGACAACATGGCCCGATCATCCCTGAACGGGGTCACACAAGTGCTTGCATATGCGGAAGACATCGCCGTTCTGGGCGATAATCTAAGAACTGTAAGTACAAACAGTGAAATTGTAGCGTCCTACGAACGCACAATTCCGCCCAGGTAAGGTTCCAAACCCTCAAGGAACTGACTTACCTTATCCAGTACACTTGCCCACAGACACGTGTCCCCAAAGCTCATTAATCAGGCCTGTAACAAGGGCATAGGAAGCTGAAACAATGTCGAAACCGACATCAAAAAACAAGGAACTTAACGTTCAAAAACTGTCAGCATCGAGCCAACGCATCCATTCATAGTATGCAAAACAATTCCAGATTACAGGCCATAAATCTTCCATCCAAAGCATCTGCACGATGTACCAGGAATTGCATTTTCGATAAATAAATAACAACGGATGCATACGCCGGCAGCTAAACGCAAGAAAGCATATCGCCTATCCGCGGCCAAAATTGTAAACAACCGAAATTATCGCAACAAGATAATTCGGAAGATTTACAAATCCAACGACAACAAAGGAAATACTCCGGTCCCACGATTCCTTTGTAAAAAGTTCACATCCATTAGAAGGATCTAATGGATTTCGGTTGTGTTTACAAAAGGCAAACAACCACGGGCTGTACGCCCGAAAAATCATCTCGGCCTTCGCGCCAGATGTTCTGTGCAAACAGAAGGCCGTGAAAAAGGAAATGCTATTTCAACGAAGAATGTATGCAGGATGACTTTCCCTTTCTCAAAAAAAAAACTATGAAATATCCCCGGGGATACGGTAACATGCTGCTAACAGGAATCCGGAAATTCTGTTAGCAGGGGAACTAGGAAAATTTTTGGATAGTGTTACAGATACAATCCGTCTCAGAGAGATTTGAATCGTCAAGGAGGAGACAGAGTTTTTGATCATCGAACCGCGAGGATCTCTAACGAAGAGATAACCGAATGAGGTCGTGAGTAGAATTGTTCGAGAACGTCGAGTCGTACGTGTGCTTAATTTTAAAATAATTAACTTGTGTTCTAGAATGTGTCTTAACCGTGTGCAAGATTAAGTAACGTGCGTTTTCTTTCGTGTGTGGTAACTACGTTTGTATTCTAGACGATAAGTGCAAAATAAGCTTTTTGGATTAATAAAAGTCACCGTACAAATAGAAAAAACAGTTTTTCGTGTTTTATTTGTGCCGTTTCCGCTCAGTGTGTTCTTCCTTGTGTGCGTACAGTGTTCGGCGGAACACTTACGACCGAATCGACAATAACCGCCAAAAAATCATCATGCCAGTGGTAGAAGAGGTGGGCTTAGAAATAAATGAAGACAAAACAAAATATATGATTACGGCGAGAGCAAGTGGACCTCAGGGAACACATATAAACGTCAGAGGCAAGATATTTGAAAAAGTTAAAGAATTTAAATATCTGGGAACAATACTAACGGTCAGTAACGAAATGTCGAAGGAAATTGATAAAAGACTGCATTCCGGCAACACTAGTTGGCACGAAGTCAGTAGACTGCTGAAATCCAAACTGTTATCACGGAACATGAAACTCCGTGTCTATAGAACCATAATCATGCCGATTTCTCTATACGGATGCGAAACATGGTTCTCACAAAACGGGAAGAAAACAAATTCCGCGTATTCGAGAACACAGTTTTAAGGGGTATCTTTGTAGGTAAATATGACGAGGAGGTAGGACAATGGAGGAAACTCCACAACCACGAATTGGAAGAGCTATACCGCAAACCTACAATAGTGAGAGTAATCAGGTCGCGATGATTAAGATGGGCCGGACATGTAGCGCGAATGGGGAACGATAGGACTGTGGGGCTAAAAAGTATTGTTGCCAGCGTATGGCAAGTATTCACTCACTCCCCAACGATGTTGCTCCGACGAAAATGTTGTAACTCCAGCACTCAAAAGGGCACGATAAATAAAAACGCACTGTCTTTACTAAAAGTTAATTTTATTTTTTTTGTATTTTTAATTCTATTATCACGCTATATTTTCAATACACAATTGCTTCACAGCCAAATAATAAAACTTCTCCTAAACTTAGAAACTTTTGGCAATAGAGACGAAATAACGAAATAATAAAGACGAGCGGCGGCGCGACGTGACACTGTGGAAAATGACTAGCGACTCCTGCGGCAGCGTGACTGCACGCGATGGTGATTGAATAGCGACTGCTGTGAATTAGGGTTTCTTTCAACACACAGGACAACCAAAAGAGACCACGCCTCTGCTCTCTCAACCTCACGCCCGTCAAAGTATGAGTAACTTTTGTTAATAGGGTAATTGACGGACATGAAGAATGAGAGAACAGAAAACATGATATGCTGTGATCTCGGGGTAGCTTTGGTTGTGTGTGTTGGTATCAGATGCAGCTACTGACATGACCTGGTGACCCAGTGGTACGGCTATGGTGTAGTCGGAGCACATTGAACCGTGGAAAGAAATACGAATGAGGGGGAAACCTAGCTGATGTTACTCCCCTGCAAAGAGAGATCATTGATCCCAAGCGAATGGGTGATCTGAGGGAAAGTCGATAGGATGCCGCTGATGTTTGGGAAATAATTCGCGTGAGAACCAGACTCTAAGACGCTGAAATTACCCCAGCTATTTTGCTATGATGCAACAGCGTCGTTCTTTTAGACTTGTTGTTGCTAACCGACATTATGAGATGTCCGATGGGAAACTCATGGTTAGCAAGAATGGAGTTGCCGTATGACATTTATGTGGCTAAACTCAATATGCATTATCTGCAAAGGATGATGAGTTTAGCTATACGTCCGTTTGAAATGTTTTACAGGGGAATACATATAAAGGAAATTGGTAAGTATGACGCGCTGAAAGCGGTCGAAATTAGGTGGAAATGTTGGTTGGAATTGTGGGTTGTTTCTCATGTAGAATAGAGAAACCCCCCACAGGACCGTGCGCAGAATTCTTGACGGTAGACCAACGGGAAAGAGACCGGCAGGCCAGCCGTGACGGAGATGGGAGGACAATGTAAGGTTTGACCTTGAGGAGATCGGATCAGATGGTCAAGCGTGGAAGGAGAGTGCACAGGACAGGGAACGATGGCGGAGTCGAATCGGTGAGGTCATGAACTTCCGGGTTCCTACAACCAATAAATAGTAATAGTAAATAAAAGCAATCGAAACTGTGGCCCTATGTGGTAGCCAAATAGAGAAGTGTGCGCATTTCCATTACAATCTCCATAAATTAATGGAGTTTAGTTAGAAAGTTTTTGATCCAAATGAAGATTATTAAAAATGGAAGAGAAATGAGGTGATAGAATACCAAGATGCTGCTAAAGTTTTTACAGCCGTACTTGCACTAAGTAAACGTCGACTTTCAAGTTCTTTTTTGGCCTCGAGATGTTAAAAAAAAAGTCATTGGAGGCTAGATCTAGACTATACTAGATGCAGTGCATCCTTCTCTTTCTTTACTTCTTGATGGTTTTGAAAATAAAGACAATATAATTCATCACATCGAAGATATTATCTAGAAACCCAATAAAAGACAAAATTCTAGAACTGGCAGAAAATGTAAACAAACCATAAAAAAAAACACCAAGTCCTATTTTTTCTAATTTGATATGAAACCACCTGGCGCAAGACTAATGACCTTGCCCAGAAAAAATAAATCATTATGGAAAATTTAACAAGTCTCAGGACTTGGTAAATAAGGCCAAGACCGGTTTCCGGTTGTAGTGCCGATGATGATGATGATATGAAACCACAAAAAAATCGATTTTTTTTTATCTGAGAACAAATTCACTACAGCGACACAACACATGAAAAAACTTTGCCCCTCGAACAGGAGATATTTGTAGCTTAGATGGATCTCTGGACACGTAATCGACGACATAGCACACAGACTGGAACGGAGTCGACAACACAGCATGTACCCGATTGCAGTAAGTCCGTATGATGTATCGCTCCCCGCTATTAATTGTGAGATGCCACTTGGTTGATTTAATAGTACGCCAAACACAGCTGGATCACCACCATTGCGGAAATTCTTTAACGGTGCTCTGAATAAGGGAAGAATTCTGGATACCTGATGTAAAATCACGAGTGAAGAAATGTATCCGGAGTTGCCTGATATGCATTCGATGACAGGTCCAAACTGTCCAGCCGATTATGGAAGATCTACCCACGGAACGAATCGCCCCAGCACCAGCATTTTGCCAAATCGGTGTCGATTTGCGCTGTCCTTTCTGCATTAGAGCCAGCGCAGCAAGGTTCGATAAAATCATATAAATCATGGCGGTCTTTGTCTGTTTGGTTACTAAAGCTGTTCACTTGGAAATTTACTCGGATCTAACTACGGAAATGTTCCTGGCAGCCTTCACACGCCTCGCGAACAGACGGTGTTGGCAGTCCCTGGTCCTCTCGGATAATGATACACATTTTATTGGAGCTAAAAAGAGTATCAACCAAGAATTGAAAAAAGGTCACGAATAACTGCAAGGACAGGCTAGCGATCCAGGAGATTGTCTGGAAGTGCCATCTGCCCTACCGCCGTAACTTCGGCGAACTATGGGAAGCCGCCGTTAAGTCTATGAAACATCCAATGAAGAAAATGTCTAATATAACTAACCTAACCTATGAAGAATTTAACTCCTTATTATGTCGCATCGAAGGTGTTTTAAATTGCCGACCATTACATCCAGAATCATCAGAACCAGAAGAAGCACCCGCCCTTACACCATTCCATTTCATCACGCAACGGAGCGTCAAGAACTTCATAACCGATAAAAGTCCATCAACTGCCCAATCACAACTGCCGTCCCAATCACAAACGTTACAAGTGCAACAAATTCAACAACACTTCTGGACACGTTTCCATCAAGAGTGCCTCCACAAACTGCAGAAGAGAAATAAATGGATATTCCCAGCTCGAACACTCAACATCGGTGATCTAGTATTATTACAAAAACCAAGTGTTACTTCTGCCGATTGTGAAAATGGGTCAAATCATTAGCCCTGTGTGTAGAGCATTAGAATATACTCACAGCTAGGCCGGCTTGTCGTAAGAGGCGACTAAAGGCACACACACTCGGAGTATAGACGTTGCTAGTTTATGTTAAATCAAATAAAGTGTACCTAGAACTTCCATATGTTCGTGTCAATAAGAAACTCAATAGTACAGAGAACCCTTACCACTGTTTATGTTAAATCAAATAAAGTGTACCTAGAACTTTCATTTGTTTATTCCGTTTATATTAATACCAATAAAATTCATTCAAACAACATCAGTAGTTTCATTTATCATTTTTGTGAACGGTTTGCGGCGGAAATTCCGTGGAATATTAGTGATCCCGCACCCGTGCTGGCACACCAACTAATATCTCCTACAGGGTCCCAACGCCTTGCCAACCGGTGAAATACCACCCCATCAAGCTATAGGTGGCATTATCGGGAGAAATCTCTGACCATCTTTCGGAGCTTGGCTGATGGGCCGGTTCGAGAAAAGGTTTGCTTAGGTGGTAGTCGGTCCGAAGAAATCTTCGGCTTTGCTTCGGATGTATGGCTGATGGCCCGGACTGATACGGAAATATGTCATGATGGTACCTTCTGAAATAAAGAATTCCGGAGGTAAACTAGTTTCCTATTCGGTTCTCCGGGAGACTATGGGGACTATGTCAGGGAGAACATTATGCAAATATTTTGATAATATCGGGTTCCTTCTGGAAACTCTGCTGAGGTTCGACTGCCAACGGGATTTTGTAACATAAGCGGCATAGGTTTCACCAATACGAATGTAAACGCCGTCCACCAATCTTTGTATACAACGAAACCTGATATCCTTGCCCTAACTGAGACACAGGTCGATTCGTCAACTGATTCGACATATCTTCGTTGCTCAGGATACGACTTCCATTCGAGATTCCGTTTAAGGGCAGAGTCTGCATCTTCGCGCGGTCCGATCTGGCTTGCCAGACGATGGAGGTGTTTGTACCAACAAGACACTTTTTTTTGCAAATCTGATTCATAAATTCTCGATCGATTTTATAATATTTCCTGTACAAGCCACTGACCTAATAGAAAACTTTTTTTATTTTTTGTAGTCCTCTCTTACCAAAAGATGAGTACGTGTACTTTGGAAACAAAATATTCGTCACTTTGGAATTAATTTACGGATTTTTTTTTTCACCCTAGTAAGCCGAATGAAAATCTATTCATGGCAATCGAACGCTTGTGCTCCATTTTAATTTTCATTTAATTCAATAACGCGTTAAACGTCGATTCGGGCACAATAATAACACAAGTTGGTTTAGAAAATAACACATTTAATTTTGAAACATTTTTTCGTTTGGATATTACGGTAGTTGAGCGCGGAAAGTTATATATCACTTAGATACATCAAATTAATGGCACAATCATCAGGAAGTCGCGTTTTTAAATGTGTTCTAGTTGGGGACAACCGAATTGGAAAAACTACATTCTTAAGAGGGCTCATCTGCAGAACATTTATAAAGGAATACTTCAGGACGTCGGGGATTGATATATACTCGCTAGTATTTCATACCAACCGAGGTCCTATACAATTCGATGTCTGGGACACCCCTGGAATGCTGAAAATGAGTAACATAGCCGGTCAGTGCTATGCGGAGAGCCAATGCGCTATCATAATGTTCGACGTAACATCTCGAATCACGTACAAAAGTGTCCCTACGTGGCATCGGGATGTGACAAAGGTATGTGGCGACATACCGGTTTTGATATGCGGCAATAAGGTGGAGACGGAACAAGATCTACTCAAAACAATGAGCATTACCTATCGCCTGAGAAATAATCAACAATACTGCGACATCTCAACAAAGCGAAATTATAACTCTCGAAAACCATTCCTTTTGTTGGCACGACAACTAATCGGAGATCCAAACCTAAAATTCAGTGAATCGCAAATTTCCTTGCTACCAAGTGCACCAATGAGTACGGCCTGGCAAAGGGAATGTGGACTACAGCAAGCCTCGTCTGAACAAGATGAAGATGAAGATCCTGATGAAGATGGAGGTGGAGATCAAAGATAAATACGAGACAATTGCACGATTCAAAATTCGCTGGCTACAAGTAAAATTATATGTACTCGTCATTTAGTTTTAAAGTGAAAAACAACAATTAACTACATTTTGTCTTTCAGGTGTTTAAAGAAGCAAAATTTCATTCGTCTTTTTGGTCACAATAGTAGTAAACTCATACTGCAGATAATGCAAACAACTAAATTTGTGGTCAACATCAATTAACAACATTTTGTCTTTTGTCCACCTGGACACCCACTCTGAAATTGAGAGAATATGTAAGCACTCCAAATTATATGTTACAAACTCTTAAAATAATTTTAAAGTGAAAAACAGGAATTGACTACATTTTGTCTTTCAGGTGTTTAAAGAAGCAAAATTTCATTCGTCTTTTTGGTGAAAATTTTAGTAAACTCAGGTATACATCAAATTTAACAAAGAACAACAATTAACATTTTGAATTTTGTCTACCTAGAAACCCATTTCGGAGTTGGGAGATTAGTATTGTAATGAACACACTGCAGAATATGAAAACACTAAAAATTATATGGTTCTTACAAACTAAATACCTAAAATTATATGTACTACACATAAACGGTAAATAATAATAATATTTTTTTATGTTCAAGTCCACATTATTATATAAAATAAAATTATATTTGGTACGGATTAAATTTCAGAATAGCAATTGTTTTTCGCAAATTTCCTTGCTACCAAGTGCGCCAATGAGTAGGGCCTGGCAAAGGGAATGTGGACTACAGCAAGCCTCGTCTGAACAAGATGAAGATGAAGATCCTGATGAAGATGGAGGTGGAGATCAAAGATAAATACGAGACAATTGCACGATTCTAAATTCGCCGGCTACAAGTAAAATTATATGTACTCCTCATTTAATTTTAAAGTGAAAAACAACAATTAACTACATTTTGTCTTTCAGGTGTTTAAAGGAGCAAAATTTCATTCGTCTTTTTGGTCACAATAGTAGTAAACTCATACTGCAGATAATGCAAACAACTAAATTTGTGGTCAACATCAATTAACAACATTTTGTCTTTTGTCCACCTGGACACCCACTCTGAAATTGAGAGAATATGTAAGCACTCCAAATTATATGTTACAAACTCTTAAAAACAGGAATTGACTTCATTTTGTCTTTCAGGTATTTAAAGAAGCAAAATTTCATTCGTCTTTTTGGTGAAAATTTTAGTAAACTCAGGTATACATCAAATTTAACAAAGAACAACAATTAACATTTTGAATTTTGTCTACCTAGAAACCCATTTCGGAGTTGGAGAATAGTATTGTAATGAACACACTGCAGAATATGAAAACACTAAAAATTATATGGTTCTTACAAACTAAATACCTAAAATTATATGTACTACACATAAACGGTAAATAATAATAATATTTTTTTATGTTCAAGTCCACATTATTATATAAAATAAAATTATATTTGGTACGGATTAAATTTCAGAATAGCAATTGTTTTTCGCAAATTTCCTTGCTACCAAGTGCGCCAATGAGTAGGGCCTGGCAAAGGGAATGTGGACTACAGCAAGCCTCGTCTGAACAAGATGAAGATGAAGACATGATGAAGATGGAGGTGGAGATCAAAGATAAATACGAGACAATTGCACGATTCTAAATTCGCCGGCTACAAGTAAAATTATATGTACTCCTCATTTAATTTTAAAGTGAAAAACAACAATTAACTACATTTTGTCTTTCAGGTGTTTAAAGGAGCAAAATTTCATTCGTCTTTTTGGTCACAATAGTAGTAAACTCATACTGCAGATAATGCAAACAACTAAATTTGTGGTCAACATCAATTAACAACATTTTGTCTTTTGTCCACCTGGACACCCACTCTGAAATTGAGAGAATATGTAAGCACTCCAAATTATATGTTACAAACTCTTAAAAACAGGAATTGACTTCATTTTGTCTTTCAGGTATTTAAAGAAGCAAAATTTCATTCGTCTTTTTGGTGAAAATTTTAGTAAACTCAGGTATACATCAAATTTAACAAAGAACAACAATTAACATTTTGAATTTTGTCTACCTAGAAACCCATTTCGGAGTTGGAGAATAGTATTGTAATGAACACACTGCAGAATATGAAAACACTAAAAATTATATGGTTCTTACAAACTAAATACCTAAAATTATATGTACTACACATAAAGCGTAAATAATAATATTTTTTTATGTCACAATTCGACATTATCATATAAAATAAAATGTTATTTGCTACGCATTAATTTCAAAATAGCTGTTTCTCGTATCACAAAAGCCTGTAAAGTATTAGGGGTGTCTACCGCCCTTCGCGATTGCAAGGTCTTAACGGAGGTCATTCTAAACTATTCCCGGATGAAAAGAAAGGAATAAAATGGAGAGATCCTAATATGATAACTTAGTTTAGTTTTAGTTTTACCTTTAGTGGGACTTCACCCCA
This sequence comes from Microdon myrmicae, assembly GCA_963931805.1. Lineage (NCBI taxonomy): Eukaryota > Metazoa > Arthropoda > Insecta > Diptera > Syrphidae > Microdon > Microdon myrmicae. The sequence goes on from OZ007500.1 coordinate 15,393,281, forward strand.
TTTATTGGCTTAGAGCAAGCTTAGAAAAGATTCTTAGGTCTAACTTACGAACTAACTTAATTGATAAACTTGTCAATGACGGTGAGTGGTAGGACAGGAGATGAAAATAAGTTAGAGGGAGGCATCCAGGAGGCAGAGCTTTAGAGTGAAGGTGCTAACATTAAAGTCAAAGAAGCATTCGGGAGATAGGTTCGACGGAGTCGGAACCAAAACACGGGGGTGGGGGGGGGGGGGGGGGGGGGGGGGGTAGAACCGGTGACGATTACGTAAGTTGTGAGGGTTTGTGTTGAAAGAAGTTAATATGAGAAGATGGGAACAGTCGATTGAGCCAGAGAGAATATGGTGAACAAATAGAATATCGGATAGGAGTCTGCGTTCTTCCCGAGTCTTCAGGTTAATTAATTTAAGACGGTTTGTGTAATTGGGGAGAATCAGAGGCTTTTTCCATCCCAGACCACGGAGAGCGAAACGTAAAAAACGACGTTGAATGCTCTCCATTCTGGGAATGTGTGTCTGCTGCTAGGGGGACCATACGTGACTACCATATTCGAGCAGTCGATCGGACAAATGAAATGTACAGGAAACATGTGACATAGGGGATGCAGAATTCTGTAGACCGCAGTGTTACAAACCCGAGGGTTGTGTTGGTCTCAAGAATCATCTGGTCAATATGTGAAAGGAAATTAAGTTCATCATCATCGCCATCGGCACTACAACCGGGATTCGGTCTTGGCCTTATTTAGCAAGTCTCTCCACCGGTATCCGGTCCATATCCGAGACCTGTTAAATTGTCCATAATAATTTGTTTTTCCGGGCAAGGTTATTAGCCTTGCGCCAATTAAGTTCATCAACACATAAAATACCAAGATCCCGGATTAGATTAGACGATGGTGAGGATTTGGATATGAAGAGAGTAGGAACGGGAAGGAGAAGGGATGCGTTTTCGTGAAAAGGTTATACTCTGACATTTAGCGATATTAAGCTCTAACCAGTATTTGCGACACCAAACCGAGAAGTCAAGTCTCTCGTCAAGATCTGTTTGAAGTAATGCGGGATCAAGTGGTGACATGATAGTCATATAGAGTTTTGCGTCCTGAGGGATGGGAGACACACAGGAGTGTTTGATTACTCTATCGATGTCGTTTGTAGCTAGAATGGAAAATAGGTGATCTAGGTGACTGCCTTGGGGGCAATCGGGCGTAGCCAGGAATGCCAGGATTAGATATCGCGGATCTGAAACGAAAACTGTAGAGTCAATTTTCCAAGTAGGACGAAATTCGTTTTAACAGAATGGGTTCAAAACCAAGGGTGGTCAATTTAAAAAATATGTTTATGAGAAATTTCGTCGAAAGCTTTGCGTGGGATCGGTTGAAACCACGTCGACCTCCTCCCCACTCTCTGCGGCTAACAGAGTGAATGATGTAAATTCGACGACGTTGCTTGTTGTTGTTCTGTCTGCAAGAAATCCGTGGTGTCTGGCAGAAATCAGTGGTTTGCAGTGAAAACTTAACGTTTCGTACAGAAAGCTTTCAAAAAGCTTGGACAAGCGGAAAAGCTTAGCAATAGGGTGATAGTTTGTGGCAGCGCATTTGGGCCCTTTTTATGTATAGGGGTGGTATAGAAGGTTTTTTAAATGTTTAGGAATTTCCCTCGAGAGAGAGGATAAGTAGAACATTTTCAAAAGGGGAATTGAAAGAATAGGATCATTGCTAGTAATTGACGAAATGGAAAAAGGCTTTCGGATCTTTTGTTAAGTTAGTTTGTGTGTCGATTAAGTAGTTTTGGTGAAGCGTACTGTAAAGTTCGGTAACATCCGAGAAAATTAGAATAATCGTTAACTGTACGCTTCCGGAGGAAAGTCGCCCACATCTTGTTCCTTTTATTGGATAGGGAACGAAGCCTGTGATTGTACCAACGGGGTGATGAGGTGAAGGTTTTATCCCGAGAATAAGGAAAGTAGCGTGAGATAAAATTGTAAATTTCTCCGAAAGTGTGCAATAGCATCCTCTGTAGATGATTCGCTGTAGTTGAATGAGAGTCGACTTAGATAATCATTGATAATTCGAAAATTTGCTTTATGAAAGTCGTAGTAGGAGAGATTATTAGGGGGCACAGACGATGGTAAGGAGTCGAGAAAAAATGACGAGAGAAGAGGCTAGTGATAGTTACCGATGACTGAGAGGTCTAGTGGACTGAATGAAACTGAATAATGATGGGGTCGGTTATAAATATAAGGTCTAGTTGCCGGCCCACGAAATTTAAAACGTTGCTAACTTGACAGAGGCTGGAGTCATCCAGCCGATCAATGAATAGACATGCCTTAGTAGAAGTGGGATAGGAAATGTATAAAAAATGGTCGTCGAATAATGTCCATTTTAACTGTGGCAAGTTAAAGTCACCAAAAGTGATGATCTCACCCTGGCTACAACTCAGCTCTATTATGTGATCAATCGCGTTGAGAGCGAGTTCGTACGCTTCGATGAGGTGGGATGGCGAGATGTAGAAACAAATTATATAAATTGATTTGTGGGGTAGTCTAATTTTGACTGATAGATAATCAAGCCGAGATGAAGTGGATATAGCAATAAGTGACGAATCGTGGCTGTTTTTGATGAGCACACCACGGCAGGGGAAAACATAAATAGGTCGATCAGAGTCGACGCCCCGGTAGACATTAAAGGTGGGGGGGAATAATTCCGGTTTGTTAATGTTGGATATTAAATTAGTTTCGGTTAGCGCGTATATGCCGAAAGGTAGAGCTTGAGATTTTTGTAGAACGGAATGGGTTTTTGAACGAAGACCTCTTACATTCTGATACTAGAAGGTAAGCGGAATATTGTGTTGGTTTACTAAAGGGAGTGGGGTAGCTGGAATTTTAGGAACGGAAAACCGTATCACGGCCGGTTTTACTCCGTTGTAGATGTGCGATTCTTTTAGACTGAACATAGCGACCGAACGCGACAAAGTCATTCCACACTTTTTAGAAGATAAATTAAAGTTTTCGTGGATTTTATAAACAGATTTAGGAGGATGGGAACGTCGGTGGGTAAACCCTTTTGTTGAATAGAGACCATGGCGTTAGTTCTAGTTTTACCTTCAAAGCAGAGAAAATCCGGTTTGTCGTGAAGTTATGCCAGAAAGATATGGATGTTGTCATATGCTTTTCTATTTCTAAGTTTGGAGAGTATGTAATTACATTCGGGGGATTCTGGGGTGAGCTGAGTGATCTTTACTGACTGACGTACGAGGGAATTGAAAATGTTGCATAGTTTTCAATTTCTCTCGAGGTATCATTTTCGTCATCATTTTATAATCATTTTTAAACTTTCTCTTCCTAGATTTTTGACATATTTGCTAAACAAAAAATGCTTAGATTGTATATGTCAAATTTTAACTTACTGGTCCCAAACGGGCGCCCTAAGTCTATCATGACTATGGTTATGAACAATTGCCATTCGGTCTTATTCTTCTTTTACGATCTTACACAATCATTGGATGTTTTTTAATACCGACAAAATTTAGATATTAACAAGCCCTGTGACTATATTTTAAATGTATTTTCCTTCAACATAACTGAAACTTAAGTCACTAACTTAAAAATAACACATAATTCTACCCTAACCTAGAAAAAGCTAAACCTGTGCCTTCTTCCGAGGTGTCAAGTAAACTTTATGGTATTACAGTAGTGCCTAAAATTCGCTGATGCGTACCTGAACATGGCCGATCTTCAATACATATCGCACAGTGTCATGGACAGCCATTCAGTTAATGTGTAGTTCATTCAGAAGTTCGAATTTAAACAATAAATTCTAATAAAGGTTCACCGTTGGGACGAGCCTCCAAAAGGAGCACCACTCACACAATTCCATGATGAAAGTTAAAGCAACCAAAGATAGTCAAACTGAAACTGATACAAGTATACTCAAAAAACAGCCCAATCAACTTGATATATGTAGAGACATCTCCTCGAATGAAACACAAACCGAAGACGAAATGGAAGAAGATGAACACCAAATGAAAACGACAATATTTCTGGCTAAGATGCAAAAGACGAACACAAAAAGCTCAACAACTCATGTTCTAAACGAAGTTGTGAAGAGATAAAACCAGATTTTATTAAGAAGTAAAAGGCAAAAAAAATCATCTGATTCTATTAAAGGAATGCCAGTAAAGGAGAATGCGAAAAATTCGAGTAGCAAACTGGAAAAGTCAAACGGCCGCCAACCCAAGCAGAGAAGTTCAACTAACAATAATAAAAGTCAGAATCCACAAAAGTATTCTCGAATACATCAATCCCTACTAACACGAAAAATGTATTACGGGTTTCACGAAACTAATAAAACCACAAGTGACAGCAATGATTCTAATGAAGCGCAAACAAACTCGAGGACAAAACTAATGGCAACTATAAAACAAATTGGGTCCTTCTTGGAAAGTAGTACTGCAATACCAAATCAAGTAATCAGAAGAACTAATATTACTCTGTTAACAGAGGAAGAAACAATTAACTTAAATCACAATTCCAAAGATATATTCACAATTGGAACTGTATGGTCCTATTCCATGATCACAGAACCTACACAAAGGGAATCTATAGAAGGCATCTCCGGTTGTCCGGACGATAAGGAGGAGTCAGCAGAAATAACCAAAATCAAAGTGTCAGTTCAAATCACTTCCCGGAATACTCACTTCACTAAAGACAGTAAAAACGACCATCAATCAAAAAAGAAAAATGTTACCGGTTCGGAAGAAACATCAGATGAAGGTTCCCCGTATTCACCTTGTTCGGGAGTTGATTCTATTGATCCGGTGGATGCATGTTCAATTTGCAGCGAAGAAAAACAGATTGTTGATATTGAAGACCATGAGTTTCTTGTCTCTGATTGCGACCGTTCTATACTTAAATACCAGGAAAGAGTAGGTACAATACGTCGACCCAAATCCGACATCGTAGATGTAAATAATTGTAGATTTAAGCGACCCAAACACTTTGCAAGATTGCCTAATGCACAAATAATTGCCCAGCTTGAAAATTTCAATGAAGGAGAGAAGAAAAATATTCGAAAACCTCCCAAAATTGTTGATGATCTCGTTTAAGACGATGATGATGACAAACATAGGGAGCCGGAAATCAACGAAGATGAACCTAGGTTTACAAGTAACATATTGGTCCAAATGAAGACGCTATATAACAACCGTGTAAATAGAAACTTCGATGCTAATCATAAAAAGAGTCGAGGCCGTTTAAGAGCCCTCATATATGATAACAAAGAGAATAGCCTTTTTAATATAAGTCCGAGTTACGACATGCTTCAGACGTTCAACACTTCTCATGTTGAAATCAAAGAAATAGAATCTACGCCAATAGTAGTGCGATGAATACAAAGAGTCTTGAATTTAGAACCAACGAAAACTGCAAATGAGCGTGGGTATTCAAATCTCTAGCGTACGGTAAACGCTGAATATCTTTGTAACAGGCAAAATCATTTTGCCGCAGTCTGCGAGAGTCGGAATAAGATAAGCGACGTAACGTGATTAACTAATTTTGACTCTAGTGATTCTGAATTTTTTTTGGCTCCTCGATAGTATAGTGGTTAGTATACCCGCCTGTCACGCGGGAGACCGGGGTTCGATTCCCCGTCGGGGAGCCTCTGGCGCAAGACTAATGACCTTGCCCGGAAAAAACAAATCATTATGGAAAATTTAACAAGCCTCAGGACTTGCTAAATAAGGCCAAGACTGGTTCCCGGTTGTAGTGCCGATGATGATGATGATGAAACATTTAAAGAAAAAGAGAACTAAACTTCCTCTTCGCCTCACACAAGGGGACTGTTTCGCCAGCTGGGAACCGCAACTCCGTTGTTGCCCATGGTTCGCCAACTGGGAAACAGCAAAAGGTGGGTTATTTCTGCATCGAGCAGAACAGCAAAATAATCGCGTTTGCTGCCCAGCGAATGACTGCCGCATTGGGCAGTAATTAAACACATTTTTTAAACATACATTAATTTAACTTTATTTACGATTTAAACTTTATTGATGAAAAACGATTTAAAGCACGTTGACAAGTAAAAACGATTAGAGTTAAATCCAGTCGTAAAAAAACTGTCTAGCACAAACTGTCTGATCTAAACGTTATGAAAACAACAGGTGCTGAAAGCACCGTATACAAATCAAAATTTTAGCTTTAACATCAAAAACAAACTGTGTACGAAAACAGTAAAAACAAGCACTGTGTCAAAACAGTAACATGGAAAACGTCACATGAATAGACAATTTTGCTTTAGGCTATTCAGCAATAGGTGGCGTTCCGTGTGGTATGTTTTTTCCGACTGGTATAAGATATAATATATGTTGCGGAACTGCAACATCTTCCCGGGCTGCGACAATGGACCCGGTAGTCCTCCTTAGTTGGCGTCACCACCTGGTGTTAGCGCCGTGGGAAGTGGCGGTTGGTATTTGGTTGAGCTCAGAGACCTTAATGCTCGTATTGCTCATACACCGGTACGGCAAAACGGTGGGGTGGCAAAATCAATTATATTGTTATACTATATATGGAGTCTATTAGTTGATTAAGTTACAAAAGATAATGAGTTATTGTTTTCAAATAATTCGTACTCAGTTATCAGTGTTTGTGTGTGTGTGTGTGTGTGTGTGTGTGTGTGTGTGTGTGTGTGTGTGTGTGTGTGTGTGTGACCGAAGGTCCAGTTGGCCATTGATTGCTAACGTTATAGCTTGTGATAAGGCCGTCGTTGTTTGGTGTTGACTTATGCCTTTAATGTTGAATGTTGGTTGGATCGTAAATCCCTGGTGTATTGTATGGATACGGTCCTATGTTGGATCGTGGATTCGTAAGTAGAATTATATGTGTTGGACGTAGTCCCATGTCGGATCGTGAATCCGTAAGTATGGTATGAATATTTTGGACGTAGTCCCCATTGGATCGTAAATCCATTAGTAGAATAAGAATATCTTGGACGTTGTCCTATGTTGGATCGTAGATCCATAAATATAGTATAAATATTTTGACGTAGTCCTATGTTGGATCGTGGATCCATGAATGATAATTGAGCGATGTGATCGCCAATATGTTGAATTGTTTGTGTTTATCCTTGGATGGAAATGTGGCCATTTAGTTGTTGTAATCTAGGTGCACTAGATGGAGCTGTTGATTCAGTCCAAAGACCGCTTAGTTGGGTTAAAGTCGGCCGTGCAATGTCGTGTATTCATCATCTTCTGAATATGGCCAGCCTGTGCCGATATTAGAAGTGTTAGAGTTTCCGCCAACTGCATAGGATCATCTGCGTTTCGAATCCAAGGTGGTTGCTGTGCCTGATGCTGTTGCAGTTGGGGATTTGTCCCATCTACGCCGCTAAACCAATGCTCGGCGTTGGGCGAATTCCTTGATGGGAGCTGAAATTGACGTTGGCCACATTGCCTGACGGAGGATTTGATCGACCGGTCGCGTGATTGTGTTGATGATGGTGACTTCGGTAATTGGTATAATGGCCACCATAGAAATAATCTTGTTGGCCTCGAGAACCAGAAGAAGTCGATATGCTGCTTGATTTGCCAGAATTCGCTGAACCTCTCATCAGATCAGAAGGGATTGTATTGTTCCCTTGATGGTAATTCGTGGGAATTGATTCTCCGGTATTGTGTGATGCTCTGGCATTTGAACTGTATTTACCATCAGCCGATTCGCATATCCGACGTTGAAGTCGCTGAGCGTAACTCTTATTTGCTGAATCTGGACTGCGGTCATAAGGTGCAGTCATTGTCTGTGAACCACCATCATCTTCATAATAATTGTCATCATAATGTCTATGCTGCTGCTGCGATTGTTGTTGTGGGTGCTGTGACCGCATATGATTCCCTTTTGGAACAGCATAGTTGTTCAGGTTTTGATGGTGTTTTGGTTGAACACCTTGCGGCATATCCTGTTGAATTAGAATTGGCACTTGATTGAGCCAGAGAGGTTGCGCATCGGGGTTGCTATTAAGAAGATTACTCTGTTGATCAATAAAAGCCTTTGTTCCATTGTGCCGAAGGATGAAATAGTCCCAAAGCCAGTTACCTTTCTTCTTCGTTTGGTGGCTAGACCATGTGTTCACTATTCGCCTTCCGTTGGTTGAATTTCCCGAAGGGTGCCGGCATCTTTCCTGTTCTTCTCCTTCTATATTCCCTAATCTTGGCACCGAAAGCCTATCTTAGACACCGACTCAATTGGAGTGGTGCCCCCGTGGCAGCAATGCGCAATGGGTGGTGTTAAGAGGGTGCCCCCAGAGCATTTCGGCCAGGCGGCGAAAGGCGAAGAACCCCAGACACGTGACAGCGATGTGCCTTAGTGGCGAGAGCGGCAAATTCAGGATGTTCGAACGATGAGTCCAGGTGACGAGAAGCGGTGAACTCCAAATCCGCGACAGCTTTCCGATGACATGCTTTTCCGAAGGGTGCCGGCATCTTTCCTTGTTCTTCGTTTTCTTTGTCCCTTAATCCTGTAACCGAAAGTTTATCTTAAACACCGACTCGGTTGGAGTGGTGCCCCCGTGGCAGCTACGTGCAATGGGCGGTATTAAGAGGGTGCCCCCAGAGCATTTCGTCCAGGCGGCGAAAGCGAAGAACCCCAGACACTTAACAGCGATGTGCCTGGGTGGCGAGAAGCGACAAATCCTGGATGCGTAAACGATGCGCCCAGGTTTCAAGAGCGGTGCCCCAGGAACAGATGTAAATGAGATGGTAAATCGCAATTCCCGGTGTTTTTGGACTTATTCATCTGCAAGTTCGATGTTTGAGATGATACTTGCAGGCATAGGACCGGAAGTGTCTTCGTTGACGAATTTTGTCTTAGTACTGACCGCTTCGATTTCATTGCATTGTCCTCTTGACTGTTTTGTCCGATGGGTCATCGTCCTCTTCTTGAGGTTCCTTTAATTTACGCGGGGCGTATCTGAGTTCTGTAGCGTGGTCGTGCCAAGTACCTGAAATTTCATTAAAAGAGGAATGATGTCCTCAACCTGATACTGGGAACGATCAGAATGTTCTTTGATTTACCTGCTGTGACCTGCAGAATTAAATAAATGAAACAACCTTGGATCTTGAAAAGTGGACTGTAATTTGGTTTTGTTAGAGTTGATTGTTACTTAAATTGCTAAATAATAGTAATTTGGTAGAATTACTAGCTTTTCGGTTACTAATATTGTTATTTAGGTTATTGTTCGACCTATGTGTTAAAGTTGGAGTAATGTTTGATGGATCGTAAATCCATCTATGTCATCGATGACTACTCGGACGTAGTCCTCTTTTGGATCGTGAATCCTTCTATGTCATCGATGACCCTTGAACGTAGTTCTAATTTGGATCGTAAATCCATATGCGTTCCACTCTTAAGAAACGCAAAAAATGTTATTTTATTTATATTGGAGTTGTAGTATGGGACAAAACAGGAAACGTATATTATTTTATTTTATTTTCCGCCGATTACAAAAGACAAATTAATTAAATAAAGCAGAAGTTAGGTTATTCTTCACAAGATTAATGAACTACCCAACCAGTATGGGCTCGTAGATGTCTGCCCGATGTGAAACTCTGGAAATAGATATGTGGTAAGCATATTCTACTTGACCACGACGTCTTCGTTTTTCAGAAGCATATTTGCCAGAGTTCCAATTATATGAAGTGCTCCATCCCTTTGATTATCATCAGCGCCTGGTGATGTAATACCTGCATCAGATTCCCATTGTTGTTATCAGGTTCTAATTGAATAGCTTTCGTATAGGCGTCTATGGCTTCATCGTTCTTTCCTCTATTGATTCGGCCATATGCTTTGCTGTAATTTGGATTGTAGAATAATGCAGAGTTGCAGTCTTTAATCGCACGATCATTTTCTGTTACACGGATTTAAACTGCAGCTCGATTACAGTAGAATATTGGGTTTTTTCGGATCGAAACTGATGGCCCGGTTGTCTTGGACTACCGCTTCTTGATACTTGCGTTCCTTCATCGGCCGGTTGCCTTTATTCTTAATCTGTTCGGCTGTTTCAAGGGATTGTGGATTGCGTTTGATAAACATTGATTGGAACATTTCGAATAGATCTAACTTTGTGGCCTTGTTCGTAATTGCCGTTATTGATTCCAAATCAATGTCTGCACTCAGTTCAATTAGAAATTAGAACAGTCCCGAACAAATATGTCTTCTCTATTTTATCACGCCAATATTGTTACTTCTTTAATGTTATAGTTTGAATGAAACTTCTCTTTAGTTCAATAAACGACAATTGCTACCCGGCGATAGACAATATCGCCGACAGTTAAACACCTTTATGCACACACCACACGACACTTTTATTTAAGATCACTTCATCATCATCATCATCATCGGCACTACAACCGGAAACCGGTCTTGGCCTTATTTAGCAAGTCCTGAGGCTTGTTAAATTTTCCATAATGATTTGTTTTTTCCGGGCAAGGTCATTAGTCTTGCGCCAGAGGCTCTCCGACGGGGAATCGAACCCCGGTCTCCCGCGTGACAGGCGGGTATACTAACCACTATACTATCGAGGAGCACTTGGATCTCTTAAATTAAATGATATATCAAATTATATATTATATTAATTGCCACCTACATTGGTTACTGGAGATAGTTCCCTCGTTGCGACTTGTGAACGTAATCCCATGGACGTAATCCCATTTCCTTGTTCGTTGATAGTTCCCTCGTTGAGGATGTCCGTTCGTTGACGTGTGTCGGACGTGATCCGATGGACGTAATCCAGTTGTTGGCGCTTGGATTCTTGCGCCGACTTCTTGCTCGGATGTTATACATCCGGCTCGAAGGACCATAATGTTTCGCCAGCTGGGAACCGCAACTCCGTTGTTGCCGATGGTTCACCAACTGGGAAACAGCAAAAGGTGGATTATTTCTGCATCGAGCAGAACAGCAAAATAATCGCGTTTGTTGCCCAGCGAATGACTGCCGCATTGGGCAGTAATTAAACACATTTTTTAAACATACATTAATTTAACTTTATTTACGATTTAAACTTTATTGATGAAAAACGATTTAAAGCACGTTGACAAGTAAAAACGATTAGAGTCAAATCCAGTCGTAAAAAAACTGTCTAGCACAAACTGTCTGATCTAAACGTTATGAAAACAACAGGTGCTGAAAGCACCGTATACAAATCAAAATTTTAGCTTTAACATCAAAAACAAACTGTGTACGAAAACAGTAAAAACAAGCACTGTGTCAAAACAGTAACATGGAAAACGTCACATGAATAGACAATTTTGCTTTAGTCTATTCAGCAATAGGTGGCGTTCCGTGTGGTATGTTTTTTCCGACGTATAAGATATAATATTTGTTGCGGAACTGCAACAGGGACACATGATAGCCTTACCAGTTATACTAAAGAGCAAAATGCAACTAGTGAAAATGAATGTACCTTTAATGATGTTCCACATGATTTTTCATCTCAGCTTTGCGGAGCTTCACTATCGTTAGATACTGAACAACCAAAGCAAAAATAGAAGCACTTCCTCCTAATCCAGCCTTCATCATCATCATCATCGGCACTACAACCTTATTTAACAAATCTCTCCACCGGTCCCGATTTCGAACCGATGTCATCCAGTTTCGCACTCCCATGCTCTAGGCGTCCTGGTCTACGCCATCCCTCCATCGCAGACAAGGTCTGCGGCGCTGTCTCCTTCTATACATCCTGCCACAAAGGACTTTCCGGGCGGGCTCCTCTTCGCTCATTCGAGCTAGGTGTCCCGCTCACGGGAATCTACCGAGCTTGATTTTTCTTACAACATTAGCTTCAAGGTAGATGGCGTATAACTCATGGTTGTAGCGTCTCCGGAATCGTTCTCCTTCACATACGGGGCCAACAATTGTCCTTAAGACCTTCCTCTCGAACGCGGCTAAGAGTTCAGAGTGCCTTTTATTGAGCACCCAGTTCTCGGATCCATACATACATGAGTACTGGTAAGACCATGGTCTTGTACAGTGGTAGCTTGGATGTTCTGGATAAATTTCGGGATTTAAAGAGCCTTGATAGATCATAGTAGGCTTTGTTGGATTTGATCAGCCGTTCGCGTATTTCTTCTACCATATTGTTATCGGCTGATACCATTGGCCCAAGGTAGTTAAAAGATTGTACTACTTAAAATTCGTGCGCCACTACCCTGATAGACGTTAGGTCGTCTCTTCCCAGGAGTTGCCACTATGTACTTAGTTTTCTCATTATGTGCAGTCCCAGTTTTTGTGCCGCCTGTTCGATCTGGGTGAAAGAATCATGTACAACCGATTCGGTTCTAGCGATGATGTCGATGTCATCTGCGTAGGCAAGTATCTGGCTGGACTTGGTGGTAATAGTACCTCTGATTGTGACGCCAGAGTCACGGATTGCTTTCTCCAACGCCAGATTGAAGAGGAGGCAGGCCAGACCGTCCCCTTGTCGGAGTCCATTATAGATGTTTATTGGTTTGGACAGCAATCCGGCTATTTTTACTTGACTAGTTACGTTAGCCATGGTCAACCTACAAAGTCGTATCAATTTATTTAGAATGTCAAACTCTCCAATGCCATTATATAGTTCTACCCTGGCTATGCTGTCGTAGGCAGCCTTAAAGTCTATAAACAGATGATATAATGGAATCTTAAATTCCTGACATTTTTCCATCGCCTGCCTAAGGGGAATATCTGATCAATCGCTGGTTTGCCTGGGATGAAGCCACACTGATATTGCCCAATGATGACTTTAGCGTATGGGGCTATCCGAACTTATAGGATAGAGGAGAGTATCTTATAGGCGATACTCAGCAATGTTATACGCCTATAGTTGCTGACACTGTGATATCTCCCTTCTTATGTATGGGGCAAATTATTCCGGGATGCCAATCTTCCGACATCTCCTCTTGCTCCCATACGTGCACCACGATCTCATGAATTGCTTAATGTAACGCTGTCCCTCCTTGTTCGATCAGCTCAGCTGGTATGCCATCAGCTCCGGGGACTTTATTTGATTTGAGCTGTCTTATGGCTTTTAATGTTTCCTCAGTGCTTGTTGGCGGCAGCATTTGGTCTTGATCTTGCATTGGTGGAGCTTCCAATTCTTCTGTGAGCTGACCATTTAGCAATTCATTGAAGTGCACTTCCCATCCCATCTTCCCAGGATCGGTGATCAGATTACCCTCTTTATCCTTGCAGTAAGTGCAGCGTGGTGTGTACCGCGTTATACTGCAGAACAGAGTCGATCTTCAAAGTAGGATGAAATTCGTTTTAACAGAATGGGTTCAGAACCAAGGGTGGACAATTTGAAAAGTATAAGTTTATGAGAAATTTTGTTGAAAGCTTTGTGTGAGATCGGTTGAAACCACGTCGACGACCTCCTCTAGAGCTAACACAGTGAGATGTAAATTCGACGACGTTGCTTGTTGTTGTTCTCTCTGCAAGAAATCCGTGGTGTCTGGCAGAAATCAGGGGTTTGCAGTGTCTTAACGTTTCGTACAGAAAGCTTTCAAAAAGCTTGGACATGTGGAAAAGCTTAGCAATAGGGTGATAGTTTGTGGCAGCGCATTTGGGCCCTTTTTTGTGTATAGAGGTGGTATAGGAGGTTTTTCAAATGTTTAGGAATTTCCCTCGAGAGAGAGAGGATAAGTAGAACATTTTCAAAAGGGGAATTGAAAGAATAGGATCGTTGCTTCTAATTGACGAAATGGAAAAAGGCTTTCGGATCTTTTGTTAAGTTAGTTTGTGTATCGATTAAGTAGTTTTGGTGAAGCGTATTGTAAAGTTCGGTAACATCCGAGAAAATTAGAATAATCGTTAACTGTACGCTTCCGGAGGAAAGTCGCCCACATCTTGTTCCTTTTATTGCGTAAGGAACGAAGCCTGTGATTGTACCAACGGGGTGATGAGGTGAAGGTTTTATCCCGAGAATAAGGAAAGTAGCGTGAGATAAAATTGTAAATTTCTCCGTAAGTGTGCAATAGCATCCTCTGTAGACGATTCGCCGTATTTGAATGAGAGTCGACTTAGATAATCATTGATAATCCGAAAATTTGCCTTGTGAAAGTCGTAGTAGGAGAGATTACTAGGGTACACAGACGATGGTAAGGAGTCGAGAAAAAATGACGAGAGAAGAGGCTAGTGATAGTTACCGATGACTGAGAGGTCTAGTGGACTGAATGAAACTGAATAATGATGGGGTCGGTTATAAATATCAGGTCTAGTTGCCGGCCCACGAAATTTAAAACGTTGCTAACTTGACAGAGGCTGGAGTCAGCCAGCCGATCAATGAATAGACATGCCTTAGTAGAAGTGGGATAGGAAATGTATAAAAAATGGTCGTCGAATAATGTCCATTTTAACTGTGGCAAGTTAAAGTCACCAAAAGTGATGATCTCACCCTGGCTACAACTCAGCTCTATTATGTGATCAATCGCGTTGAGAGCGAGTTCGTACGCTTCGATGAGGTGGGATGGCGAGATGTAGAAACAAATTATATAAATTGATTTGTGGGGTAGTATAATTTTGACTGATAGATAATCAGGCTGTTTTTGATGAGCAGACCACGGCAGGGGAAAACATCAATGGGTCGACCAGAGTCGACGCCCCGGTAGACATTAAAGGTGGGAGGGAATAATTCCGGTTTGTTAATGTTGGATATTAAATTAGTTTCGGTTAGCGCGTATATGCCGAAAGGTAGAGATTGAGATTTTTGTAGAACGGAATGGGTTTTTGAACGAAGACCTCTTAGATTTTGATAGTAGAAGGTAAGCGGAGTATTGTGATGGATTATTACGGAAAGTGGGGTAGCTGGAATTTTGGGAACGACAAAATGTATCACGGTCCGCTTTGCTCCGTTGGAGATGTGCAATTCTTTTAATGCCGAAAGGTAGAGCTTGAGATTTTTGTAGAACGGGATGAGTTTTTGAATGAAGACCCCTTACATTTTGATAGTAGAAAGTAAGCGGAGTATTGTGATGGATTATTGTGTAGAGTGAGGTATCTGGAATTTTTGGAACGAAAAAACGTATCACGGTCTGCTTTGCTCCGTTGGAGATGTGCAATTCTTTTATGCCGAAAAGTAGAGCTTGAGAAATTTGTAGAACCGAATGAGTTTTTGAACGAAGACCTCTTACATTGTGATAGTAGAAGATAAGTGGAGTATTGTGATGGATTATTAGAGAGAGTGGGGTTAGCTGGGATTTTTGGAACGAAAAAACGTATCTCGGTCCGCTTTGCTCCGTTCGAGATAATTCTTTTAGAGTGAACATAGCGACCGAACGCGACAAAGTCAATCCACACTTGTTGAGAAGACAAATTGAAGTTTTCGCAGAATTTTATGAACAGATTTAGGAGGATGGGAACGTCAGTGGGTAAACCCTCTTGTTGAATAGAGACCATGACGCCAGTTCTAGTTTTACCTTTAGCGGCCAAACGCGACAAAGACAATCCACATTTTTTGAGAAGACAAATTGAAGTTTACGCAGAATTGTATGAACAAATTTATTTAGTTCTAGTTTTACCTTCAAAGCAGACAGGATCCGGATTGTCATGAAGGTATACCAGAAAGATATGGATGTTGTCATATGTCTTTCTATTTCTAAGTTTGGAGAATGCGTAACGACATTCTGGACTCTGAGGTGAGCTGAGTGATCTTTACTGAGGGAGGTACGAGGGTATCGATAAATGGGCGGGGGAGGGGGGGTAGCTGAGAGCAATATCAGGGAATATGGTGTGGTGCTAGGAGATTTACAATTTAGTTACCATCGAATTCAGTCTGCATTACGTTTTTACACCGTAAATTGTTACAGCCATTAAATAAATTTCTGTCTAGTTATCAATCTATCTCGAGGTATCATTTTCATCATCATTTTATAATCGTTTTTCATTCTTTCTTAGATTGTATATATCAAATCTTAACTTACTGGTATATCAAATCTTAACTTTGGTCCCAAACGGGTGCCGTAAGTCTACCATGACTATGGTTATGAACAATTGCCAATCGGTCTTATTCTTCTTTTACGCTCTTACACATTATTGCATGTTTTTAATACCGACAAAATTTAGATATAAAAAGCCTTGTAAGAATTTTTTAAATGTTTTTTTTTTTTGCCTTCAACATAACCGAAACTTAAGTCACTAACTTAGTTGATTTTTTTCCTAATAAATCTGACATAATTCTATCCTAGACTAGGAAAAGCTCTTGACCAACATTGTAAGCGGCCCTGTTATTTAGTTTGAAACCATCTTTCATCGTAATCCTAAAAAGTCGTCGCCATAGTGCAAACAAACAAAATCCAGTATTTAGTGTACACTTCAGTGAACACGAAAAAAATGTGTGCACATGAAAAATTACATATTGTTTAATTTAGAGTGTTTTCCAAGAGCCAGTAAGATAACATAAGATCAATAGTTGTAAAACATTTCATTAAACATTTTCTTTATTTTCTTTCGTTGCTCATTCTCGCTACATGCCCGACCCATCTCTTTCTTGGCAACCAGATGATTCTCACTATTCTAGGTTTGATGTATCATCATCATCATCATCATCATCACCGGCACTACAACCGGGATCCGGTCTTGGCCTTATTTAGCAAGTCTTTCTTCCGGTATCAGGTCCATATCTGAGACTTGTTAAATTGTCCATAATAATTTGTTTCTCAGGGCAAGGTTATTAGCCTTGCGCCAGGGGTTTGATGTATACCTCCTCCAATTTGCCATAAATTAATAATTAATTGTCAAAAAGTGCCAAAATCAAAAACCATTGCAATAAAGAAGTGAGATGTGCTAAATGTGCTGGCCATCATCAAACAGTGAAATGCCTAAAGCAATCAAAGCCCAAAATGGGCTAATTGTTTGAAGCACATCCAGCTAACCGTAAAGAATGTCTTGTAGCCAAAGAGACACAAAATATCAACAACCTAAACCCAATAAATTCGTTACTAACGAGGACATAACGTGAACACCCAAACCAAGGCAACATATGCCTCCAATATTGCACCTAGTTCAGGTCTACAACCGACAACTAAAAACCAAGGAGATGGATATTAACCAAACTTTACCACGTATCCTTAACAAGATGACCAACACAGAAAACTCTTTCTTTAAACTGAATAAAAGAGTTCAAAATCTTGAAAGCAGTGTCAAAAAAGGTTCTAAAAGTTATATCATGGGATGCAAATGCATTGCTAAACTATCAGTAAGAGTGTTACGGACCTCGTGTCCATGCCCTCGCCCAACACACTATAAGCCACGAATGTCCCCTCTCTACCGGTAAATTGGAAATATCGTCTAGTAGTTAATTTGCATAAACTACTTTATGTAAATTCTACTTGGCAGAAAAAATAATAATAAAACGCGTTGGCGCCGAATAAAAACGAAACGTCAACGGCAAAATAAAAATAAAATATGAATAGAGATTCAGATAGGACATAGGATGGACGCATTCCCGATTGTATAAAAAGATTAATCGACAACCTCCGTAAGTGAAATATACTAAACAGCGCGAGTTTTTATTTTTTTTTATTTTTTTATTAGACTTCTCTCGGGAGAGGCGAACCTATAGCGCCGAGTGGGCGCCCCGAGATGCCATCAAATAACTGTTGCAGTTCTTTTTGAACAGTTGCAAGTTGTAACGCTCCGGGAACACTCGCGCGGGAAGGGAGTTCCACAGCTTCCTCGCTCTGTAGCGGAACGAATTCTGATGCAGGGATGTTCGCGCCGTCGGGAGATGAACCACAAACGGGTGCGTTCCGTCGGATTGTCTTGTGGAGCGCAGATAAGCCGAATTTCGTGGAACAATACCAAGAATCTCCGAAGAACAGTACCCGTGATAATATCTGTAAAACAGACAGAGGTCGGCCACGCGCCTTCGATGTGATAGCGACTGTAATCTCGACGTCAACGCAGAGTCCCCGATCAGGCGGATCGCCCGTCTCTGTATGCCCTCAAGTAGGTCGAGGGTATGTTTAGGAGCCGAGCTCCAAACATGAGAGCAATATTCGAGCGCGGGTCTAATTTGGGATTTATATAGGAGAGGAAGTTGGGCCGAAGTAAAATATGTCTTGGCTCTAAAAAGATAACTCAGTTTTCCTGAGGCTGACCTGGCGATACTCGATACGTGTTTATGCCATGATACATTCCCACAGACCGTGACGCCGAGCAATTTCAAACTTTCCCCAGCCTCGAGGGCCCGGCCATTCATCATTAGCTGTGGAACCGATGATCCACTTTTCTTTGTGAATGTTGTATATTGTGTCTTCGCTGCATTGAAGTCTACGAGATTGGCCCTGCCCCACTGCAGGACCCTATCTAGATCCTGATTCAGAGAGTCAAGCTGTCTATATCTCACCTGATGCGACGCAGATGCACCAATCGGCCGATCACTCGAAAAGGAGGAAACAAGCATACTATCATCCGCAAAACTGAACATTTTGTTATCCGTTGTCTCCAACAAATCATTTATGTGAAGCAAGAACAAGGTTGGGGCCAAAATAGAACCTTGGGGTACCCCCGAATTAACAGGATACATATCCGAACACTCGCCGCCCACAACTACCCGGATCGATCGATTCTCGAGGAAGCTCCTCGTCCAGTCGCAAAGCTGTTGGGAAAGTCTATATGAACGATGTTTGCTCAGCAATGTCCCGTGCCAGACGCGGTCAAAAGCCTTGGAGATATCCAATGCGACCGCCCTTGACTTGAGATGTCCATATATCGGTTATAAGTGTCAAAAAGTCTCCCGTGGACCGCCTGCCACGGAATCCGTATTGACGATCATTCAGAAGTCCATTGCACTCCAAATACATAACTAACTCTGTATTGATGACTTTTTCCATTACCTTAGATAAAATAGACAGTAATGCTATCGGACGGTAATTTTGTGGGAGACACTTTTTTCCCGTCTTTGGGATTGGCTGAACTCGAGCGATTTTCCAGCAGGCTGGAAAGGTCCTCCGTGCATAAGATAAGCGGAAGAGTCTGCCAAGAACCAGCGATAGTTCTGGAGCACAGTTCTTAAGGACTATTGCTGATATTCCGTCCGGGCCGGTTGCCTTCCTACAATCCAGTTCACGTAGAATGTGTTGAATAGTGCGCGGACGAAAACTCACATCCCGCCTGGAAGACTGTACCGGCGAGATCACAGGTGGTTCCATAAGACCGTGATCGAGGTTTGAATTCGCGGAAAATAAATTCGCGAACACATTAGCTTTATCCTTTGAATTCGTGACTAACGTCCCGCTGTCTGTCACCAACGGAGGAAAAGAGGAGGATGCGAAGTTACCGCTGACAGCCTCTGCCATTGACCAGAAGGAGCGCGAACCAGTTGGTCATCGAAGGAGCTTATTGATCACCCAGTCGTTGTGAGCCTTCTTCGCGGTGAAAACATTCCAACTCTACGACAACTACCAAGCTGAACAGAGGGATTCAAGAACGCAACGCCCCCTGCACCCTGAATACCAGAGTCCAGCAGCAGCAACCGCTCCACGGTCCACTCAAGTAAGCCCCGTTGCCTTGTTTCGAATTAAAGTGTTCTCATTCCCATATTTAAATTATATTTAAATTGTTATTAAATACCCCACAACAATTTTGGACCTCTTTGGGTCCTCATGGTGCGGATTCCCGACTGGCTGCCTTATGTCCTGACATCCGCTTCCTGTCTTTTGTAAACTTAATGGAAAACATACCGGATGTAATCTTGTTTGGGAAAATTCCAAAGAGCTTCCCGGCCCATTAACTTTACAATTCCTAGACAGGAAGTCTGATAACCCCGGTAGGTTGTCTATCACCTGAAAACTACAAGAGATTTGTTGGGGCAACTTGAATATCCCCTTGCAGTAACCTCTAGACTTGCCCTTGCCGAAAAGTGTTTGGAGGGTGATTCTTTCCTTATATCCAATATGTTCCATGTTGGAATGCCGTTTGCTTAATGAGGCTGATCTCCGCACCTGTGTCCACTATTAGATGTTGAGTGTTTCTACAACCGGTGTCTAATGGGAGTTGGACGACTGGAACTTTTGTTGGTGGGAGCTGAGGACAGGTTTCATTATTTGGTGACTTTAGTTTGGTCCTGTTGGGGAATTCCGACCCGACCTCTGGGACTTTTCCGACTTCTCCGATTTTGCTCTTTGTCGACACACTGTCGAGCCTCTAACGCGTCCGTAGCGGTTGTGTTCGATTGGCTACGGTTCGACTCTGGTCGACGGCGTTGTACTCGGTGCTGACGTTGTTTCAGTTTTCGAGCCTCAGCATGTTCAGGGTCAGTATTTGGTCCACACCTGTGGAACATTATGTACGATTGGGTTTTACAAATGAAACTATCGTTATCATCATCGTCATCATCATCATCGGCACTACAACCGGGATCCGGTCTTGGCCTTATTTAGCAAGTCTCTCCAGGGTGCCCTACTCTACGCCATCTCTCCATCGCGGACAAGGTCTGCCGCACTGTCTCCTTCCATACATCCTGCAACAAAGGACTCTTCGGGCAGGCTCCTCTTCGCTCATTCGAGATAGGTGTCCCGCCCATTGGAGTCTACTGAGCTCAAGTTATAAGGAGTGGAAAATATTAGTTTCGCAGACGACATCGCGGTTTTATCAATGGCTAAACATATAAACGAGGTAGAAGCGACGACTAATGGGGAGATTTATATAATTAAAGACTTGCCACAATCCGTCGGACTATAACTACCCGACTACCAAACGCAAGCAGTACTAATAACTAGTTAACAGCGCGTAGAAAATGTTAACTTTCAGAACAAAAATCAGAAAATACCATCAAAGAAGCTATTAAATACTTGGAGGTCGTTCTCGACAATAGAAGAAGATTTAAGTCTCACGTAGAGTATGCTGCCGCAGGCGTACAGCCTGCTATCCCGGTATATTGCCAAATACCGGTGGATCAGGATATATTAAGAGAATTATCCTGTCAAGAGCGGTTACATCAGCATGTGGCCAAAGCTCTACAAACAAAACAGCTGAAAAGAAAGATGAGGGTAACACACAGGCTTTGTGCATTAAGGAGTATGTGCAATTTCAGGACAATCTACGATGATGCAGTATTTGTTGTAATCGGACTACTCCCTATAAACATCCTACCTGAAGGATTGCTTCGGACCTATACGAGGGCCACAGGAGATGAATTGCCTGATGGAATGGTAACGATAAAGCTGTAAAAAGGAGTTTCTATTGCTATATAACATAGCATGACAGATGGAACACGACCTTAAAAGAAAGATGGAGCCTTAAACTCATCTTACCCGTAGAAGTTTGAATAAAGCGCTCACAGGGAAACTGCAACTACGATCTTACGCAGTCCTTGTCAGGGCACAATGATCGAAATATATAAACCACAATGCGAAGAGCTTGAAGAGGATGCTGAACATACCATTTTTTATGCAGTCGTTTCTCTCAATGGAGAACCAGCCTCCCGGGGTCAAGGCGTCTCGTTGATTATATCGTCGGGTACTTGGTAAAAGTGACCAAGAGTAATTTGATGTAATGTAAGATGGTCACTTTTACCAGGTACCCGACGATATGGTGTGGTCAGAGGAGTTTTAGACTGAAACCGGTGTTCTAGTAACCCTGGCGATCAAGTAAAAAATAATTGAATAGAAAAACAATCAGATAACTAATAGTTGGATAAAAGCATAGTTATATAAAAATATTAAATCAAAAATAAATTAACTTAGAACGTAATAGCTTACTAGTATTTAGTTACTAGATTGCATTAAGCCCTGTGAGTAGGGCGTTAGAATATACTTACAGCTAGGCCAGCTTGTCGTAAGAGGCGACTAAAGGCCGAGT
The DNA here is from genome assembly GCA_963931805.1 of Microdon myrmicae. Lineage (NCBI taxonomy): Eukaryota > Metazoa > Arthropoda > Insecta > Diptera > Syrphidae > Microdon > Microdon myrmicae. The sequence goes on from OZ007500.1 coordinate 15,415,095, forward strand.
GGTAGCCGGGGTCCCAACGCCCTGTGCGCCCGGTGAAATACCAACCCATCAAGCTTTAGGCTCCGTGAAATGGTCGGGAGAAATCCCTGGCCATCTTTCGGAGCTTGGCTGATGGACCTGTAGCGGCACCGCCAAACCCTACAGTCTACTTACCTGAAAAACCCCCATAACTACTACTCAACTCCCTTTAGTTTGCTAATGCAACAGTATTAGTACCTAAAACTGCTGCACGCATTTAAGAGATCAAATCTATGATCTTTAAGTCCCTGTAAAGAAAACTTACCTTCATGCATTCTCTTCGCATACCATTGCTCCTTAAGATTTCTTTATTAACTTACCAGGAATTTCCAATCAATTTCGGCATCTACGTCGCCAGTCAAAATTCCTTAGACAAATTCCTGTAAACAAAATAATTCGGATTGCATTCATTGTAACCGTCATGACAGGGACCATAAACATTGCGCCGTCTATTTCCCCAACCGCGTCATGTATCTTTTCATACACATTGCCTGGCAACCTTTTTTGTTTGTCTTATCAACAAACAACCCAAGCAGCTGCATATAATTAGCGCAATAGACGCTGAAACCAAATTCTCCAGCATTTCCTAATGTAAATATGAACCCGGTTTGTACTGCAGCCAGAGATGCCATAAACATCCAATTTGCTTTTACCACCTTTTTCTCCTAACGTCGAAAATAGCGACGAGGCATCGTGTAAACAATGACCCGCATTACCAACGGCGCATTTGGTCATTTTTCCCTATTGTCTTTGCCGCCTGCCTGTTTCGTCGTTCCACTGCACGTGTGAATCGCATCTATCTGAACGATCCCACACATACCACCATGACCTTTATTACGAGATCTGGTTTTCTTGTTCCCATTAGAGAGACTCTACGTTACACTTGTGGGAGATAAAACATATCCTTGGCAAGGATATATTCACACCCTTAAGAGAAGAGTTTTTCTCTCTCTTCCTTTTTTTTCCTTAGCGAAATCATCTCTGCATGAGATGACGATCGCTGAGTCTTATTCCATCCGTCGACCACGCTGGTCGCATGCGCAGCACTCCCGCTCTCCGCTGGCAGCGGAGAAGCGTAATTAAAAATATTCCCCGAGTCGTGGCTATAGTGGAGTCGAATACGGTAATTTTAAATTATAATCGATTAGTGTAATTCTTCACCAGTTGCCTGTAATTGAGTGTACATAGAATCGGTCTTCTGTAATCACCAAATTCAATAAATAATAAACTAACTCGAGCGTTTCATTTAACTGTCTTGTGGCGGAGTTTAACTCCTTGTGTTAGTGAACAGATTGCGGTGAATTCAATTTCTTTTGGTACACGAGGAACATATATATGATGGAGGAGGAAGTTAACCAGTGCCAATGTCGCAATACTTCCTCCCCACAGACCGGTTCGAGAAAAGGTTGGTTAGGTGGTAGTCGGTCCCAAGGTGAGATACCACCCCGCCACGCTGTATATACCGCGATATCGTCGAGAGAAATCTTCGACGGTGTTTCGGATGTGTGGCTGATGGCCCGAACTGACACGGGGATAAGCCACGATGGTGCCTTCTGATATAAAGAATTCCGGAGGTAAACTAGTTTCCCATTCGGATCTCCGGGGGGGACTATGTCAGGGGAACATCATGCAGATATCATGATAAATGGTAGAACTTTAAGGGGTTCGTCATCGCATAACCGGGCTCGCTCTCGAGGCACGGCCCACGCTCGACTGGTGACGGCATTTTGTAACATCAGGGGCATCGGTTTCACCAATACGAATGTAAACGCCGTCCACCAATATTTGCAAACAACGAAACCTGATATCCTTGCCCTAACTGAGACCCAGGTTGATTCGTCAACTGATTCGACATATCTTCGTTGCTCAGGATACGACTTACATTCGAGATTCCGTTTTAAGGGCGGAGTCTGCGTCTTCGCACGGTCCGATCTGGCTTGCCAGACGATGGAGGCGTTGGAGCCCAATAATATTGACATCATATGGTTGAGGGTCGTGCTGAGGAATTCCGTTAAATTTCTTTGTTGTCTTTACCGCTGCCCGAATGACGATCGACCGGCGACATTTTTCGAACATCTTTCATATACCGTCGACTGGATACAGATCAACCACCCAGCTTCTGAAATTATTGTCCTTGGCGATTTTAATGTGCACAATTCCGACTGGTTGTTACATTCTAACAGAACCGACGAGGCTGGGGGGCTGGCGGAGATGTTTGCTGTAAGCCACAACTTGACTCAACTCGTGGGGGAGCCAACGCGAGTGCCGGGTACCCGAGGCGATTATGCGATCTGTTTTTGACATCCGAACCGAGTATTTATACCGTAGAGGTTTCTGCGCCACTGGGGAACTCAGATCACTGCTTGGTATCTGTCGCGCAAGCACTTGCATATCAAGCGAATAACCGGCCTAGGCAGCTTCGCCATGTATGGAGGTATGGGGCTGCTAACTGGGACGATTTGCGAGATTTCCTCGCATCCTTTCCATGGTCGGAGGTGTGCTTCGGAGACTCCGATGTTAACGCTTGCCCGGAGTCGGCCACAGAGATTATTCTTCTCGGGATGGAGATCTACATTCCGCATCCCATTAAACGAACTTCATCTGATAAGCCTTGGTTTGATAAAAAATGTATCGTCGGTATCAGAGATTATTCTTCTGGGGATGGAGATGTATATTCCACATTCCATCAAACGAAGTTCGTCTGATAAATCTTGGTTTGGCAAAAAATGCGAGTTGATTACAGGGGCAAAAAATAGAGCTTTTAACCAATGGCGCTCCAATCCCACCGAATTCAAAGGATAAAGCTAATGTGTTCGCGAATTTATTTTCCGCGAATTCAAACCTCGATCCCGGTCTTATGGAACCACCTGTGATCTCGCCGGTACAGTCTTCCAGGCGGGATGTGAGTTTTCGTCCGCGCACTATTCAACACATTCTACGTGAACTGGATTGTAGGAAGGCAACCGGCCCGGACGGAATATCAGCAATAGTCCTTAAGAACTGTGCTCCAGAACTATCGCTGGTTCTTGGCAGACTCTTCCGCTTATCTTATGCACGGAGGACCTTTCCAGCCTGCTGGAAAATCGCTCGAGTTCAGCCAATCCCAAAGACGGGAAAAAAGTGTCTCCCACAAAATTACCGTCCGTTAGCATTACTGTCTATTTTATCTAAGGTAATGGAAAAAGTCATCAATACAGAGTTAGTTATGTATTTGGAGTGCAACGGACTTCTGAATGATCGTCAATACGGATTCCGTGGCAGGCGGTCCACGGGAGACTTTTTGACACTTATAACCGATATATGGACATCTCAAGTCAAGGGCGGTCGCATTGGATATCTCCAAGGCTTTTGACCGCGTCTGGCACGGGGCATTGCTGAGCAAACATCGTTCATATAGACTTTCCCAACAGCTTTGCGACTGGACGAGGAGCTTCCTCGAGAATCGACCGATCCGGGTAGTTGTGGACGGCGAGTATTCGGATATGTATCCTGTTAATTCGGGGGTACCCCAAGGTTCTATTTTGGCCCCAACCTTGTTCTTGCTTCACATAAATGATTTGTTGGAGACAACGGATAACAAAATGTTCAGTTTTGCGGATGATAGTATGCTTGTTTCCTCCTTTTCGAGTGATCGGCCGATTGGTGCATCTGCGTCGCATCAGGTGAGATATAGACAGCTTGACTCTCTGAATCAGGATCTAGATAGGGTCCTGCAGTGGGGCAGGGCCAATCTCGTAGACTTCAATGCAGCGAAGACACAATATACAACATTCACAAAGAAAAGTGGATCATCGGTTCCACAGCTAATGATGAATGGCCGGGCCCTCGAGGCTGGGGAAAGTTTGAAATTGCTCGGCGTCACGGTCTGTGGGAATGTATCATGGCATAAACACGTATCGAGTATCGCCAGGTCAGCCTCAGGAAAACTGAGTTATCTTTTTAGAGCCAAGACATATTTTACTTCGGCCCAACTTCCTCTCCTATATAAATCCCAAATTAGACCCGCGCTCGAATATTGCTCTCATGTTTGGAGCTCGGCTCCTAAGCATACCCTCGACCTACTTGAGGGCATACAGAGACGGGCGATCCGCCTGATCGGGGACTCTGCGTTGACGTCGAGATTACAGTCGCTATCACATCGAAGGCGCGTGGCCGACCTCTGTCTGTTTTACAGATATTATCACGGGTACTGTTCTTCGGAGATTCTTGGCATTGTTCCACGCAATTCGGTCTATATGCGCTCCACAAGACAATCCGACGGATCGCACCCGTTTGTGGTTCATCTCCTGACGGCGCGAACATCCCTGCATCAGAATTCGTTCCGCTACAGAGCGAGGAAGCTGTGGAACTCCCTTCCCACGCGAGTGTTCCCGGAGCGTTACAACTTGCAACTGTTCAAAAAGAACTGCAACAGTTATTTGATGGCAGAAGAATGGGAGAAGTCTAATAAAAAATACATAAATAAATAAATTCACCAATAAGGGTTTAAATACAAAAAAGATTTAAATAAACAATAATTAAATAAAAAAATAATCGAATAGAAAACCAACAAAGTTAAATAAAAATAATAATTTAATTAAAACATAATTTAAAAAAAACAATTAAGTGTAAACAAAAACATAATTAATTAACAAATAAATTAGTAACTAGGTCAGACGCAGATGGCTTGTTAGTCTTTATTTACTAGATTGTTATTAAATAAGTTCATCAAAATAAAGGATGTAAAACAATAATCAAATAAAAAAAATTGATTACAGAAGCAATTAGGTAATAAACAACTAAGACATAATTAAATGAAAAGAATAATTAAATAGAAAAAAATTAAATAAAAAAAGGTTAATTAAATTTTTAAAAAATTAAATTAAAAAAAATTATGAAATAATAAAAAGATTAAATAAAAACAATTTTCAAAAAACAACTAAATATAAATAAAAACAAAATTAACTAAAAAATAAATTATTAAACTAGGTCAGACGAATTGAATAGAGGAACAATTAGATAATAAACAATTAAGACATAATCAAACGAAAAAACCAATTAAATACAAAAAATGATTAAATACAAAAAAATAATTATATACAAAAAATTATTAATTAAAAAAATAATTAAATAAAACAAAGTTAATTAAATGAAAATAATTAAATAAAAACATAATTTAAAAAAAGTAAGTATAGATAAAACAAATAAATTAGTAAACTAGGTCACGCGCAGATAACTTATTAGTGAAATGAAAAAATAATTGAATAGAGAAACAATTAGATGATAAACAGTTAAATTAAGACATATTTAAATAAAAAAATAATCAAGTAAAAGGAATAGGTAAATAAAAACAATAATTTTTTTTACACTAACGCGCGCACAAAAGGGGATTTTGAAGTACCCTTAAATGTTCCTTATTTGGGACCGGGTTCACCTACATTAGGTAGCAGTCTCGCTACAACTTTACATTCTCTTGCCGTTTTGTTCTTGTTTTCTGCAGGTGTTCCTTGAAGGTCAGCCCGTTTTCGAGGGTAACACAAAGATATTTTATGGAGGGACTAAATCTGATAGTGTGTCATATTCCCAAACTAAGATGATCAACATTCTTGTGGCTGCTTATTAAAACTGCCTCCGTCTTATGTGCGGGTAGTTGCATTCTGGCCATGTCTAGCCAGCATTTAATGCTCTGGATTTTATGGAAACAAATATTCTCCAGGTTATCTAGATGTTTAGCTACGGTTACTTTCGCCAATTCATCCGTACACCCAATGATTCTTACGCCCTCTGGTATTTGACTCTGAGCACACCATCATAACATCGGGACCAATACGGACCCCTAGCGTGCACCCGCTGTTATTTTATATTCTTGTTGTCCCTCATCGGTGTCATAGAGCAGTATGTTATCTGAGGATAGCTAGCTACTATACGCACCAAGTAAGGTAAGACTTGTAGATTGCCCAACGTTTCTAGTATCACATTCCAGCTCGCCGAGTTAAATGCATTTTTAAAGTCTAGTGTCACCACGGTGCAGTATTCTTTCGTACCTCCTAACCATCGTGCTGTGGGTATCGCGTTGCGTTGACCTTACCGGTTGCTCTACGTATCTGGAACCCATACTATCATTCAGAGAGCCCCGGTGTGCCCTCGCTGAATTGTCTAGGCGAATGGCAAGTACTCGCTCAACTAGTTTCCCTGTTGTGTCCAGCATCCACAAAGGGCGATAGGACGACGGCGCTTGTGGTTCCTTGACTCCTTTTTATATAAGCACGAGCCGTTGTTTCTTCCTGTGTTAAGGAAAGTGTCCTGTTTGGAGGCAGGTAGTGAACAGACTGTTGAAGACTTTCGGCTTTTTAGTTAACGCATTCAGCATAGCGTTAGGAATTCCATCCAGTCCTGGGGTTTTATTGGTTTTAATGACCTTTGCGGCCAAGAGCACCTCTCCGATGGTCACTGGAGATATTGCTCTTTTAGTGATGTTCCATTCCTCTTGTGCTTTCTTGTCTTCACACTCAGGGAAGATATCAGCAACGATTCTGGCCATGCCACTTTTATTCCTTTGCATTTAACTACTATTGTTGTATAGTCTTTTCATGACTATCCTGTAGGCGCTGTCCCATGGTTGTTATTTAGTCCGTCCTTTAGGGCACAAAACGCGGCATATTTGCTTTTGCGTATCATATTCCTCAACGCCTTCCGTTTGTTGACGAATTCCGCAAGTAGCTGTGGGTAGATTTTTTTTTTACTCTAACATGGGCACAAGGGAATTCTGAAGTACCCCTAAATGTCAGAGCACAGTGGAAGCGGAAGGAGAGAAAGTGGATAAGGAAAGGTAACGATATATATTGGTCTTGAATGCCTGGACATTACAATGACACAATGAAACAGATGAACACGTAAAGCATACCATATTCCTGCGATCCGACTAAAGAATGACTCTCTATGTATATTTGTGCGCCTGAACATGAACTGATGCGCATTCAGAGATTGACGGGGATCGCGGGAAAATGTCTGAAGGGGCGGAACACATTGAGCAAGTTCAGTTGAGCAATGACCGTAGCAATACCTATAGAAAGGAGATAGGCATGATACATTGCGCCTATGTTCTAACGACGGAATTGACCGACTTTTGGCTGCTTTCCCAATAAGTTTCACTACTCGTTTTTGCATCCTATCGAGCACGTGTAGTGCAGTTTTGGATGCGCTTGACCAAATATGGGAGTTGAACTCCATTTTTGGACGAATATACGTCTTGTAAATAGTGACCAGGTTGGATTGAGTGAATTATCTTTTGCATCTCTTAAGGAACCCCATACATTTGGCTGCACTTTTCGCAGCTTCAAATATGTGGTCGCTCCAATTAAGAGTCAAATTAATTCCAGTGCCGAGGACTGATAGTTCTTTGTCTTCGTCGATGCAACTGCCGATCGTCGGCAGAATATTTACTTTGGGGTTCGCCTTTGACGATAAGAAGCAGCACTTAGTTTTTAAGGCATTGAATTCAACTCGGTTAGATAATCCCCATTGATATATTTTGTTGATGTCGGAATTCAATATATCAAACATAATCTGCTGATTGGTATTGACATTCGAAGAGTTTGCTTGGGAATGTTCATATAAGTATGAGAAACTCAACGTTCTATCATTAGCAAACGAGTGAATTGGGTTTTGGGTAATTGACAAGACATCATTTCAAAAGATCAGGAAGAGAGTGGGTGAGAGTACCCTGGGTATATGACTGCGCAACACACACATTACACTTAGCCTTTATATAAGACAGTGTAGATCAGTGGTCTGCCTTCGACTATTGAAACTCGACTACTCACAAGTGCATTGAAATATTGGAACAATCTGTCGTGAAATGTTGAATAGACCCTGAAATTGGATTCCTTCACCGCTATTTTCTCTAGTGGGTTTTTGAAAAATGTGTTTTCTAAAAACCTTAACACAAGTATTCTACAAACACGTGGGTAAAATTAATGTGCCTACATATTATTTTAATAAGTTGCGATGTGATCATTTACGATTGCGGATGAATGGTTTTATGGGTGGTATCTTATTTCCCGTGAAGGATATATAATCCTAAACATGGGTTTTATGAAAAGCGGTGCCATCGCGGCTTATTGCTCGGTGTATAGGGTCCGTCATCTTTTATGCCGGTATATGATTGTTTGGCTGTATTCCAAGCGACTTGGACAGTTGTCGGCGATGTTCTTTGAGTCAATTGCACTTTATACGGAAACAAATGCAAATCATCCTTTAAAACGCGCCACAAAGTGGTTCCACTGACACCAAAATGCTAAGCGCGATGACGATACGACGCATGGGGGCTCTCGGCAACACTGTCTCTTACCGGGTCAACCAGTTCATTGGGACGTCTTTGGCGACGATGTACGGTATGCCGATGATCTTCCACTGTCCCGTGCTCAATAAAATTCGGCAACACTCTCTCTTGCCACTTCAATCAGTTCATTGGAACGTCTTGGGCGTTGATGAATGGCATGTCTTCTATTGTCCCGTACTCAATAAACTTCGACACCAAACAACGAATGGTGTTGTCAGGCGGTGCTTGTTGAGTTAACACAACTGAACGACTATTTTCAATGTACAGCGTCGCTATTTCGGCGCATTGTTTCGTTGTTAAGCGATTCATGGTTAAAATTGTACTGAATTGGCGTTTCAGAAACATGTCTACTCAAGTCAATCGGTTGATAAATGTGAATAATTATTCAATGTTTACATACCGACATAAAAGTTGGCGCTCCCGGTATGATTCCCACCGGCCGAAATTTTTAGATTTCGATGTGGGGTTATAGAGTTTACTCACGATAGTGAGTGAAGAATGCTATTCAAACAAGCGCAATGACGGTTAGATTAAGAACAACAATTAGAACCAAAGCCTCAACATAACTAGCGCGTGTAGACGATAATGCATTTTTTTCGACTACTGTTTAAGTTATGGGATTGTTATGTTTAATTACTTTGGTATGCGGCTCTGGTGAGGTGCAAACTTCTTTACTATGGTTTGCGTGTTCGTTTATGTGGTGCCTGTCTGAACCGCCATTGCAGTTTTTGACGATATTGAATTGTATTATATTACCTTTTTATAGAGATTTGAATAATGCCAGTGCTGGCCGATGTAAAACTGATCAGTACATGGGAATTCACATCAACGGGAGCAAACTCTTTGTACACCAAAAAATAAGCAATATTTAATGAAAGGTGATGAAGTAATCGCATCACAATTTAATGAAAGGTGATGAATAATCACATCACAGGCTAAAAGTCGTCTGTTGTCTGTGTTGTACTTGTACAGCAAATTCGTATGCTTTCCGAATTAAGCAAGCATCTACGTTCCCCTGTTTTCCATATTGTTGCTACATACTATTGCAAAATATGTTTGGTGGAGTGAAACACCGATCAGTGGCAAAGGCCAGGTAAAAGTAAATGAATGTTGGGTTTCTTGTTCTCGTTAGGACTGTCAAGTCACCTTCGTCTGTTTTTAATATGTTGATCTATTTGAAGTCTCCAATAATGTTTTTGAGCTTTGAATTTATGTCGAAGACGTTTAACATATAAAAACATTGTTCATAAACTGAATCTTGACAAATGGATGCAGGAATAGAAAAATAGGCGATCGAAAAAATCAAATTTAGAAGAGATAAGGGTACGATGACGAGGTTGAACTTAGAAATATTGAGCTATTCATCCGTAGGATGCTTGTTGCAGAAAGTGGAATAGATGCTGAAAAGGACACGGTATATTGAAAATGGAATAACGTGATTGCTCTAAAGTTCCGGCGGCGACTAGGGCTCATATGATCTATAACTTTGTTAATGACAGCTGATGTTGCCTTTAATTAACCCATATTTCGATTTTTTTCCAATAACAAATATGTTTTGTTTGTTTTTGAATTTAAGGTGGATACACCGATAAAGAAGAACCAGGAACTGACCAAAGCCCTGATCAAAACCCCAGTGAAGAAGATCCCAAAGAACTGACTCTTGATGAATGGAAAGCACAAAGACAATAACGGGCTAAACCTCAATTTAACATCAGAAAGGCTGGGGAAGGTGAAGACGTCACACAATGGAAGAAGATGATTGCATTGAATAACAAGAAAAAGGTGAATTGTATGCATAAGTTCATTCCGAACCGAAGGATGAACTGTAATAGGAAAAGTTGCACTTTACACTGTACAATTATTAGATGAATTTTTCGTTTTGTTTCATAATAGTACGTCCGCATGAATCTTTTCCATATCCTAAGCGAAGTAACTTTAATATACACCAGTGGGGTCTTGGAATTTTCTCCAACATATCAGACAAAAAATATCAGGTGAATCCGCCTGTTGGTTGATGATATTTGCTGTCTTTGGCCAGAACTTCGTTTACAATAATAGCCTTGTGAGATATGGTGTATTATCTCGAGTTTTCTTTCCAAAAATCCATTTTCTTAGCGCAAACGATCTTTTTCAACGAATTTGCTCCCTCAAACATCGTATCACGCCCAGATAATATTCTTTATTTACCGCCTGATCTGGCAAAAATTCCAAAGGCAAAACTCCGCGATAATCAAAGAAAACAGTCAACATTATCTTGATTTGTTATCGACTTTGACGTGGTTGGCATGCAGTCAGTAAACTGGTGAAATCCAAACTGCTATCACGGAATATAAAGCTCCGTGTCTATAGAACCATAATCATGCCGTTGTTCAATACGGATGCGAAACATGGGCTCTCACAAAACGGGAAGAAAACAAATTCCGCGTATTCGAGAATAAAGTCCTAAGGGGTATCTTTGGCGGCAAATATGACGAGGAGGCAGGACAATGGAGCAAACTTCACGACCACGAATTGGAAGAGCTATACCGCAAACCTACAATAGTGACAGTAATCAAGTCGCGAAGATTAAGATGGGTCGGACACGTGGCGCGAATGGGCAACGATAGGACCGTGCATAGAATTCTTGACGGTAAGCCAACGGGAAACAGACCGACAGGGCGGCCGCGGCGTAGATGGGAGGACAATGTTAGGTTGGACCTCAAGGATATCGGATCGGATGGTCGAACGTGGAAGGAGAGCGCACGAGACAGGGAACAATGGCGGAGTCGAGTCGGCGAGGTCATGAACTTTCGGGTTCCCACAGGCCAATAAATAGTAGTAAATAGTTTAATTTTCTTATAAATGCTAAAAGCAATCATGCTAACTTCAGCTTCACTGTCTACCTTGAATTTTATATTAGTACTACTATGTTCTCATACGACTGTACTACATACTATACTACTATGTTTTCAGACCAACATTCACCATACCGTATTGCCGCAATTGTGTTTAAACTTTTATAGCTCTTTACCTTAACCGAATCAATATACCAATCAAAAAATTCAGAATCATCATCATCATCATCATCGGCACTACAACCGGGAATCGGTCTTGGCCTTATTTAGCAAGTCCTTAGGCTTGTTAAATTTTCCATAATGATTTGTTTTTTCCGGGCAAGGTCATTAGTCTTGCGCCAGAGGCTTCCCGACGGGGATTCGAACCCCGGTCTCCCGCGTGACAGGCGGGTATACTAACCACTATACTATCGAGGAGCCAAAAAAAATTCAGAATCACTAGAGTCAAAATTATTTAATCACGTTACGTCGCTTACCTTATTTCGACTCTCGCAGACTGCGGCAAAATGATTTTGCTTGTTACAAAGATATACAGCGTTTAGCGTACGCTAGAGATTTGAATACCCACGTTCTCTATTCCAGTATTTGCACTTTGTAGCATGTGTTCTACCCTGTCTTTCTAACCTCAAATTGGATTCATTCGGTTTTTCATGCAAAATGTTCTTCTTATATTTATGCTTAGCTTAAGATACTTCGTCCACAGTTCCTTCCAGGCCGCTTTCTAGCATTGCCCTCGCCTGCGATGTGGTCCTCTCTGCAACACGACAGTACTCTTGGCCTTTTCCAGTGTCAGTCCATAGATTCTTAAAAGTTTAGCTTGGAGATTTGGGTCGCTAGTTACAATCACTATCCGATATCGCCAACATTGATTTTTTCTGGTCGCCAAAATTACAACTCTGCTAATCTGGTACTGTTCACGGTTCACTTTCCTGTTGCGAACGGGTATAAAATAAATACCGTTAGTAGACCTTGTTCGTGCGTGGGTTGCAGTACTCCTCGAAATTCGCTATCACAACATCGACCTTTTTTCTTTCCTCAGAATTGAAGTGGAATGTTTCGAACAACTCAATAGCTGCATCGCCGGCACAGCTCAAAAATCTAGCCACCTACGCTATATCTTCTTCTTTGTTGCCTTTGGTTTCTCTGACGTACACTATCATCATCATCATCCGCACTACAACCGGGATGCGGTCTTGGCCTTATTTAGCAAGTCTCTCCACCGGTATCCGGTCCATATCCGCGACTTGTTAAATAATTATTGTTTTTCCGGGCAAGATTATTAACCTTGCGCCAGACGTACACTATACACTTGTTTAAATTAGCAAAATTCTCTTTTACGAGGGTGTATTATATATAAACGGTAATTTTACTTTTCAATTAGCTCTCGAACGGCACGGATGTTGTCATCTGTACAACTAGTCCTTGGGCACCGATCAAAACTCGTGTTCGATACGTTCTCACCCACTTTTAAATTCTCCGACTCACGTATACACACGATTCTGAGGCAATGTATCATCATCAAACTGAACCTTCAACCGAGAAAAGATTTCCGAGTGTTTAACGCCTTCATGTGTTAAAAATTTTATAATAATCCGTTGCGCAACAGACGTATGTACCTCTTGCTCGCTTATGGCTGTAATGAATTCAAGCGAGCGCGACCGCTAATCAAGCCAGTTCCCCTACGCTTCATAAACCAAACAGCCACGCACAAAATTACCGTTTATATTTGATTCACCCTCGTAGGTTGCCTTCCAAAACTGGAGCATGTACCTTTTTAAAATCCATTTTGCCTGTTTGTTATTGTTTGCTTGCACTGCACTTGCATTTAAGTAATCACTTATATTTTTCACTTTACGCTATAACCGGCTGCGCCATGATGTGTTAACTAGAATAAAACAACCTTTTGTTGTGCCTTGTGTTTATTGACTGACTCCCAACCCAAGAGAGAGAGCTTACGAATTCTTCGTCGGTGGGTGTAACACACACACGTGTTAAGTGTGTCAGTGACATCATAGACAAAGATGATGTACAAAAGGTCATTGATACACTCAAACAGAAAAACACTATCCGATTCTAAACTCAAATAACCCCCAGAACGGTAATGCAATTAATTGCACATTTCGGCATAACCAAATAATACAAAAGCAATTAATTGCATATGCCGAAACGATCGCCAAATAATGCAAAAGCAATTAATTGCATATTCCGGAACAATTAACAAATCACGGAAAAGCAATTAATTGCACACGAAACGCAAAAGAATTAATTGGGTCAGTTCGCAACTACGGATATTGAACTGTGGCGCAAATCGATAAAGAAATATCGGCTGACGCCGCAGTACTATTGCAAACTGAAGTTAAAATGCGGAAATTAGGTCACTGCGAAATGTAATTGCATTGTCGTCATAGGGAGGTGTTGACCCCAAGGTAACAAGCAGCGGCAAAAGAAAAATAGCAGGAAGAAAGATTGGAGATAGCGATCGGAAAGGTTGTCGGTGGTAGATCGGACAAAAAGTTAACTGAGTCGGGTGTTGATGAGAGGAGGCTGGTAGTGAATCTGAAGTGAAACGAAAGTGCCGAGAGAGCCCAGAAGAAAATTGTGAACAGGTAAAAGAAAGGTTAATTGATGTAACAGAAAGATAAGTGTAGTGAAACCCAAATTATTAACTGAAGAGAATTGTGAATAGATTAAAGAACAATATATAAAAGTTAATGGATGTATCAGAAAGATGAACATAGAGAATTCCAAATTATTAACTGAAGAGAATTGTGAATAGTTTAAAGAACAATATATAAAAGTTAATTGATGTATCAGAAAAATGTATATAGTGAATTCCGAATTATTGCCTGAAGAAAATTGTGAATAAACTAAAGAAGAAGAAGGAAAGGTAAATTGATTTAATAAAAGAACAATAAAAGTGAATGAAAAACAAAGAGTGACTGAGTTTTGTTACCTAGAATTTTTTTTGTTATTAAAGGAAGATTTGGTCGCCATACCCTAGGCGACGTGACTCTAGTTTTCGCCTAGTACTCGAAAACCATAACTCACGCGTCCATAGGTTTTATTATTGTACATCTGTACAACACTGTCCTGAAGTGAAGCTTGAGCGCAACCTGTCATTTAGTTTGTTTACAGTGCGCATTTCCCGGATTCTCTTTTACGTCTTCTATCAACTAAGAACAGGTGCTTCGAAGTGGTAATGTGAGTTTTGGAAAGAGAAAAAAGTCAGCCGGAACCATATCAGATGAATACGCTGGTTGATTGATGATATTTGTTGAGTCTTTGGCCAGAACTTCGTTTACAATGATAGCTTTGTGAGATATCATGAGTTTTCTTTCCGCAAACTTGATCCTTTTCACCGAATTTGCTCCTTCAAACATCGTATACCGCCCAGATAATATTCTTTATTTACTGCCTGATCTGACAAAAATTCCAAGGGCAAAACTCCGCGATAATCAAAGCAAACAGTCAACATTATCTTGATTTGTGATCGACTTTGACGTGGTTTTCTTTTTTGTTTTCGGCTCAGTTGGAAGGCGCCATTTCGAAGGTTTGCGTGTCAAATTCGTAAACCCATGTCTCATCACCAGTTATAATGCGCTTTAATAATGTGTGGTCGGAATTAAACTGACAAAATCGAGCACTGTAAACAAACTGAATGACAGATCCCACTCAAACTTTACGTCCGGATAGAAGACAGTTTATGACAGAATTATGATAATCCCTTTAAGTGGGCTTTTTAAATGATCAATTCCTGGTACTCTTTTGACAGACACTTTTTTTGCACTATCATGTGCAAAAGGGAATTTTGAAGTACCCTTAAATGTCACAACACAAAGCAAGCGGGTGGAGAGGAAGTGGATAAGGAAAAGAGGTGTCGATGTATATTGGTCTTGAATGCCTAAGTATTACAACGACGAAGAAACACAAGATCAGGTAGAGCATTACACATTCGTGTGGTTCGGCTAAAGAATGACTATGTTTATTTGTGCGCCTGAAGTTGACTTTCAGCAGGAATTGATGCACATTCACAGATTGACGGGTATGGCGGGAAAATGTCTGAAGGGCCGGAACACATTCAGCAAGTTCAGTTGAACAACGACCGTGAAAATACCTATAGAAAAGAAATAGGCATGATTCGTTGCGCCTGTGTACTAACGACTGAATTGATCGACTACCGGCTAAGTCTCCAATAAGTTTCACTGCTCGTTTTTGCATCCTATTGAGCACGTGTAGTGCAGTTTTGGATGCGCCTGACCAAATATGGGGGTTGAACTTCATTTTGGGCCGAATATACGCCGTGTAAATAGTGGCCAGGTTGGATGGAGTGAAGTATCTTAAGGAACCCCATACATTTGGCTGCATTTTTCGTAACTTAAAATATGTGGTCGTTCCAATTAAGAGTCGAATTAGTTCGAGTACCGAGAATTGATAGCTGCTTGGCTTCGTCGATGCAAGTGCCGATCATCGACAGAATAGTTACTTTGGGGTTCGCCTTTGACGATAAGAAGCAGCACTTAATGTTTAAGGTTCTGAATTCTACTCGGTTAGATAATCCCCATTGATATATCTTGTTGAGGTCGGAATTCAATGTATTAAGCATAACTTCCTGCTTGGTAATGGCGTTCAAAGGGTTTGGTCGGGAATGTTCGAATGAATATGACAAACTCAACGTGCTGTTATCAGCAAACGAGTGAATTGGGTTGTAGGTAATGGACAAGAGATCATTTATAGAGATCAGGAAGAGAGTGGGTGAGAGAACAGAACCTTGGGGAACAACTGCATTAATTTGATGGGAGGTAGGTTTGACACCGCTAAGAACCACTTGGATTGAATGGCCAGAAAGGTAGTCTCTTATCCATTGGATGAGGGAATTGTCCACTCCATATGAATGTAATTTTTATGAAAGGGCTGAATGCCAAACTCGATCGTAGGCTTTTGAAATATCCAGTGCAACAACCTTGCTTTGAAAATAGTGGATGGAATAGCTCCAATTTTTGGGAAGAGACGCCATCAAATGTCCTGTGGACCGGTTGCTACGAAAGCCATACTGGCGGTCAGTGAGAGGGTCATTTGACTTCAGATATTTTAAAACTTAAGTCGTGGGTGATTCCAGTACCTTCGGGAGAATAGGAGTCAATAAAAGAGGGATGATTTGTCACCTTTTTTGGGAATTGGGCGAATGTTCGCTGACTTCCATCTGTTTGGGAAACGGCCAGTAGAATACGACAAATGGAAGAGTTTCCGCGAGTGAAGAGGAACATTTCTTCAAGAGAATTGGGGGAATGCCATCCGTACCAGTGGATTTGTTTGCGTTTAGCTCTTGAGTTTGTTGATAAAAAATAAAAACAATAATTAATAGAAACAATAATTAAATGAAAACAATAATTAAATGAAAACAATAATCAAATGAAAACAATAATTAAATGAAAACAATAATTAAATAAAAACAACAATTAAATAACAATACTTAAATAAGAACAGTAATTAAATAAAAACAATAATTAAATAAGAACAATAATAAAATAAGAACAATAGGTTAAATAAAAACAATAATAAAATTAAAAAAACAATACATTGTAAAATATTTAGAAAAATAATTTTAAAAATCATAACTGTTTTCGCCCTGAACGAGGGAAAATATATGTGTAAGAATATATGACTGAATATTTTTCGTTGTAAAAACAAGTTTTTTTTTTATTTAAATATAAATGAAAACTTTTTTCAATATAAGAAAACATTTTTTCTTTAAAAGCAAAGCCAGTTGGAAACTTATGGTCTTTCTTTTACAAATACAAGCCATTTTCGTTAAGGGGGGAACCTCATGTAAAATGAATTTTTTTTTAGCCATTTTTTGTTTTTGTCTAAATTGATAGGAAATTTCCTCAAAAATACGAGAAAAAAAGTTAGAAAGTGATCCGAGACCTCCTGGTACTTTTTTTTTCAAAAGAAAGTAAACAGTCTGATTGGGCGATGCCACCAAAGAGGCTACTTTTCGACAACAGGTAAAAACGGCTCAATTAGAACAGTTTGAAGAGGAAGGTCTACTCTATGGCCCTGGAATCGCAGATTAGCAAAAAAAACTGCGGTAAGTTAGAACGAATTATGAATTTTTTCACGATTTTTCTATTACTCAAACTTTAAACGCGTTTTTCTCGAAACGCAAAATTTCGCACGCCGTGCAACGTAGCTCAAAAACTAATCATTCGATCTTTATGAAGTTTGGTATAGAAATTCTATAGATATTTGGCCTCAGCATGACGAGCTCCGATTTATTGTTTTTTTTTTTAAAACATTGTTATTAACAATTGTTTATAAAAGAAAATACTTTTTTTTCAAAACTTCGCCATTTTTGCAAATTTGCATATTTTAATAAAAGGGGAACGTCATGCTGAGCCATTTTGTATTTTTGTTTCAGATCATTTTTGTGACCTGTGTACTGCACGGCGCATTTTCAAGACACTGTTTTCAAGCCGCCATTGCACTGTTTTATTGTTAACGATTAGTCTTAAGAAAATATTTTCTTTAAATATTATAACGTAAATAAATTGCCTTAAATTGCAAATTAATCTACGCATTACATTTTTCAAAAAAAAATTCTGAAAAACAGGCTATTTACATGAGGTTCCCCCCTTAATTCCTTTTTGGCCTAATAACAAACATGTCGGAGAAAGAAAGTCTAAGTACAATATTTTATGTTTCTTGTTTATTTCATCAAGAGGTATTACAGTTTAAATCTTGTTCACATTTCTCTTAAAATAATAAAATTAAATATAAGATGAAAATATACGTAAAACGTGTATCCCCCTACGATTGGTTACACATTCCGCACTTACTTAGCTTTAAAATAGGACAGAGCGTAAGATGTGTTTATATGCATTGTGTGTGAGTAAACTTATTTAAAAAAAATAAAAGTAATAAAAATAACAAAAAATACATTGAATTAATTAGCACTTACGTTTGTTTTTCTTAATGTATTTTTTCTCATTTGTTTTTTAATTACTTTCTTATTTTTTCTAAAATATCTTTTTTCCATAAACTAGGAAAACAAGACAAAAGAGAATCCTTGACAACTTTCTCTTATTTCTAAATTTGATTGAAAAAGAAACAAAAACAAAAAAAAAATAATAATAAGCGCAAGGCCAAATCTTGGTGCGTGATGACGCCTCATATAACTTTTTTTTTTTCTATAATATATATGCATATATAAATATATCTATACTCGTAAATATAAACATAATTATAAATACATATAGCTTTCTATTTTGTTTGTTTTTTTTTTATGTATTAAACTAAACTCAAGACGAACATTCGTCAGTTGTGAAGAGAAAATTGTGTGAAGACTGAGGAAGGAGATTAGGAAGAGGAGTAGAAAGGTAGCGGCGGGAGAACATATATTGGAAGAAACAGGAGTAAAACTTCTCCATGAAAATTAGTTTCGTTGTGCTTTCGTACATATTTTCTTCTAAGATCTTAAATCAAATTTAAAAAAAAAAAAAAAAAATTAAACAACGAAAAAAAAATAAACAAAACAAAAACTAACGAAAATTCCTATAATTTTGTTTTGCACGTAACACAATTAAATTTTTTTTCTTTCTTTTTTGAAGGACAACATACAATTCAATCAAGCACACAGTGTGCAAAAATAAAAACATCTTCATTACAAATGTTCATGTCTGTTCATGTATCATATATATATTAAACATTTTAATAGATCTATATATAACTATGCATATGTATATATTTATTTATTTATTTATGCAATTTGCATATAAACTTATATATTTACATATGCATATATATTTTTATACTTATACATATATGCATACATCAAATATATTTATATATTTATATATTTATATATATATACACATACACGTGTACATTTATATTTATATATTTATATATATATATACACACATACACGTGTAAATTTATATTTATATATAAATATATAATTATATTATAGCATATTTTAAAAAAAATGTAGCATTCGGTTACATTCGGTGTCTGTATGTACATGCAGCAAGACGGCAATTCAAGTCAATTCACATTTCAATTCATATTTTAAATTGAACTTAAATTTAAGGAGCCAAATAAAACTTTTGTCGTTAAGGAAATAAAATGATTTTCTCTTATGTGGTTAGTTTTGTTTTTCTCGTATGTTGCATGTGCCGATATAATATCGAATTCAAGACACAATCGCATGGGCAAATGCCTACACAAATTTAATGGTAATGTAGTTATTTTAACAAATTATCAAAAATAATCTTTGTTGGTTAAGTTTTGCTTTTACTATTGGATGTAGCAGATATGTATTAAAAAAAAAGAAAAAAGAAATAAAACCAAAAAAAAAAAAAAGTAAAATAAGAAATATATAGAATAAAAAAATAGAACGAGCATTGCATTGGTTTTCTCTTTTTCATTTCCTGTTTACTATCATTTTATATTCAGGTGTTAATTCTGTTTTACGTGATTGATTATTAGGTGTTTTATGATTATGCTGATGCTAGTTTTGTTTTTTATTTGATTTCAATAAAATTTTTAGCTCAAAGTTGGGAACTGGCGTTCATCATCGACCTTTGGTGCATGCTGTCCACCGCGTTGTTGTCTATCAACTCCAGTCTCCTAATGATGGAAAAAAATTGTTAATCACTTACTTTTTAAGGAATGTTTATTTGTTTTTATTTTTAATTTATTTATATATAATAAGTAAATAAATTTCGTTATCAATATCATATACGAGGGTGCTTTAAAAAGTTTCCGACCTAACAAAGATACAAGACATTTTTTCTTAAAATGTATTTTTATTTTTCTACATAGTCTCCTTGGAACTCTAGACACTTCTCCCAGCGATGATCCCATCTCTCTAACCCGTCGAAATAGTACTTGGCGTTTTTCTCTGCAAAATAACTGTTCACGAAGGTGATTGCCTCCTCATTTGACGAACATCTCTGTCCTCCGAGGGCGATTTTTAGATTAAGAAACGAAAAGAAGTCGCTTCGGGTTAGATCGGGTGAGTAAGGTGGATGGTCAAGCAGTTCAACCCGTAATTCGCGGATCTTCGCCATGGCAACCGCTGAGGTGTGAGACGGAGCGTTGTCTTGGTGAAACATGATTTTCTTTTTCTGCAAATGTGGCCAATTTCCGCTTTTATTTGGCCAAGTAATTATGTGTAGTATGATACTGTAGTAACGGTTTTTCCTTTTTGAAGATAATCGATTAAGATAACTCCATCATCATTATCATCGGCACTACAGCCGGGATCCGGTCTTGGCCTTATTTCGCAAGTCCCGAGGCGTGTTAAATTTTCTATAATAATTTGTTTCTCCGGGCAAGGTTATTAGCCTTACGCCATTAGATAACTCCATGACTATCCCAAAAAACGGTCGCCATCACTTTCCCAGCCGAAAAAAACAGTTTTTGCTTTTTTTTTGGAGCCGATTCCCCCTTTGCAGTCCACTGTTTTTACCGTATTTTTGTTTTGGGCGTATAATGGTGTATCCAAGTTTCATCGACAGTAATTAATCAGCGTCAAAACTCGGACTTATTGCGCCTAAACTGCGCCAACAGAGCGTTGGAAATGTTCATTAGAACACGTTTTTGGTCTAACGTGAGCAAACGCGGCACCCAACGCGCGGACAGCTTTCTCATACCTAAATCTTGATTTAATATGTGACAAACACGTTCTTTGGACATTTTCATAGCCTCTGCTATCTCTCTCACTTTAATTCGGCGGTCGTCTAGCACCATTTGGTGAACCTTAGCAATGTTACCGTCAGTTGTTGCAGTTTTTGGACGTCCCGCACGTTCATCGTCTCCCAAGCTCTCACGGCCACGTTTAAATTCAGCTGCCCAAAATTTCACTGTGATAAATGATAGTGCAGACTCCCCATACACAGAGTCCAGCTCATCTTTGATTTGCGTGGGCATATTGCCTTTCAAAAACACAAATTTAGATTATTATTTGAATAGCACGATACTCAATTTTGTCCATTTTCACAAAAACACTCACATCGCCTCATTCAAACGACTGTCAAATAAAAACTGCACGTCCAAAATGGCTGCTATTTTGGTGAGTAACAGTCAAAAGATGCACAACTACATTCACTAGCTTTTATTGACGAAGGCTGAAACTTTTCAGCCTACCCCCGTACTCTCCTTGGACTGGAGTGTAAGAAAGAAACCTGCCCGGATGGAATACCACTAATAATTCTTAAAAGTCGTGCTCTAGAATTATCGCTGGTTCTTAGAAAACTCTTTCCTACTTGGTGAGTAGTTGTCAAAAGATGTACTTATTGACGAATTTTTTTTTATTAGACTTCTCTCGGGAGAGGGAACCTATAGCGCCGAGCGGGCGCCCCGAGATGCCATCAAATAACTGTTGCAGTTCTTTTTGAATAGTTGCAGGTTATAACGCTCCGGGAACACTCGCGTGGGAAGGGAGTTGCATAGCTTCCCCGCTCTGTAACGGAACGAGTTCTGCTGCTATCTTCACGTTGAGGACGAAAACTTATCAGACCAACCTCGTAGTATTGGATTTCAGAGCTTTCTGCTGGAATTGTAATTTAATTGCATTTATTTTTACCAGTCCACTCGTATTTTTTTTCTTTGTTAATACACTTCTCTGGAGAGGTGGACCCATAGCGTCGAGTCGGCGCCCCGAGGTGCCACCAAACAACTGTAACAATTCCTTTTGAACAGTTGCAGGTTGTAACGCTCTGGAAGCACTCGCGCGGGGTGGTAATTCCACAGCTTTCCCGCTCTGTAACAGAACGAGTTCTGATGCAGAGATATTTGCGCCGTCGGGAGCTGAACTGCGAAGTGGTGTGATCCGTCGGATTGTGTCGTGTAGCCCATATAAACCGAATTGCGCGGAACAATACCACGAATCTCCGAAGGACAGTCCCCGCGATAATATCTGTAAAACAGTCGGAGGTCAGCTACGCGCCTTCATATGATAGCGACTGTAGTCCCGACGGCAGCGCCGCGTCCGTGATCAGGCGGATCGCTCGTCTCAGTATGCTCTCAAGTACGTCGAGGGTATATTTAGCAGCAGAGCTTCAAACATGAGAGCAATATTCGAGGCGTGTCTAATTTTTCGAATATGTGGTTCGACTGCAGATGCATAAATGCCACTACGACCAAACAGTTATCCTCTAGCGGGCGCACTAAGATGTATGCTTTTACTTCTGTAGAAACCTTTTTCCCAATCAGGCTAAATAGTATCAAGCCCAAGCCAAACATGTAGTTCGATTTGGGATGAAGGGAGCTGTCAAGGCTATATCGTTAAGTTTAAAGTTGTATAAGTCGCACAACAAAACCAAAGGAATGTCAAGAGTGCTAAGGATTGACTGCAATGCGCACATTCAACGCACAACGCCAGAAAGTGGGACAAAAAATAACACGGTGACCTATAGACAGTCGAATTGTCTGTCCATTTGTGATCCCCACATTGTAGAAACCTTGACGTGGTGCATTTAAGACGCTTTTCCATGCAAGTATATGGGAAACGAGGTGTCAATGTATATTGGTCTTGAATGCCTGGACATTACAACGGCGAGGAAACACATGATCAGGTAGAGTATTCCACATTCGTGTGGTTCGGCTAAATAATGACTACGTTTATTTGTGCGCCTGAAGTTGACTTTCAACGTGAACTGATGCGCATTCACAGATTGACGGGTATCGCGGGAAAATGTCTGAAGTGCCGGAACACATTCAGCAAGTTCAATTGAACAACGACCGTGATAATGCCTTTAGAAAAGAAATAGGCATGATACGTTGCGAAGACCTAACGTTGGTCAAACTATCAGGGTAGTGGAGCACGAATTTGAAGTAGCGCAATCCTTTAACTACCTTGGGTCAATAGTAACAGCCGATAACAATATGGAAGAAGAAATACGCGAACGGCTGATTAAATCCAACAAAGCCTACTATGGTCTATCAAGGCTCTTTAAATCCCGAAATTTATCCAGAACATCCAAGCTACCACTGTACAAGACCATGGTCTTACCAGTACTCATGTATGGATCCGAGACCTGGGTGCTTAATAAAAGGCACTCTGAACTCTTGGCCGCGTTCGAGAGAAAGGTCTTAAGGAGAATTGTTGGCCCCGTATGTGAGGGAGGACGATTCCGGAGACGCTACAACCATGAGTTGTACGCAATCTACCTTGAAGCTAATGTTGTAAGAAAAATCAAGCTCGGTAGACTCCGGTGGGCGGGACACCTAGCTCGAATGAGCGAAGAGGAGCCTGCCCGGAAAGTCCTTTGTAGCAGGATCTATGGAAGAAGACAGAGCGGCAGACTTTGTCTGCGATGGAGGGATCGCGTAGACCAGGACGCCCAGAGCCTGGGAGTGCCAAACTGGATGACATCGGCTCGAAATCGGGATCGGTGAAGAGATTTGTTAAATAAGGCCAAGACCGGATCCCGGTTGTAGTGCCGATGATGATGATGATACGTTGCGCATAGCTTCTAGCGACGGAATTGAACGACTTACGGCTGGGTTCCCAATAAGTTTCACTGCTCGTTTTTGCATCCTATTGAGCACGTGTAGTGCAGTTTTGGATGCGGCTGACCAAATATGGGAGTTGAACTCCATTTTTGGATGAATATACGTCTTGTAAATAGTGACCAGGTTGGATGGAGTGAAGTACCTTTTGCATCTCTTAAGGAACCCCATACATTTGGCTGCATTTTTCACAGCTTCAAATATGTGGTCATTCCAATTAAGAGTCGAATTAATTTGAGTGCCGAGGATTGATAGTTCCTTGGCTTCGTCGATGGAAGTGCCGTTTATCGACAATATATTTGCTTCGGGTTTCGCCCTTGACATGAGGCGGCACTGAGTTTTTAAGGCATTGAATTCTACTCAGTTAGATAATCATCATCGTCATCATCAGCGGCACTACAACCGGGATCCGGTCTTGGCCTTATTTAACAGGTCTGATGCTTGTTAAATTTCCCATAATAATTTGTTTTTCCGGGCAAGGTTATTAGCCTTGCGTCAAAGTTAGATAATCTCCATTGATATATCTTGTTGAGTTCGGTGTAAATTCGTTTGATTGAACGGCGGTGAATTACTGATTTACTTAGTTTATTTCTGCCTTCTTGAATATTGGAGGAGCAAGCCCTTTCCAATCTGTTAAGATTTCTTTATTGGATTAGCAGCGTTTGATTGCTTACCTTGTACTCCCTCTGTTATTATTTGATTGACGTATCGTACTTTCAGAACAGGACTCTGCTCTGGACGAAGGGCATTGTTGTCTTGCCCAGTACGATTGTTGTACTATCGTCAACTCACCAACTGCCGCGGCTTATATTCTCTCTCGTGTCCCTGTTCCCCCGTTCGCACGTTTGTCACAGGAACAAAGAGAGTAATTGGTATAAATAGCCGATCCTCAGTCCACCAGTCGGCAATTGTGTGCTGCTCCGTCTCCAACAGTCGGCATTCAATGTATCAAGCATAACCTGCTGATTTGTAATGACATTCGAAGAGTTTGGTCGGGAATGTTCATATGAGTATGAGAAACTCTGCGTACTATCATCAGCAAACGAGTGAATTGAGTTTTGGGCAATTGACAAGAGATCATTTATAAAGATCAAGAAGAGTCGGTGAGAGTCCGAACCCCGGGAAACACCTGTATTAATTTGATGGGAGACTGGTTTATCACCGTCAAGAACCACTTGAATAGAGCGGCCAGAAAGATAGTCTCTTATCAATTGGATCAGAGAATTCTCGACTCTACAGAAATGTAATTTCGACAAAAGGTCTGGATGCCAAACTCTATCGAAGGCTTTTGAAATATCCAGTGCAACAACCTTGCTTTCACCGAAGTAATGGATGGAATGGCTCCACTTTTCGGTAAGGTACGCCATCAAATTTGTAGACCTGTTGGTACGAAAGCCAAATCGGCAGTCATTGAGGAGGTCATTTGGCTCCAGATATTTCGAAGGTTGACGGTTGATTTTCAAGATATTTCGAAAGTTGATTTATCCATTACCTTCGAAAGTTTATTTATCCACTACCACTGAGAGTTATGCACATTGAAACCCCCCACAATAACGATTTCAGTGTGCGGATATAGGGTCAAGATTCTATCGATAATCAGACAGAGCATCAAATTCGTTAAAGGATGCGTTTCTATTCAAGTTTGGGCTTCTGTCAAGAAAGCAGTAATGATATGCCTACGACCGTGAAGTTTTAGCCAAGAGAAATTAAATTCTGTATTGGAGCATAGCCCATATTGAGGCTGAAGCTAGTAAGCAATATCATTTCCTATGTATGCGGCTAGACGACGATGTGGATAGAACAGAGGCACTAAGTTATATCCAGATAGATTAAAATCGGAAATATCTGTGTTAGTTATTATCTTGGTTTCGCTAAGTGCAAGGATAGTTGGTTTGTGGTTACCGACGTAGGCAGACAGAGGAGAAATTGCATTTTAGGCCGCGAATGTTACACACAGATCGACATGAAATTCCCGTTCCATTGAGATGGCCCGACACAGAAAACCAATACCGCCTCGGGAGAGGATGCAAGTGAGGGTCCGCGATATATAAACGAAAGCAACCGCTACAGGTGTTATGCTCTTGTAGTAGGTGCCCCACTAGATCCGTGCCGCAATCCAGGTCACATCTCCCCCATGCCGAACACTCCAACACCAAAAACTCTCCAAAGATTGAGAGTATCGCTGCCTGAGGAACGCAAACAGAGGCGTTAAAAAGAGGAAAACAGATATAAGGAATGGAAAGGGTAGAACGTTTTCCCGCACTGCACATCATCATCATCATCATCATCGGCACTACAACCGGGATCCGGTCTTGGCCTCATTTAACAAGTCCCGAGGCTTGTTAAGTTTGCCATAATAATTTCTTTTTCCGGGCAAGGTTATTAGCCCTGCGCCAACCTTTTCTATAGTAGTATGTCGTAAAGTGACAAGCAACAATCTACCTATGTGTCAGTACATTTTCTGTGCTTGAACGTTGATGGGTTAAACTTCTAAACAATATTATAATAGGAAATGAGATCAAGGCTTGTGTTTAACTTTGACAATGTAAATCAGGAAATAAAGAAAAATGTCTACGGTTAAAATGTAACCAGTTTAGAGTGAACAAATCTTAGAACGTACGACGACATCTAGACGACCGTTCAATCAGTTCGAATTTTAACCGCATTCTAGAATACCACTGTGCTGTAAACTGTGTCGTTAGATTCAGCGATTTTGTGATCTTTACCAAAGACGTACAAGGATTTCATATTACTTATTACTCGAATGCAACATACTCGCCGTCAATGTCGAAACAGGAAGGCAGCTGATATGTGCTTACGGTAAGTGTAGATTCAATTTGTGTTAGATTACAATCTGACCACTGGTGATGGAATTTGGAACTGATTTCAGGAAGGGATTTCAGTGAAATCTGAAACTGATTTCAGTTAATTTTGGTTCTATTTGTGCTGTTATATCACAATTTGTTTATTCTGTCGGTTGCCTTAATTATATCTTATTGGAAATCATTAATTGACTTCTTTTATTGAAAACTGTATCCTAAATATTTGAAGTTTGTGTTATTAAAATTAAAATATAAATAAATAAATCGATTACAATTACCTTTCTTGGATTTTCATTCCTTGGCCTTCCCATATTAACACGTGAACCATCCGCACGACCAATTCCAGGAGCGCCACCCCCAGCTGGACGTTCCAGACGTTGTTGACCACCGCGTCCACGACCACGCACCATGCCACCGCCACCACGACGGCCGTCTTTGAAATTAAATTGAATGTCAAGAACACGTTGCAAACGTCCGACGCGTTGAGGATACATCGATGGGTCATATTCCATTTCTTCTTCACTTTCGCCGTCCTGGTAAGACAATAAATTTGTTATAACTTTTTCTATTTAATTTCACACAGACACTTAGTTAGCTATGGTATAACCGAAAGTGACTCAATCTAGTAATGTTGGGCTGCCCCTGATGGTGATGGGATTTCCTTATAACTTTTTAATATTAAAATACGCGATTCACAGCGCGACAGCAAAATATTGCTAATTCTATGGCATACACTATTTATGAACAAAGTATTATCTTGAATGAAAGCTGGATACGTTTGAATAGTCTGTCTTTAGTACCGCTGACACCACGGATACGATACCCACCAATGCAACTACTTGTCCTTGCCAATTATGAAGCATTCAAAAGTCACGACACAAATTCATAGTCAATGGTGTTTTTAATATGGACGATATCAAATAAAGCAAGATGTTTTCAAGGCGATTCTCCCAGGACCAAAAAATATTCCTTCCTAAGAATAATTTGATGGAGTCCAAAGCTTTGCCGATAGTAATATCAGCCTTGCGGTTTGCTTTAATAAGGCAAACTGGATAGCGGCTTGATTTATTGTGCTGTGTCTTAAGATACGACACTCCCTTAGCTCCACAAACAACCTTCCGGACTTTGCAAAACTTGTCTTCCGCGATAATATGGCAAATAATCCCTTATTATTATTATTTACTGGTCTCCAGGAACCCAGAAGTTCATGACTCCAGTAACTCTGCTACGTCACCGTTCCCCACCCTGGTAAATAATCCCTTGACATTATATATCAAACGGAAGTTCCATACATCTTTTCAATGAAAATCTTGAAACCTCAGCTCCATCATAGTAACAAAGAAACAGTTTCCCTGAGAGGTAGCTGATGGCTGTATGAAGGGCAAGGATCCTTCTTCTTAAATTGGCCACCATCTATGCTTTTAACCAACAGTTTAATTGTTTTCAAGATTTGCACGCTGTCTTAACAGCTGAAGAGAAAGGCAAGATTTTTCACTCTGAACGGTCAATTGTAACAGATCGCCAAGACAAATAGTGATAGTGCTCAACTCCGGATAACCTGTAATCGACAATTATATGCTGAACCTACCAAAGTCACTGAAACTGAAGTATTCAGTGTTGAAGCCTTTGATGAACTAAATCTATCTCTTCAGGAAGTTTTTTTTTTTTTGAGTTTGTGCGTGTTTACGGCGAAGGCAATATGAACATCATTGCTGTGGGATGTCAGGCACGGGCAGACCCCTCAAATGTCGACGTCTCCAAATTGGGCTTGCCTATAACAAACAACAATTGTCTGATATTGACTGTCGGTCTATCAATATCTAGAAACGGAATAAAATCTACTGTTTCTGAGTATACGAATATGTATAAGAGGATGAAAACTTCGCTCACAAAGCAGTGACGACTGACGACTCGACCGACTTGTGAGCTTGTGGCGTTTCTAACAGATACACACACAATACACAAGCAAATAGTGAAGAACACCGAACGAAAATCCAATAAGAAAATGCATCAGAGCCGTATACCATAGCGATAACATAACAAAATCCACATCAGTCGAATGTACTTGAGTTTAGAAATCGAATTCGTACACACGGTGGTGGCCTGATGGGTTGCGCTTTGGTTCAATTTTTGGTGATTCTAACTGTCATAGCGTCTGTTCAATTCACACGTTCTTCACTATCATCCCAAAAGGCTATAAGCTTTCTGGCAGATGAGATGAGAAAAAAAACACTAAAGGGGAAAAACAAATGAGAAGCGCACCACACACAACAGAGGAACCCTAGGACCAAAATATATCGAAACCTTAAGAAAGCGAAATGCACTCTAACGAAGACAGAAAACAAATAGAGAAGCCTTATGGCAGATTCACAAGTGGTGCTGAAGATAAGACAGAATTACTTCTACACACTCTTGCACCGCGCGGACAAACAAAGTCCACGGTTAGGATTAGCCTGCTACAGGCAGAACTTTCAGCCTATACAAAATTCAATGTCACGCACACGACGAACTGAGGATACCGACATCTGAACTTAAAACGAACACAACTTCAGAACTGCATGATTTAGTCGTCTAGTGCAGGGTGTCCCAGGAGGAGTCGTTTTCAACTTGTTTTGCTCTCTATACGAAAACAACCTGTTATAGAGGAGCGACGCAGGCGTCAAAATCTAGCCACTTTGTTGGGTATCTCACAATAGCTAAGCGTGCGAGGTGTATGAGCGACTTGTACAAAAACAATAACTCCGCCATTATTGCGCAGTGAAAATCCTGCAACTTGTACCAAATTCGTAAAATTAGGGAGAAGCACCATGTGCTAACATATCCAAACTTGGACACAAAAGTGTGTAGTGACTGGTCCGACAAGGAACAAAACAGAAACGGGGCGACTTAGATCGTCAATAAACGAGGCAAGCTTGGAGAGCGTGCATCAACCGTTCGCGAGGCTCCCTATCAATCCGTCAGCAAACGGGCAAGTGTTTTAAAAAAAAAAAATTATTTGTGGCGATGGCTAACAACTTTACATGACTTTGTTGACTTTAATCGTGGTTCCAGCAGGATGAGACAAAACCTCATATATCGGATATATTCTTCACAATTGGCCGTGAAAATTGATATCCCCAGGAGATGACATCAATAAACTTCCTCCTACATAATTTCTAAGCTATCATCATCATCATCATCGGCACTACAACCGGGATCCGGTCTTGGCCTTATTTAGCATGTCTTTCCACCGGTATCCGGTCCTTATCCGAGACTTGTTAAATTTTCCATAATTTGTTTTTCCGGACAAGGTTATTTAGCCTTGCGCCAAATTTCTAAGGTATACAGCACATTTAATGGCGCAAGGCTAATAACCTTGCCCGGAAAAACAAATTATGGAAAATTTAACAAGCCTCAGACTTGTTAAACAAAGCCAAGACCGGATCCCGGTTGTAGTGCCGATGATGATGATGATGACAGCACATTTAAACGACATAATATCTATGAAATAAATGCCCAAGGATAGTTCTTCAATAAAATGTTAATCTTGATTCCCTATTTTATAAAAGCATTTGTTTTAAACCAAGAAATGGACTTTTGGGATACTCCGTATTCTAAGATAGTGCCTTTCACTATTTCGCAATTAGACACGATTTGGCTGTGAGAAAGCATGCCTCATAAATGAAAACTCAGGACCATACAGGCGATCCACCAATAGAGAAACCTCTAAACTCAGATAATTGTAAAGATATCAGATCCCCTCCACCGTTTTATGTGAACGCCTGAAATCATATATTAAACGCATCTCGAAATGATGGGAACAATACTTTCATGAAAATATAAGCGGTCAGTCCGCCAAGGGCATGAAGGCTCTACCAATAACAGACAAGGACCCTATACCGCTCCCAAAATTATAGCAAAATAACAAACCAAAGCAAAGCCAATAAAGCCCTTAAACTAGATAATGTTCCCCTGGAGTTAGTATGACAGTGATTGTGGCGATTCCAGCAGATCACGCAACCATAGTGAAGAGCACAGCACCAAAAACGATACGAAAAAACACCAGAGCATTAACGTAGCCATTCACAGCGTATGCAGTGAATTGAGACATCTTCTGCCATGTGGGTAGGGCGTTAGAATATACTTGTCGGCTTGTCGTTTTTTTTTTTTACATCTCTCTCGGGAGAGCGAACCTAAGCAGAGTTCCTTTTGAACAGTTGCATGGTGTAACGATGAGGAAACACTCGCACAGGGAGGGGGGCGGGATTTCCACAGTTTTCCCGCTCTGTACGCTCTCCAGTAGGTTGAGGGTATAGTTAGGAGTGGAGCTCCAAACATGAGAGCAATATTCGAGCGGCGGTCTAATTTGGGATTTATACAGAAGAAAAAAAAAAAAGGTGGGGACCCACGGCCCTATCGCTCGGAGAAATACCACCTCATCAAGCTATAAGCTCCGTGAAATGGTCGGGAGAAATCCCTGGCCATCTTGCGGAGCTTGGTATTAATGTTTTTTTTTTGTTTTTTTTTTTTTTATTAGACTTCTCTCGGGAGTGGCGAACCTATAGCGCCGAGCGGGCGCCCCGAGATACCATCAAATAACTGTTGCAGCTCCTTTTGAACAGTTGCAGGTTGTAACGCTCCGGGAACACTCGCGTGGGAAGGGAGTTCCACAGCTTTCCCGCTCTGTAACGGAACGAGTTCTGATGCAGAGATGTTCGCGCCGTGGACAGAACCGCAAATTGGTGCGATCCGTTCGATTGTCTTGTGGAGCGCATCTAAGCCGAATTGCGTGGAACAATACAAAGAATCTCCGAAGAACAGTACCCGTGATAATATCTGTAAAACAAACAGAGGTCAGCTACGCGCCTTCGATGTGATAGCGTCTGTAGTCCCGACGTCAGCGCCGAGTCCCCGATCAGGCGAATCGCTCGTCTCTGTATGCTCTCAAGTAGGTCGAGGGTATGTTTAGGAGCCGAGCTCCAAACATGAGAGCAATATTCGAGCGCGGGTCTAATAATAGGAGAAGAATTTGGGCCGGAGTAAAATATTTCTTGGCTCTAAAAAGATAGCTCAGTTTTCCTGAGGCTGGCCTGGTGATACTCGCATCGGTGCCAGATGAATTGTAGATTGCCTTATCAAACTCCAATAAACCAAATTCCTTGGAATGTCGTGTGTTCAAGAGGCGTTCAAGAACAATGTGCCACAGTACCTTCTTTCTCAATTCATAAAAAATGAAGTTATTTAGAGAATTAAGAATCCTTATCTGTGAAAGAGGATAACTCCATAATAGCTTCCATAAAATAATGAAACCCATTGTTTGAGGAATATGTAGTAGGGAAGCCATTGGTGGCATTAAAGAAATTACGAGTGGTAGTAAAAAACTCAGCCCAGATTGTATTAAATGTTGGAGCAAATTCCAAGACCCCACTAGTGTATATTAAAGTTACTTCGTTTAGGATGTGGAAAAGTCATGCGAACCCACTATTATCAAACAAAACGGAAAATTCATCTAATAATTATACAGTGTAAAGTGCAACTTTTCCTATTACAGTTCATCCTTCGGTTCGGAATGAACTTATGCATACAACTCACCTTTTTCTTGTTATTCAATGCAATCATCTTCTTCCATTGTGTGACGTCTTCACCTTCCCCAGCCTTTCTGATGTTAAATTGAGGTTTAGCCCGTTGTTGTCTTTGTGCTTTCCATTCATCAAGGGTCAGTTCTTTGGGATCCTCTTCACTGGGGTTTTGATCAGGGCTTTGGTCAGTTCCTGGTTCTTCTTTATCGGTGTATCCACCTTAAATTCAAAAACAAACAAAACATATTTGTTATTGGAAAAAAATCGAAATATGGGTTAATTAAAGGCAACATCAGCTGTCATTAACAAAGTTATAGATCATATGAGCCCTAGTCGCCGCCGGAACTTTAGAGCAATCACGTTATTCCATTTTCAATATACCGTGTCCTTTTCAGCATCTATTCCACTTTCTGCAACAAGCATCCTACGGATGAATAGCTCAATATTTCTAAGTTCAACCTCGTCATCGTACCCTTATCTCTTCTAAATTTGATTTTTTCGATCGCCTATTCTTCTATTCCTGCATCCATTTGTCAAGATTCAGTTTATGAACAATGTTTTTATATGTTCAACGGCTTCGACGTAAATTCAAAGCTTAAGAACATTATTGTAGACTTCAAATAGATCAACTTATTAAAAACAGACGAAAGTGACTTGAAAGTCCTAACGAGAACAAGAAACCCAACATTCATTTACTTTTACCTGGCCTTTGCCACTGATCGGTGTTTCACTCCACCAAACATATTTTGCAATAGTATGTAGCAACAATATGGAAAACAGGGGAACGTAGATGTTTGCTTAATTCGGAAAGCATACGAATTTGCTGTACAAGTACAACACTTCCGATAATTTGCCCATGGAAAATTAAAGACGACTTTTAGCCTGTGATGTGATTATTCATCACCTTTCATTAAATTCATTAAATATTGCTTATTTTTTGGTGTACAAAGAGCTTTCTCCCGTTGATGTGAATTCCCATGTACTGATCAGTTTTACATCGGCCAGCACTGGCATTATTCAAATCTCTATAAAAAGGTAATATAATACAATTCAATATCGTCAAAAACTGCAATGGCGGTTCAGACAGGCACCACATAAACGAACACGCAAACCATAGTAAAGAAGTTTGCACCTCACCAGAGCCGCATACCAAAGTAATTAAACATAACAATCCCATAACTTAAACAGTAGTCGAAAAAAATGCATTATCGTCTACACGCGCTAGTTATGTTGAGGCTTTGGTTCTAATTTTTGTTCTTAATCTAACCGTCATTGCGCTTGTTTGAATAGCATTCTTCACTCACTATCGTGAGTAAACTCTATAACCCCACATCGAAATCTAAAAATTTCGGCCGGTGGGAATCATACCGGGAGCGCCAACTTTTATGTCGGTATGTAAACATTGAATAATTATTCACATTTATCAACCGATTGACTTGAGTAGACATGTTTCTGAAACGCCAATTCAGTACAATTTTAACCATGAATCGCTTAACACCGAAACAATGCGCCGAAATAGCGACGCTGTACATTGAAAATAGTCGTTCAGTTGTGTTAACTCAACAAGCACCGCCTGACAACACCATTCGTTGTTTGGTGTCGAAGTTTATTGAGTACGGGACAATAGAAGACATGCCATTCATCAACGCCCAAGACGTTCCAATGAACTGATTGAAGTGGCAAGAGAGAGTGTTGCCGAATTTTATTGAGCACGGGACAGTGGAAGATCATCGGCATACCGTACATCAACGCCAAAGACGTTCCAATGAACTGGTTGACCCGGTAAGAGACAGTGTTGCCGAGAGCCCCCATGTGTCGTATCGTCATCGCGCTTAGCATTTTGGTGTCAGTGGAACCACTTTGTGGCGCATTTTAAAGGATGATTTGCATTTGTTTCCGTATAAAGTGCAATTGACTCAAAGAACATCGCCGACAACTGTCCAAGTCGCTTGGAATACGGCCAAACAATCATATACCGGCATAAAAGTTGACGGACCCTATACACCGAGCAAAAAGCCACGATGGCACCGCTTTTCATAAAATCCATGTTTAGGATTATATATCCTTCACGGGAAATAAGATACCACCCATAAAAGCATTTACCCGTAATCGTAAATGATCACATCGCAACTTATTAAAATAATATGCAGACACATTAATTTTACCCACGTGTTTGCAGAATACTTGTGTTAAGGTTTTTAGAAAACACATTTTTCAAAAACCCACTAGAGAAAATAGCGGTGAAGGAATCCAATTTCAGGGTCTATTCAACATTTCACGACAGATTGTTCCAATATTTCAATGCACTTGTGAGTAGTCGAGTTTCAATAGTCGAAGGCAGACCACTGATCTACACTGTCTTATATAAAGGCTAAGTGTAATGTGTGTGTTACGCAGTCATATACCCAGGGTACTCTCACCCACTCTCTTCCTGATCTTTTGAAATGATGTCTTGTCAATTACCCAAAACCCAATTCACTCGTTTGCTAATGATAGAACGTTGAGTTTCTCATACTTATATGAACATTCCCAAGCAAACTCTTCGAATGTCAATACCAATCAGCAGATTATGTTTGATATATTGAATTCCGACATCAACAAAATATATCAATGGGGATTATCTAACCGAGTTGAATTCAATGCCTTAAAAACTAAGTGCTGCTTCTTATCGTCAAAGGCGAACCCCAAAGTAAATATTCTGCCGACGATCAGCAGTTGCATCGACGAAGACAAGGAACTATCAGTCCTCGGCACTCGAATTAATTCAACTCTTAATTGGAATGACCACATATTTGAAGGTGTGAAAAATGCAGCCAAATGTATGGGGTTCCTTAAGAGATGCAAGAGATACTTCACTCCATCCAACCTGGCCACTATTTACAAGACGTATATTCGTCCAAAAATGGAGTTCAACTCCCATATTTGGTCAGGAGCTTCCAAAACTGCACTACACGTGCTCAGTAGGATGCAAAAATGAGCAGTGAAACTTATTGGGGACCCAGCTGCTAGTCGGGCAATTCCCTCGTTAGAACATAGGCGCAACGTATCGTGCCTATCTCTTTTCTATAGGTATTATCACAGTGGTTGCGCAACTGAAGTTGCTGAATGTGTTCCGGCCCTTCAGACATTTTCCCGCGATACCCGTCTATCTGTGAATGCGCATCAGTTCACGTTGAAAGTCAACTTCAGGCGCACAAATAAACGTAGTCATTATTTAGCCGAACCACACGAATGTGGAATACTCTACCTGATCATGTGTTTCCTCGGCGTTGTAATGTCCAGGCATTCAAGACGAATATACAGTGACACCTCGTTTCCCATATACTTGGATGAAAAAGCGTCTTAACTGCACCACGTCAAGGTTTCTACGATGTGGGGATCACAAATGGACAGAAAATTCGACTGTATATAGGTCACCGTGTTATTTTTTGTCCCGCTTTCTGGTGTTACGCGTTGAATGTGCGCATTGCAGTCAATCCTTAGCACTCATGACATTACTTTGGTTTTGTGCGGCGATTTATACAACTTTAAACTTAACCATATAGCCTTGACAGCGCCCTGCATCCGAAATCGAACTACATGTTTCAATTTTGAGCTGCTTCCAGGGAATCAGAGGATCAATTCAGATGTGTACTATCAACGACTGGACAGATTAAATACAGCGATCAACGAAAAACGACCAGAGTTGGTCCATGTCATTGTTCACTAGGACAACGCTAGGCCACATACATCTTTGGTAATTCGGCAAAAATTATTGGAGCTTGGTTGGGAATTGATGTTACATCCGATTGTTTTGTAGATTAAAATATACTTTATGGTCATAAAAATAATATACAATTGGTCTTATGGGAAAAAAAGTTAAAAGTGTTGTTTGTCTATTTAGTCGCAGCGTCTTGGAGCACGCGTCAATTGTATTTCGGTGCGTTTGGATTTGTTACCTTTCTACCACTTTTATCGTTAGAAATAGAAAGCGACTCTTACACCCAAAACAAAAGGTCTTTCGGGTTCCTTAGAAGCCCACTCGGTTATGCAAATAATGTCTGTGCGAGCGTGAGCAGGCTCGGCTCCTATATGAGTTTGTTAGTTTTTGCTATGTTTTTTTTTTTTTTTTTTTTTTTTTTTTTTTTTTTTTTTTTTTTTTTGTAACATTTGTCTCGGGATAGGCGAACCCTATAGGGCCGAGTGGGCACCCCGAGATGCCACCAAATAACGGTTGCAATTCTTTTTTAACAGTTGCAGGTTGTAACGCTCCGGGAAAACGTGCAGAAAGGGAGTTCCACAGCTTCCCCGCTCTGTAACGGAACGAGTTCTGATGCAGGGATGTTCGTGATAGCGACTGAAGTCCCGACGTCAGTGCCGAGTCCCTAATCAGGAGAATCGCTTGTCTCTGTATGCTCTCAAGTAGGTCGAGGGTATGTTTAGGAGAAGAGCTCCAAACATGAGAGCAATATTCGAGCGCGGGTCTATTTTGAGATTTATATAGGAGTAGAGGTTGACGAGTAAAATATTTCTTGGTTCTAAAAATATTGCTCAGTTTTCCAGAGGCGGATCTGGCTGTGTTCTATACTGTGTCTTCGTTGCATTGAAGCCGACGAGAGTGGTCTTTCCTCACTGCAGGACTTTGTCCAGATACCGATTCAGAGAGTCAATCTGTCTACATCTCAGTTGGTGCGAAGTTGATAATCATTTATGTAAAGCGAAAACAAGGTTGGAGCCAAAATAGAACATTGAGGCACCCCTGAATTAACAGGATACAGACCCGAACACTCGCCGTTCACAATAACCCGGATCGATCGATTTTCGAGGAAGCTTTTCGCCCAGTCGCAAAGCTGCTGGGAAAATCCACATGAACCAAGTTTGTTCAGTAATGTCCCATGCCAAACGCAGCCAAAAGCCTTGGAGATATCCAATGCGACCGCCCTTGACTCACCATGCCGTTCAATCGCAGATGTCCATATATCGGTTATAAGGTTCAAAAGGTCTCCCGTGGACCACCTGCCACGGAATCCGTATTGACGATCATTCAGAAGTCCGTTGCGCTCCAAAAATTAACTCGACATTGATGACTTTTTCCATCACCTTAGATAACATAGACAGTAATGCTATTGGTCGCTAATTTTGTGGGAGACACTTTTTCCCCCTCCTTGGGATTTGGCTGAGCTCGAGCGATTTTCCAGCCGGTGGGAAATGTTCTCCGTGCATAAAATAAGCGAAAGAGTCTGCCAAGAACCGGCGATAGTTCTGGAGCACAGTTCTTAAGGACTATCGCTATTAGTCCGTCCGGGTCGGTTGCCTTCCTACAGTCCACTCCACGTGGAATGCGTTGAATACGCGGGTGAAACCTCACATCCCACATCGAATACCGTACCGGCGCGATCACATGTGGCTCCAAAAGATGGGCATCGAGGTTTGAATTCGCCGAAAATAAATTCGCGAACACATTAGTTTGATCCTTTGAATTTGTGACTAGTGTCCCGCCACCCGTCACCAACGGAGGAAAAGAGGAGGAAGCGAAGTTGCTGTTGACAGCCCTTGCCTTTGACCAGAAGGAACGCGAACCAATCAAGCACTGAAGGAGTTTATTGGTCACTCTGTCGTTGTAGGTCTTCTTCGCGGTATAAATCACCTGGTTGCACGCGTTTGTGATTCTAACAAAGTTCATTCTGTTAACATCGGTGGGATTGGAGCGCCATTGTTTAAAAGCTCCTTTTTTGCCGCTTTAATCTGCTCGCATTTTTTATCAAACCAAGGCTTATCAGATGAAGTTCGTTTAATGGGATGCGGAATGTAGATCTCCATCCCGAGAAGAATAATCTCTGTGGCCGACTCCGGGCAAGCGTTAACATCGGAGTCTCCGAAGCACACCTCCGACCATGGAAAGGATGCGAGGAAATCTCGCAAATCGTCCCAGTTTGCAGCCCCATACCTCCATACATGGCGAAGCTGCTTAGGTCGGTTATTCGTTTGAAATGCAAGTGGTTGTGCGACCGATACCAAGTGGTGATCAGAGTTTCCCAGTGGCGCAGAAACGGATACAGTTAGAAAGCGACGCCGCGTAGATGCGTTGTTCTGATTTTTTCATCGTGCTGTTTTACAATAATATATTACATTAATAATTTGTAGTATAAAATAAAATATAAAATAAAAATGTGTAATAAAACACCTGTGTACCAAGGAAAAAAGTCACAGCAAGGATAAAGTTCTTATTTGAAGAGATCACGTGCTTCAAGGCGTCGACCGCTTAACCGTTATGAACTCGAAAAACCAAACATTGAAAACGTTGGGACGTGGGCTAGAAAGCTAGCATCAATCGATCTGCAAGATTTTGAAGTTGAAGAAGGATTCGGTTACAGTATTTTAATTTTTTTAACAGGTTTTTTATGGCTCTATCGCAAGTAGTGTGTAAGAAATGAAAGTCTGACGTAACGTTCACCGAATCTGGAAAACGCGGCATTAGTTTCAAAATTGTTGTACCGTGTCAAAAATGTGATACAAGTTATCATTCCAAGTTCTCCTTTTATTAAGAAAGGATATGATATCAACCGAAGAATCGTTCTGGCTATGCGGCTTTTGGAGTAGGATTAAATGCCGTTATTAACTTTTTGCGCAGTCATGGAACTTCCACGCCCAATTTTTCAATCTTTCTATGATCAAATTGTACAGAGAATCGCCATTGGAGCTGAAGCTGTTGGTCAATTAAGTATAAAAACTGCTGTCCAAAAGGAAAAAGATAAAAGTAATGATTAGGGAGAAACGCGTGGTGTAGCAGTGTCCAGTGATGGTACTTGGAGAAAGCGTGGTATACATAGCAGCAGCAATATATAACGATGGCTTCTTAAGCCATTAGTTGACACTAATCCAGGAATTAGGCATGAAAATTGGGACCAATTGTTACAATATTTGCGTAGAAACACGAGGTCACTGACAGAAACTGCCAAAAAGGAGAGAACTATTATAAAATCATGGAGGAAAGAAGAAGAGGATGCAAGCATAAATATTGAAGGTCAAACGTATAGAGTAGGCATCGCAGATTAAAGGTAAATAAAAAATGGAAGGAATTAAATACTTGTAAGCCTTTAAACGCGTTTTTCTCGAAATCACTTTTTTCAAACTGAACGGACAAATTGTTCAAAAACTACTGCATGGATCGACTTGATATTTTAACAGTAGCTTTACAGTTACATTCTTCAAAGAAGTACGTTTTTTGATCGAATGCGAATTTTTATTTTTATAAACAATTTACTGCCAAATTTTGTTGCCAAAAAAATGTTCAAAAGTGCACCATTTCTCCAAAAATCGATTTAAAACAAAATTGCTAAGTACTTTGCTAGCCAATGATATGTAGTTGAAAAAAAAATTTACTTTTTTGTTCCAGGTCTAAAACTTTTCCAGAAACTTGTTCGCTCGCAAAAGACTTCTAAAAAAAGGTGTATTCAGACATATGCGGTGGCGCCGCCATTTTGTATTAAAATGTCAATAATAAAATCTTTTAATTTCGCAATACATGATTAATCAAACCTCAAAATAAAAATCCTATCCCTTTTTCCATACTCTTACCAAAAAGTCAAAGTTGGGGCATTTTTTCAACAACAATTTTGCATTCCTTTTCTCCGAATACTGATGCATCTATCGGAAGACTGGGATGTTGCTTGATGCAAGATGGTAACCCCATTTCATTTGCTTCCAAAAGTCTTAGTTCCGCGGAGATTAATTATTCACAGATTGAAAAGGAATTTTTAGCGGTTGTGTATGCATGCAACAAATTTCACGAATACGTTTACGGACATCCGGTTCTAATTCACACTGATCACAAACCGCTGTTAGGAGTGATGAATAAGGAAATTTAATTTAAAATAGATTACAGCGTATGAGAATTAAATTGTTAAAGTACAACATCCAAATGAAATACGTAGCAGTTGTGTATGCAGGCAACAAATTTCACGAATACGTTTACGGACACCCGGTTCTAATTCACACTGATCACAAACCGCTGTTAGGAGTGATGAATAAGGAGATTTGCCAAATTCCGTCAAATAGATTTCAGCGAATGAGAATTAAATTGTTAAAGTACAACATCCAAATGACCACGTGCCAGGAAACGATTTGCATGTACCAGATTGACTTTTCAGAAATTTTATCGGAGGCAAAGAAATAGTATAAAAGAATGTGTTAACTGATGTCGTTCATAGCATCAACATGAGTGCGGCAAAAAGGGAAATATTTGAGAAAGTCCCAGCTAGAGATCTAATACTGCAAAATATGACAAAGAGTAAGGTAAAGGGTGGTTAAATTTTAAGGGCCGATGTTGAATGTGAACCACACCTAAACGTCAAGTTTTTTTCTGCATTTCATTTTACATTTCTCAATTTCAGACTAACTCAATTTGAAAAATACACAATGGAATGGTCAGAATGGTGGCAAGAAATGGCAACAGCGGATGATCAATTTTCGAAAAAAATCATCTTCAGTGATGAGGCACATTTTCACCTCAGTGGATTCGTCAATAAGCAGAAT
This sequence comes from Microdon myrmicae, assembly GCA_963931805.1. Classification (NCBI taxonomy): domain Eukaryota; kingdom Metazoa; phylum Arthropoda; class Insecta; order Diptera; family Syrphidae; genus Microdon; species Microdon myrmicae. The sequence goes on from OZ007500.1 coordinate 15,455,677, forward strand.
TGCCGCATTTGGGCGAATGATAATCCAACAGTGATTGTCGAAAAACCAATGCACCCACAAAGAGTGACTGTTTGGTGCGGTTTATGGGCTGGCGGCATCATCGAGCCGTATTTTTTCCAAAATGAGGCCGGTCAGGCAGTTACTGTGAATGGTGTTCGCTATCGTGAAATGATAACGAACTTTTTATGGCCCGAATTGGAAGATATGGATGCGGACGATATGTGGTTTCAACAGGACGGTGCCACTTGCCACACAGCTAACGAAATAATGGCTCTTTTGTGCGACAAATTCAATGAACGTGTTATCTCACGTGGTGGCGATGTCAGTTGGCCGCCAAGATCATGTGATTTGACGCCGTTGGACTTCTTTCTTTGAGGTTATTTGAAAGAAAAGGTGTCCGTCGATAAGCCAGCAACAATTCAAGAGCTAAAACATGAGATAATTCGGCACATTTGGACCATCGGATGGAGGTGTGTCGCCGAGGTCGCGGCGGCCATTTGGCCGATATTTTGTTCCATACATAATTGAACCATACCAATATTATCATAATAAAAAGAAATGACAATAATTTCCTAAATAATTTGTGTTTTATTCAAAATCAACATCGGCCCTTAAAATTTAACCACCCTTTAGAATGGCCAAAGAGTAGATCAAAAGTACCCGAGAATTTGAAATTCTTTTGGAACGAAACTAATACTATTTATTGGTCTGTAGACCCGGAAATTCATGACCTCGCCGACTCGGCTTCGACATCGTTCCCTGTCCTGTGCACTCTCCTTCCACGCTTGACAAGCCGATCTGATCTTCTCAAGGTATAACCTAACATTGACCTCCCATCTCCGTCGCGGTCGTCCTACCCGTCTCTTTCCCGTTGGTCTTCCGTCAATAATTTTACGCACGGCCCTATCGTTGTCCATTCGTGCCACATGTCCAACCCATCTCAATCTTCACGACTTGATTACTCTCACTATTGTGGGTTGCAGTATAGCTCTTCCAATTCGTGATTGTGGAATCTTCGCCATTGTCCTGAATGCCTTCAGGATCGATGATCAGATTACCCACTTTATCCAAGAACTAAGTGTAGCGTAGTGTGTACCGCGTCATACTGCGGATTATTGGTAGATCTTCCGCGCCTGGTGCGGACCTCGCTCTTTACTTTTCTCTATTTCACAGAAAAGGATTTTTTCCCAGGCACTTTTCTTTTGTCTGTGAAGTATTTTTTTCTGATCTGAGCTTTTTGTATTTCTCCCCGCTTACCCGCGTCGTATGAGACTGCTGCATTGCCCGGTATGCAGCATTCTTAGGTTCTATCGATAGTTTTCATTCATCATCAAACCAATCGCTCCAACCACTACGACTACTGCCTAAGATGGAGTCGGCAGTACTGAGACAATATTCTTAAGGCGTGTCCATTTTTCCTCTACGCTCGGAATGTCGGCCCCAGGACCTATTCTGCCTCCATTGAGCTCTTCAAGGGGCGAATCTTAATGCATTACCAAAGGTGTTACCGGCGTTCTCATTGCCGTGTTGATTAGAACCAGATCCGCGGATGCAATACATCTCCGTAAGGCAATCCGCGCTCGGAAAACTATACCAACAAGATAGTGATCCCAGTCGGAGTTGGCACCTCGGCACGTTTGTACCGTCATCAGGCTCGAGGAGTGGCGGTGATATATCAACACGTGGTCAATTTGGTTGCGAGTGGCTCCATTAGGCGATACCCAGGTGGCTTTGTGGATGTCTTTACGCGGAAACCTGGTACTCGCAACGACCAAGTTCTTTTATGCTGCCAGTTCGATGACTCGTAGTCCATTGTCATTAGTGTTCTCACGCAAACTATGGGATCCTGTGTATTGCCTGAAAACCTGCTCACGACCTATTTTCGCATTCAAATCACCAAGAACGATTTTCACATCGTATCTTGGGCAGACAATGAGGGCCCGTTCGACGTTCTCGTAGAATCCTTCTTTTTCGTCATCAGGGATTCCTCTGTAGGCCCATGAACGTTTATGAGGCTTATGTTCTTAAACTTGCCTCGCACACTTATATACAATGATGCTAAATAAAATTTCAGTTGCTCAGGGGCACCACATGTTTACTGACCGATATTATACTAGTTACATATTAGCTAATGAATTACATAAACTGAAGTGTCATTTGACCGGGATATATTTACATATATCTCTTCATGTGGGCTTTTAAAAGGATCAATTCCCGGCACTTTTTGACAGAATGTAGATCGCGTGACTCTATACACAGGTTCCGACTATTTATTTATTTTTTCAAGGTTGCACTACAGCTTTCAGTGTCAAATAAACTATCTGCAAATATATATATACATGCAAAACCGACGCATTTTTCTTTGAATTTAATCGTTCTGTCTACCTGGGACCCTATTTGCTTTGTATTATGGTTGGTGTCAGAGAAAGGAAAGTAAGCTCACAAGTACCTCGAAATATTTCGCTTTTATAGCATCATGCGTTTCTTGTTAACATTCGAACGTGAAGCGTCATGAGTTCAATCTAAATTGCTCTACTCTGCACAGTGAGTATTACTCCCCACCATTCCATAGATGGTCCGAGGTGTATCTGTGGCGACCCCAACACACACAAACACGAACATGCGGTAAAGAACGCAGCACCAAAAGAGAATTTTTTTTATTTTACTTCTCCCAGGAAAGGCGAAGCTATAGCGCTGAGATGGTTTTTATTTTCTCGGCCGGGTTCATCAGCCAAACTTCGAATGATGCTCAAGCATTTCGCCCAACCATTTCACGAAGCCTATAGCTTAATGAGGTGGTTTGTCACCGGGCGGGTGGGCTTTTGGACCTTGCCTTTCACTCAGTAATTGTGCTGAACTCCAAAATAGCTAGAGTCGTCAGTTGAACCTAGGTTTGCACAATCAAACGCAAACTACAACCTCGGTACCAACTCAGCCACTGAGGCGACATAATCGAAGAAGAAATCAGTAGAACTATATCATCATCATCGGCACTACAACCGGGAACCGGTCTTGGCCTTATTTAGCAAGTCCTGAGGCTTGTTAAATTTTCCATAATGGTTTGTTTTTTCGGATAAGGTCATTAGTCTTGCGCCAGAGGCTCCCCGACGGGGAATGGAACCCCGGTCTCCCGCGTGTCAGACGGGTATACTAACCACTATACTAGCGAGGAGCCCAGTAGAACTATATGAGAACATTAAACTTAGCAATCCATGGGGTAAGTAGCGGATTGAAACATTCTCATGTACTCGCGGTCGTGGTCTAAAGTGTTGATGCTTTGGTTCTAACCTTTTCATAGCATGAATTGGAAACACGTTTTCCACTTTGCCACAACACGCTATACACTGACCGAGAAGAATCTGCGAGTCACTATCTCCCATCAAGTTTGAACCCAGGACTGGAAAAAGCAAGACCGGCGTTACCAGAGCATGAGTAAGACGGTTGAGAGAGGCAGAGGAGCACAAGTAAGTCCAAATCCCCCGATATTATATAATGAGCAAATCGTGGTTCCGGGTATACGCTCGTACCAATAATATTTTGTCGAGTTATAACACAATGGTCAACACCTTATAAAGTTTGCCAAACCCAGAATCATTTGACCAACCTCCGAAACAATCACCCCGGGCCCGGTACTTGTCATTTTATTGTCCAAGTTCGTGTAGGAAAGTTTAAAGATGTCATGCACAAACGTCAAGCAAACGTGACAATGAACAAGCAGAAAGACCATATTGTGGATTTGCTAATTCAAAATATTTATAAAGCTGTTACGGATAACTGGCTTAACTCCGGATATATTCTAACGCCCTACCCCACAGACAAAACTTTCAAATTGCATACATTACCTATTCACGTATTTTAAAGTCCATGAATAGATGGAGAAATTGAATTACCCTTAGGACAAGTATACGCCTTGTAAATTGTGGCCAGGTTAGACGGGTAGAAAAGCCATCAAATATATGATCGTTCCAATTAGGAGTCGAATTAACTCGAGTGCTAAGTATAGATAGCCACCTTGACTTCAACGATACTAGTGTCATTCGTCACTTGTGTGTTTACACTGTGATTTGTCTTTGACGACTACGGGGAGCAATGGATTTTAGAGGCATTCAATATGATTCGGTTCAATAAGCACCATGGTAGTAATGTATGCGCACACGATTCAAGATTGGAGTTCAATGAATTGACCTTACCCTGTTTTTTGATAATAAATTCAAGGAATTTGGTCTAGCATGTTAGAATGAGCACGAAAATCTCAACATGGTGTCACCGGTAAACGCGTCGAATGGGTTGTAAGTAATGGACAAGAGATAAAAATGGAGAATAGTGATCGTATGAAGACATAGGGATGCATGACATAACTTGAAGCCATCATGCGGAAGTGAATGGGAAATTGAAGCACATAGGAAGGAAGAATTATTATCAATCAATGTCTTCAGATATTATATCACAAGAAAAAGTCAAACCTTCAATCTACAAATTTCAACACCATTGACCCACCAAAGAGCATTTAGTACTATTTACCGATAAACGGATTATCACAACGTATCGCTCAACGTCTTCAGATATCGATGGTGTAGCGCAAGAGGGGCCAATCTGCAAGTAAAACTTTATGCAGATTGACCATTTTTGCGCTACACCATCGATATTATATCACAAGAAAAGGTCAAACCTTCAACCTACAAATTTCAACATCATTAACCCACAAAAGACCATTTAGTACTATTTACCGAAAAGTAAATTATCGCAATGTTTTCACCTGTCCAGCATATTGTTGTGTCCTACATTGCAAAAGTTAAGCACTTAAAATGGTGGGGTAGGAGTTGAATAAGCTAAAAGACGCAACACTTCAGTACACTACATTTGTTTTACCAACTTTGAAAGTGTAGTTCTTATATTTTTAGTGCATTTTTTGATGTGACTGTGATGAATGCGGAAATGGCACTATGATATCAAGTCACAAATACAATATCCTTCTAATATATACAATCATTTCTTCCGGGCAACAAACAAAAAAAAAAAAAAAAAAAAAAAAAAAAAAAAAAAAAACATTGCATGGCTGGAAATCGAAAAAAGTTCTTCCAGCGACAAAATACTTTTTGCCTTCCACTCGGATTTCACCTTGACATCAGCAAATTTGTTGATTCATCACATGTGAATATGATAAAGAGTCCCCACCAGTATATAAACAAAGTAGAAACAGCTGCCCACTGAGCATGTGCATAACACCTCCGTCTACAGTTTTTAAACAGATGACTACCGAGCATATGAGTAATATTTATAGAGAGGTGTTTGTCTTGGATAGTTGGTGTGGAAGTTAGAATTTAAAAAGTAACTGTCGAATTAAATGGAACAAACTGTGAAAGTACGAAAGCAATCAGATGCAATCTGTAGGAATAAAATAGAAGAGCGAGCATATCTTCGGTGCAGTGTCTATTAAGGAACTGACTCAGTTTAGAAGTTTAGAGTTAGAGTTAGTAGAGAATATTAAAAATTAAGTACAAATGAGATTTTTGAAGTCATTAGACCAAGTTCCTGTTGTTGATCAGGAGATTGGCAGGCGATAGCTCGCATGAGGTGAAGCTCTCTAGATTTCTACAATCATGTTTACTAATTTCAAGTGGAATATGAACTTATATAAACTTTTTACTACACGTTACCATAGAAACAAAGTAACAAAAATGGCTAAACATAAAAACCTAAAAGAAAAACGTAGAAAAAGAATACAATTATACCTTCATCAGTTGGCTTATTAAGATCTTCAATGTCCTGCTTTACAGATCCCCAATTGTGAGCACCTGCTCCATCACGTTTGTCAACAGCTTTAACTCCAGTCTTATCGGAACCAGATTGACGATCAAATTCACGTTTTCCTCCACGAATATTACCATCGAGTCCTCCACGATTGCGTGGTGGGCCGCCATTGCGTTGATCATTGTTCCAACGTTTACGCTGTTGCTGAGGGTGTTGATTATCATTATTTAAATCGCCAAAACCACCAGTAGTAGATCCAGGTACAAAATTTTCACGATTCCGACGGTTGTTACGTTGTTCCCGGGTCTCACCATTTTGTTGCTTGTAATTGTTATTATTATTATTGCGGCCAGTCGTTGATAGTGCTGAAAAAAACAAAGGTACATTCGTTAAATCCAGAAACTTCTTATTTGTGGTTAATTTTAAACGTAATAAGTATAAAGGGTTGATAATCCATCCAAACGGTTGTTCTTAGTATTAAAAAAGAATAATAAACGATACTGTAACGGAAACTACCTACTTTCTTCATCTTCCTGAAAATTAACTAAATAAGAGGCAATCAACACCAAGGTAGTCTTTATGACTACCTTGGTGTTGGTTGCCTCTTATTTAGTTAATTTAATTGAACTAATTGAACAAGGCTAATAACCTTGCCCGTAAAAATAAATTATTATGGAAAATTTAACAAGTCTCGAAACTTGCTAAATAAGGCCAAGACCAGATCCCGGTTGTAGTGCCGATGATGATGATAATGATGGTAATTGAGCTTTATGTTCATAAGAATTTCTGTAAATTAGTATTGAAAAGCTGTGATGAGACATAGCGTATGTGACAATTAATTTTCTTATTACGTATCGATGGTGTTTTTTTTTCTTTTTTTTCACGAAAGGCGAACCTATAGCGCTGAGTCAGCGACCTGAGATGCTATTTTTTCTCGACCGGTTCCATCAGCCAAGCTCCGAAAGATACTCAAGGATTTCTCCCAACCATTTCACGAAGCCTATAGCTTAATGGGGTGGTATTCATATTTGGCTGGGCTTTGGGACCCTACATACCACTCAGTGCTATGCTAGAAATACAAGAATAACCAAGCAGGGTTCTTAGATGAATTACTGGGGTCACTACCCATATTTCTAGCGTTGGCAACACTGACTGTTGTCACAAGGTGCAATCTGACGTTTCCATTGGAAAGTTTGACATTTCTTTGCATAAACGTACTCTTCACGTTTTAACTCACAGTCGCTAATTCTTTTCTTTACAGCGACTTGATAAATTCCGTTCGGTCAACAACAACAAAAGGGAAATAACTTAAACATTTTCGTCAGACTATTTTTAAAACATTCGATGTGGGTCATTAAGACAAGATGCATCGATGAACTTAATTCTTTATATGGTGATGAAGCACCATCCATCCTACAGTACTGTGAAAAGTTGGGACAACGAATTCGCTCCAGAGTGAATTTCGTGATCATAGGACGGTATATTCTGAATGGTACACAAACTTTGAAAAATTAGGAAGAACCAACCGCCAATAACGAATCATTCTTCATCTTGATAATGCCTATTTAAGGGCCGAAAACATTGAATTATTGAGTCACCCGGTGTATAGTTCTGATTTGACACCCAAGGACTTCTTTTTATTTCCGCATATTAAAAATCAACGATTTTCGACGCCCGAAAAAGCTCCAATATGCGCGTATTGGATGTACCCATGTAGCGTTCTACGAATGCACAATTCCGCGCAGGTAAGGTCCTACCTTCAAAGAACGTACTTACCTGAGAGCGTGGCACGCGCCCACAGACGCGTGCCCTGAAGTCCCACCATTGGGCCTGCAACTCGCAGCCAACTCGCAGCCAACGTTGAGACCGACACCAGGAACATCTCATTGAACCGGCAATTCCGACATTCGGTACAAAGAATTACCAGCATCAAAGAATGAGCCGATCAACGGATGGACGTGCGGGTAATCTGATACAAAGACCACCCAAACCCATCGATACAATAATGTATGTTGGTCATCCGCTACCAGATTCCTGGGAAACGCAAATATCTCAACGAGATAATTCAAATAATGCATGAGGTTTGAAACCTACAAACGATCTGTCCCGGTCCCTTCTGAATTTCACACCCTCAGAAGGATCTAATGGATTTCGGTGTGTTTACACCAAAGCAAATAAACCTACGGACTATAGGTCCTAACAATCATCTCCGTTCTGCGCGCCAGATGTGCCGCGCAAACAGAAAACCGTGAGATTGAGATGCTATCACCACCACCGAGGGCGATGATGATGTATGTGTGATCTCTTGTAGGCATCCAAATTACCCCTGGGAACTAATAACATGCTGCTAACAGAGATTCGGAAATTCTGTTAGCAGAAGTAAGGAGAAAAGTTGTCTGCACAGATACAGATGGACAATCTGTATCGGGGTATTTTGTGGGGAGTCAGATTTCAATCGTCAACGGGACGAGAGGTATAGGAAAGTTAATCGAGAAGGTCGCGTCGTACGTATATTAAAACATTAACTCCGTAACTTGTGTTTCTTTCGTGTTTCTTAACTGCAATTGCAACAATCATAAACCATTGGTGTTTACGTGTTAACTCCGTAACGAATGTTCTCTCGTGAACTTCAAAAGTAACGATCGCTAAAAAAAATCGACACGGACTAGTAAGATCCTGTGGAGTTAGAAAACTTAAAACAAAATTTAAATTGTGTAACATATAAACAATAAGTGTTATTAAAAAAATAAAAAGATTAAATGCAAAACGATCTTCGTATTTCATTGTGCTGTTCGCTCCGTGCGATTCTCACCTTCTTACAAACAGTGTTCGGCGGAACACTAGGACAACCTAAAGGACAAAAACATCCGCCAAACCCTCAATCGAAGTGGAAAAAGTGTTTCAAAAATTCGATCCGTCGTATAGCTGCGGTTTGGCATCCATTGACTTGCTCTTATTCCCACACATTAAAAATAAATTATTTTCGATGTCCGAATAACATAGGTTGCTGATACATTCAAAGCACGGGCGATGGGAGCGAACATACAGGACAAAGTCTCTGCTTTCAACCCAGCGAAGACCAGGACGATTCTTGTCCCTGTTCAATCCAAGTTGACATGCAGTCTCCACGTGACACCCCCGGATAGCTACTTTGGCAATCGCCAAGTAGTGAACCAATGCATGCAGCGAGATCCTGAGAAATGTTGGCGCAAGACTAATGACCTTGCCCAGACAAAATAAATCATTATGGAAAATTTAACAAGCCTCAGGACTTGCTAAATAAGGCCAAACACCGGTTCCCGGTTGTAGGGCCGATGATGATGATGATGATGATATACAATTTGGAATATGCAACAATTAGATCGACTAAAAAATCGATTTTTTTCTCTTTTACCTCAAAGTTAGGAAATTTCCCATAGAAAAGGCTTGTACAACTTGCAAAACGAAATTCGACCTCCTTCTATGTTTTTCCGACAATTTTAGAAAGTGTCTTTTACAGCGCGCAGCAGGTATACTGGAGCGGACGGTGAAAGAGACCCTTTCTTTATTGTATTTTATTCTACAATACCCAGAAGCGGACTTGTATACCGACTATGTTATGTGCACGTCTATATATATATATATTTATAAGTATTAGAAAACGCCTGTAGAGCGAGCGCGTAAAGTAGCGCTTAAAAAGCTGTTTTTGTCTTCCATGTCCGCGTAAAAGAAGAAAGTCAGCGAGGAAAATCTTTCAAAATGGTACGGATATCACGAAGGAAACTGTGCGCAAAACCGTGCAGGATCTGTCTAGAAGATGGAGATGGACTGCCTTCTCGAAATGTTCAAGGAGTCCGAGGAGAAATTTGGAATCAGGTATGACACATATATTGGTGATGAAGACTCAAAAACGTTCAAAGCTATTACTTGATGCGGCACCATACGCAGAAGACTTTGTTATAACGAAAAATGAGTGCATTGCACATGTTCAAAATATAATGGGCAATCGCCTCCGAAATGTAAAACAAAAACCGAAAAACTTGGCGGCAAAGGGGAGCTTACCGATGCTCTCAATGCGGCGTAACATTGACAGCGTTAAAAATATGAAAAACGATATTTTCATGACTTCCTACCACATGTGCTCGACCGACGAAAATCCCACGCATTCATACTGCCCGGAAGGGGAGGACAGTTGGTGTCATTGGAAAAAAGCAGAAGCGACGAAAGCGATGAAACTTATACCGTATCCTCCTCCTTTGCATCCAGATGTACTTATCAAAGAACGACCTACTGCAACGCTGTTTGGGTGGTCATACACAAAATGCGATTGAGAGTTTTAACAGTACAATTTGGGGCTTGGCTCCAAAACACCTAACACTGCGGTGTTAAAATGGTTGAGATTTCAGCGCTCATCGCAGCTGGAGTATTCAATGAAGGATTCTCACCCATTTCAAGCGTAATGAATGCCATGGACATCATCAGCCTGGAGAGTTTATATTTCGCGTGATTGAAAGATTCGAGTCGGAAACAGATGCAAGAGACGAATACCTCTTTAAGCAGCAAAGAAACCCGTAAAGCTCACAAAGAGCTTCAACAACAAAACAATGAACTCTACGAACAAATTGAAGGTCTCTTGTACGGTCCTGGGATCGTTGATTAAGGTCTAAGTACCATTTTTAGATGGTCCAAACTTCAAATGCGTTTTTCTCGAAACTACATTTTCCAACTTTACGACCACGATTACTCAAAAACAACTCGATCGATTTGGCTGAAACTTTTGAGGATATCTTCTTTATATTAGTGGCTTGTCTGTACACCTAAATGGTGTGGCCTGCATAATAGGTATTAATACCCAAAATTTCGATCGACTCCAATCTGGGGAAAATAAATTGTTTTTTTTTACACAACCGCGCACACAAAAGAGGATTTTGGAGTATCCTTAAATGTCAGAGCGCAGTGCGAGCGGAAGGAGAGGAAGTGGCTAAGGAAAGGAGGTATCGATGTACACTGGTCCTAAATACCTGATATTACAAGGACTAGGAAACACATGATCAGGTAGAGTATTCCACATTCGTGTGGTTCGGCGAAAGAATGACTCTCTAGGTTTATTTGTGCGCCTTAAGTTTACTTTCAACGTGAATTGATGCGCATTGTCAGATTGACGGGTATCGCTGGAAAATGTCTGAGGAGGCGGAACACATCCAGGAAGTTCAGTTGAGCAACGACGTTGCGCTTATGTTCTAACGACGGAATTAAAGTTCGCTTGAAAAGCAGCATGCAAACGGCAGAAGAGGTGGGCCTAGAAATAAATGAAGACAAAACAAAATACATGATTACGGCGAGAGCAGGTGGATCTCAGAGAACACATATAAACGTCAGAGGTAAGATATTTGAAAAAGTTGAAGAATTTAAATATCTGGGAACGATACTGACGGCCAGTAACGAAATGTCGAAGGAAATTAACAAGAGACTGCATTCCGACAACGCTAGTTGGCACGCAGTAAGTAAACTGCTGAAATCCAGACTGCTATCACGTAACATAAAGCTCCGTGTCTATAGAACAATAATCATGCCGATTGTTCTATATGGATGCGAAACATGGGCTCTCACAAAACGGGAAGAAAACAAATTCCGCGTATTCGAGAATAAAGTTTTAAGGGGCATCTTTGGAGGTAAATATGACGACGAGGCAGGACAATGGAGGAAACTCCATAACCACGAATTGTAAGAGCTATACCGCAAACCTACAATAGTGAGAGTAATCAAGTCGCGAAGATTAAGATGGGCCGGACACGTGGCGCGAATGGGGAACGATAGGACCGTGCATAGAATTCTTGACGGTAGACCAACGGGAAAGACTAGCAGGACGGCCGCGACTGAGATGGGAGGACAATGTTAGGTTTGACCTTGAGGAGATCGGATCGAATGGTCAAGCGTGGAGGAGAGTGCCTAGGACAAGGAACGATGGCGAAGCCGAGTCGGTGAGGTCATGAACTTCCGGGTTCCTACAGGCCAATAAATAATAATAATAATAATAAATAATTTTTTTTTTTTTTTTTATTAGACTTCTCTCGGGAGAGGCGAACCTATAGCGCCGAGTGGGCGCCCCGAGATGCCATCAAATAACTGTTGCAGTTCTTTTTGAACAGTTCCAGAAAAGCAGGGACAAAAAAATGTCTTGTATTTTGTACCAATGTCATCATACACGAGGTATGATCATAAAGTAATTGCATTTTTTTAATTTTGTGGGTCCAGGTTTATAAAACAAAAAAAAAAAAAAATGTTGGTACACATCTTGCTGACGTATGTTGACATTTGCAGCCATTTTGACTGTTTACTTTATTCTTGACCGTAGAAAAGGTTATACGTGTTTTGGTGTGCTCGACTGTTTTTTTACTTTCTCTCATATCTACTATCTGATTATTTTTGTAAAAAACAAAACCATTATTCTTCTTCAGCTACCGTATTCGACGGAGAAGGGCCTCTTAACACTTCGATTGCCACGTTGGTCATATATAACCGACCAAAGTTTCTCCTGTGACGCCATGGTGGTCATTGATGACCGAAGCGGAATAATAAAAATACTCTCGTGGCGTCCCGAGCAAAATAAATGATTTCGGTGTGTTAACTTCCTTCTGTTCTTGAGTTTGATAGAATTATAAGAGGACGACGTTTTTCTACTATTGATGACATGAAAACAGAGAATCTCTAAGTGATAATGATGGAAGGGGTTCTAAAAATGCTTCCAAACTTGGAACGCTGACACATGTGTATTATGATCTAAAGGGGATTTGTACGCCGAAGGGCATAAGAAAAAAATGATATTGTATAATTTAGAGTGATTGCGAAGAGCCAGTAAGTTAATGTAAGAATGATACGTATAAAATAATATTTAGCATTTAGTCTTAGGTAAAACCTGTAATTGTATTGGAAATAAACGTGGATTTAAAACCAAAACTATAATACCTTCACGATAATATGGCTCATTCAACCAGACTTTCAAGCACATATTGATGGCGTGCAATTTGACATTATGAAACAGTATGTTAAGCTGAATAAATGTGGGTTTTGCCCTCATCAATTTTTGTCGCCTATTTAGAAAAAGAAAAACTATTACAAGTCCTTTAAAACAAAATTGTTAGAACAAATGTCTACAATCAGAATTTTCATCAATTCAATTCTCGCCTTAATTCTGAGAGGTTAAGAGCACGAAATTGATGGATATAAGAATCAGATCGCCTCACAATACCCTACATCAGGGATGAGCAAAACGCGGCCTACGGGCCGCTTGCGGCCCGTTAAACGTGTTTATGCGGCCCGCTAAGCATTTCTAAAATTGAATTTATTTTATAGACTTGCGAAAATTAATTATAAACAGAAGCAATTTTTTGTGATGAGTTACTTGTCAGCGACTTGTTAAAACATGCAATACGAACGCGCCGCGTCTGTGCTTGTTTGTGTTTGCTTCTGTCACACAATCAGTCAGACTGGTAAGCTGTTAACTAGCCATTTTAGCAATTCTTGTGATTCTTGAAAGGCGTGAGTGCAATATTATTGTCAAAAAGGTAATATTAGAGTTTTTTCATTAAAAATTAAGTTTTACTACATTTGTTTTAACTTTCAAATTTTTAACCTATACTAGCATGTCGGAAAACCAAACAAAAAAACGGAAGGTTGCGGCTGAGCACAGGCATTTCCAAGAAAAGTGGAAATTCGATCATTTTTTCACTTTCTTTAGAGATAAAGCTGTATGCTTAATATACTCAGAGACTGTGTCAACATTAAAAGAATATAACATAAAAACGCATTACGATACAAAACATGAACAACAATATAAAAACTTAACAGGTCAACTAAGGATAGATAAGTTTAATCAAATGGAGAAAACCGTGGGAAAACAACGGGCTATTTTTAAAAATCAAGCTATTTTATCAAATACGGCAGTAAAGGCTAGTTTTGTTGTCAGTCAAATACTAGCAAAAAAAAATGAAACCCTTTGCGAATGGAGAGATGATAAAAGAATGTCTGACTGCTGTTGCAGAAATTGCATTTCCTGATAAAATAAATATTATTTCAAACATTAGTTTATCAAGATTCACCATTGCAAGGAGAATTAAACACTTGTCCGAGAGCATAGCAACAACGCTTCGTGAACGCATTGCAAAATTCGAATACTGTTCTTTGGCACTTGATGAGAGTTGTGATATTAGCGATACAGCTGGCTATATTTTTACGTGGTATTGACACTAAATTTAATATCACCGAAGAATTGTGTTCACTAATTCGAATGGAAGGGACTACAACCGGTAAAGACCGATGAACTAAAGTCTGTGTTGGAAAATTTTCAATTTTTTTAGGAAAGATTATTGGTATATCGACAGATGGAGCACGACCAATGACGAGCATAGAGGTAGGAGTATCGGAAAGGGTATTTCAAGACATTAAGAAGGTGACAGGAAGGGAAATATTCATTAACCACTGCATAATTCCCCAGGAAAATTTGTGTGCGAAAAGATTGAGTTTGCCAAATGTCACAGTACCAATAATTAAACTAATCAATTTTATAAAGTCGCGCGCGTTAAATCACCGTGAATTTAAAGAATTTCTGAAAGATTTAGAAACTGAATATGGAGACGTGGTTTTTAATACCGAAGTACGTTGGCTTAGTAGAGGTGCAATGCTAAAAAGAGTATACAACTTTCTTCCTTTCCTCATTTTGGTAATAAAGAATGGATAAGTGATTTTGGGTTTCTTATCGACATGACTCAGCATCTCAATGATCTTAATGTGGAACTTCAAGGCAAAGGACAGTTTATTAACAATTTGTATGATAAAATTCGGGGCTTTGAGCGCAAATTAAAATTGTGGAAACAATATCTTTTGCAGAATAATGTGTCTCACTTCTCACATTTAGAAAAAGAAAACGTTACTACTTCTCAAAAATACGCACAATATATAGACATTTTAATCAACGAACTTCAATTACGATTCCAAATGTTCAAAGCTGAGAAGACAGCGGTTTCCATGAAGTTGTTTTCCTTGCCATTTAATATCGATGTGGATACAGTTCCCGAAGACTTTCAAATGGAAGTGATTGACATGCAGACTAATACCGAATTAAAAAATGTATTTTTCTCAGTAAACATCGAAAATTTTTATAAAGCTATGTGAGCCCTGCGAAATGTCCGCTTATGACGAAAAATGCAAAGCAAATGATGTCTCTGTTCGAAAGTACATATGTTTGCGAACAATTATTTTCAACCATTAAATTAATCAAGAATGATCACCGATCAAGACTGGGTGATGCACGATTAGAAAGCTGCGTGCGTGTAGCTACCTCATCGATTCCGGCTGATATTGATCAGCTTGTATCGAAAAAATAGTGCCAAATTTCTCATTAAAAATTTCAAGTAAATTTATTTTTACGGGCAAGGTTATTAGCCTTGCTACGAATTTCTATACATCCTATAGTTGATAAAACACTGGAATTAGTAGTGGCGCATACAATTCAAAGCTACTACACTAGCAAGCTTCTCACAGAATTCGCAAATCTTATCAGTACGAATCTCAATAAAAGCTACAAATAATATTTTTATCTTCATTGACTTCAAAAAAGCTTTGATACATTAAGGTTCGCACAACTCTTTGAGATGCTGGAAAAATAGGGATACGAGGTAATATTATAGGTTGGTTTAGAAGCTTTTGGCGTTTCTAACAGATACACACACAATATACAAGCAAATAGTGAACACCAAAAGAAAATCGAATAAGAAAATGCATCAGCCGTACACCAAGCAATAACATAGCAATTCCACATCAGTTGAATGTACTTGTGGTGCAAATCTAATAACCTTGCTCGGAAAAACAAATTATTATGGACAATTGAACAAGTCTCTGATAAGGACTGGATACCGGTGGAGAGACTTGCTAAATAACGCCAAGACCGGATCCCGGTTGTAGTGCCGATGATGATGATGATGATGATGATGAATGTACTTGAGTTTAGAATTCGAATTCTTCGAATAAGCAAAGCATCAGAGCCGCATACGTGATAACATAACAATTCCACATCAGTTGAGTGTACTTAAGTTTAGAAATCGTACACACGGCAGTGGCCTGATGTGTTGGGCAGTGGTTCAATCTTTTAGTGATTCTAATCGTCATAGCGTCATTTCGAATCACACGTTCTTCACTATCATCGCAAACGCTATAAGGCCATTAAAGCTAAGGTAAGACTGAAGAAAAACATTTTGAACTGGCCAAAGAAGCTCTTTCGGCAAGGACCCAATGGATAAAATCCTACAACGAATAATGGTCAATTTCGTCGACTTCAATGCAACGAAGACGCCGCTTACAACGGTTACAAGAAAAAGTGGATCACAAGTTCCACAGCTCATGATGAATGATCAGGTCATTAAATCTAAGGTGAGACTGAAGAAAATAAACATTTTGAACTGGCCAGGAAGCTCTTTCGGTATCGACCCGGTGGACAAAATCCTACAACGAATAAAGATCAATTTCGTCCACTTCAATGCAACGAAGACGCCATATACAACGTTTACAAGGAAAAGCGGATCATAAGTTCCACAGCTCATGATGAATGGTCAGGTCATTAAATCTAAGGTAAGACTACTACTACTACTACTATTTATTGGCATGTAGGAACCCGGAAGTTCATGACCTCACCAACTCGGCTCCGACATCGTTCCCTGTCCTGTGCACTCTCCTTCCACGCTTGACCAGCCAATCCGATCTCCTCAAGGTCAAACCTAACATTGTCCTCCCATCTCAGTCGCGGCCGCCCTGCTAGCCCCTTTCTCGTTGGCCTACCGTCAAGATTTCTACGCACGGTCTTATCGTTGCCCAGTGGCGCCACATGTCCGGCCCATCTTAATCTTCGCGACTGAAGGTAAGACTGAAGAAAATAAACATTTCGAACTGCCCAGGAAGAAAGCTCTTTCGGTATGGACCCGGTGGATAAAATCCTACAACGAATATAGGTCAATTTCGTCGACTTCAATGCAACGAAGACAACGTTTATATACAACGTTTACAAGGAAAAGTGGATCATCAGTTCCACAGCCCATGATGAATGTCCAGGCCCTCGAATCTGAGGAAAGCTTGAAATTGCTCGACAACACAATCTGTGGGAATATAGCGTTGCATCAACACGTGTCAAATATCACCAAGTCCGCCTCCAGAAAATCGAGTTGTAGCCTTATAGCCAAGAAATATTTTGCGTACGATTTTTTTCTTATTGAAATGCCATTTACTTTTTTTATGATGTGACAAATTGGAAACCAGAAAAACAAGATCGGAATTGAGGATAGAAAAGGGAGGGAGGAAAACAAAACAGAAATTAAGAAATAATACGGACAAATGACCTTAGTTCTGCAAGACAACTCCTCGGTACCAGGGGAATATCTTAATATTGGCCCATCCTCATACTATATAATACCGCTGGATCAAACGTGAACTCATAAACAATAATCAATGTACCAAGTCAAAAACGATGTGGACAATTAAAATATTGTGACGCATATGACAATCAGTACTAGAATATTCGAGAAAGTCCGAAACAAAGTACTAGAATATTCTATAAAGTACTGGAAAACTGGAGACTATGAACAGTAGAACATTCAAGGCTATGGAACGGACGGAAACGAAACGCCGAATCAGAATGAGTAAACGGTATAAATACGTCGCACACAGATCATGGAGAGGAGTAATAAGTAAGAAAGTGAAGCAAGCGAGAAGAAAAAGAAGTGAGAAGTAAGCACTCAAAGACGCGATAAGTCAAGAAATCTTTAAGTGTACAGTAAAAGTAACGGTTGTTATTAACGGACTAATAAAGTGTTACATTAATTCAAAACCAATTTAACGGCTCTTATTTATTAAAAATAATTAATCCAGCGAACCCTAAGCTCGCTACAATATGTAACTTATATAGTATGTTTTATACATTTATTGTCAATCTCAAAGAAATATGTTTGGTTAAAATCGGATCTAATTTTGACAACATCCACCATGAAACTAGGCAAAACTGAAAAGTGACGGACGAAATTGAAAGGCCATAACTACCAAATTAGAGAGGATATGAGAACGCAACACTATCAGGACACACTGCAATGATGATAAATACCTCGACAGTTCAGAGTAATACGTGGCTGATTTCGTAGAGTTTGCGACGTGCGTGCTTTTAGTTTCAACTGAAATATTTTCACCAATGTAGCAAGTTACGGAATCTATAAAATCAGGAGAATTTAACGCTGCATAAATGGATGCTTTCATTTTTGCAGTTTAACCATTGTGGCAAGTTACGAAATCTGTAAAAATGATTACAATTTGATAGCATGGACAGATGCTTTTTTCTTCTTTTAACAATTCCAGAAATTCATCAATTTCGAAGAATATGTTTCTTACCCAGCTGTGGCCGTGACACAATTGCTAGTTGAAGATACTTTCCACTGTATACTCTATTTACTGAGGAAACTCTGAGCCTTCGGGTGAATATAAAGTGAAAAATATTAAATAGTTGGTAGAAATCACGACAAACAAGCAATTATTCTTACGTGGATTAAAGTCACGGCTCTTTACTATTGCGCCAAATCTCTGTTTTACATCGACTGTCAAAAATGCAATAAGCATTCAAAATGGCTGCTGGTGTTAATATGTCAGGAATTTGTGTTAAAGATATTTTAATGTATATATATATATATTTTTTTTTTTTTTTTTGCAAATTTGATTTATAAGCTCGTGAAATTGAAAAATTATTTGATCAGAATACGCACTTCCCACCAAATCCTCTCTAATTGCAAAACAACCTCGCGAAAAATAGAGATAAGGTGAGTGCTACTTTTACTGCTGTCAATTCTTTCATCCTTTTGTCGATAAAGTGGTTCTGATATGCATGTAACAATGTATAATTAAGTTCAATTGAATTTCTTTTTATAATTGTAATGTGCACACCCAAAAGGGATTATTTTAGCCTTAAAAAATCAAACGATACACGACATGAATGAAAGATAGTGTAAATAGCTAACATATGTTAAAAAAAAGTAGCAGCCTACATTTGTCCCCGTAAAGTTGTGACAAATTATTGGAAACGTCATCAGTGGCGTTACAATTATTATTATTATTATTATTTATTGGCCTGTAGGAACCCGGAAGTTCATGACCTCACCGACTCGGCTTCGCCATCGCTCCCTGTCCTGGGCACTCTCCTTCCACGCTTGACCATTCGATCCGATCTCCTCAAGGTCAAACCTAACATTGTCCTCCCATCTCAGTCGCGGCTGTCCTGCTAGTCTCTTTCCCGTTGGTCTACCGTCAATAATTCTATGCACGGTCCTATCGTTCCCCATTCGCGCCACGTGTCCGGCCCATCTTAATCTTCGCGACTTGATTACTCTCACTATTGTAGGTTTGCGATATAGCTCTTCCAATTCGTGGTTATGGAGTCTCCTCCATTGTCCTGCCTCCTCGTCATATTTACCTCCAAAGATGCCCCTCAAAACTTTATTCTCGAATACGCGGAATTTGTTTTCTTCCCGTTTTGTGAGTGCCCATGTTTCGCATCCATATAGAACAATCGGCATGATTATGGTTCTATAGACACGGAGCTTTATGTTACGTGATAGCAGTCTGGATTTCAGCAGTTTACTTACTGCGTGCCAACTCGCGTTGCCGGAATGCAGTCTCTTGTTAATTTCCTTCGACATTGCGTTACTGGCCGTCAGTATCGTTCCCAGATATTTAAATTCTTTAACTTTTTCAAATATCTTACCTCTGACGTTTATATGTGTTATCTGAGATCCACCTGCTCTCGCCGTAATCATGTATTTTGTTTTGTCTTCATTTATTTCTAGGCCCACCTCTTCTGCCGCTTGCATGATGATTTCACAGTTTTTACTAACAGTCTCTAGATTATCGCCCAGAACGGCGATGTCATCCGCATATGCGAGCACTTGTGTGACCCCGTTCAGGGATGATCCGGCCATGTTGTCGTCTTGTACCTTTCTGATGACATACTCGAGCACAAGGTTAAAGAGACACGGTGATAGACCATCTCCCTGTTTTAGTCCGTCCCGGATTTCAAATGGTTCTGAGAGGTGGTTTTCTATTCTGACTCGCCCTTTGTTTTCGTTCATGCAAATTTGAATGAGGGCGGCATATTTTTTTGGGACTCCCAGCTCAACTAGAATATGGTAGTCTCTGCCTTGCGAATGAGTCGTAGGCTTTTTTTGAAGTCAACGAACAGTTGGTGAACCGTCTCTCCGTATTCCCACTTCTTTTCCAGCAGTTGTCTTATTGTGAACATTTGGTCGCTTGTTGAACGGTTCCTACGGAATCCACATTGGTAGTCTCCCAGTATCTCTTCTGCGTACGGTGTGATTCTCGCCAGAATGACATTTGTTAATATTTTGTATGCGGTTGGGAGCAATGATATTCCTCTGTAGTTTTCGCAGTCAGATCTGTCGCCTTTTTTGAAAATGGGGATGACTATTGAGGTTTTCCATTCTTCCGGAGTGACTTCCTTATCCCATATTGTTTGGATGAGCTGGTGGATCTTTCGAGCGGTTGCCTCTCCTCCATGCTTCACAAGCTCTGCCGGTATGCAGTCGACTCCGGGAGCCTTGTTGTTTTTCAATCGATTTATTGCGTCTACAACTTCGTTGAGAGACGGCTCTGGGATCTGAGGCTCGGCTGTATGTACGCTTGGTGCATTTATCTGTGGTTGATGAGTGCGTACATTGAGCAGGTTTTCAAAGTACTGCTTCCATCTTGTCACGACATTGTTTGTTTCTGTGACCAGACAGCCGTTTGCGTCTCGAATTATTTTGGCTCTTCCTCGGTAGCCATTTCTAATTGAATTTATGCCGACATACATACCCCTGATGTTCTTTGCCCTAGAATTTTCTAGGATATTTTCGATCCGAGTCTTCTCCCATTCGCGTTTTTTGCGTTTGAAGAGCCTCATTATCTCTCTCCGAATTGTCGCGTATCTTTCTGCGTTGACTTCATCATATCTTTCTAAGTGGATCACTCTGAGGCGTTTACGTTCTTCTATCTTCGCCCTGCACTCATCGTCAAACCAAGATTTGGACTTAATTGTTTTCTTAAATCCTAATACCTTTTGTGTTAGTTTAATTGTGTCTCTGATCGATGTCCATTTAGTGTTCACACTATTAGCTTCCTCTTCCTCACTGCTCACATTCTCTAGAATGCTAAATCTATTCGTTAGTTCGTCTTGATATTCAGCCCTTTTGCGTAGGTCAGTGGCGTTACAAGCCATATTGAATCAAAACCACAAATAAATCTCAGCTACCATAATTTGCCTTAGTGCAGCGGTAGACATGCTGGCAAGAATATTACGAGCTACGTGAATCAGGTACATTGGTGATTTTTTTTTTTTAGAAATGAGCATACTGGGAGGGTTTTTTATAACCTTTAGTTTTTTTAAACCAGGGTATATGAATATATATATATATATATATCGATAGTATATATATATATATATCGATAGTATATATATATATATATCGATAGTATATATATATATATATATATATATATATATCGATAGTATACTAGTTAGTATACCCGCCTGTCACGCGGGGGACCGGGGTTCGATTCCCCGTCGGGGAGCCTCTGGCGCAAGACTAATGACCTTGCCCAGAAAAAACAAATCATTATGGAAAATTTAACAAGCCTCAGGACTTGCTAAATAAGGCCAAGACCAGTTCCCGGTTGTAGTGCCGATGATGATGATGATATGAATATGATTATTAAGACGTTCACATCGCCAATCCTTATCATCGCCCTTGTCTTCTGCTTCGACTTTCGAGGGCACTGTGAAATCCTTTTTATACAGGTATGATGTAGGAAAAAAATGGTGGTGAAGTGCTTTTCAACTTAGGATCGATCACGAAGAAAATTTCTCACTTCTAATTATTATTCCAATGCTGCCAATCCCACGCCATAGTTGAATCCCATACCAGTAGTGCCTTTGTCAATTTCAACACTAATTTTGTCCTTTTCTCTGACAATTTTTCCGTTGTCTCGTGGCAAGTAAAGATCATGTTCCTATTAATAGTCCTTCTCTTTCACTATAAAAGGAATTATTTTTCTTTTTCTTCTATAATTTTTTCCTTGCGGAAAATACCTCTCTAAAGGATAGATTCTCATCTGAGAGCCTCAAAAAAATGTCATTTTCTTGAATTTTTTTCTCATAGAAGAAAATAAAGGCCTCAAAGTTGTTGTCACTTGTTTAATATATTCTAAAGTACAAAAACAATTTTTTTTTTTTAAATATAGTCACAATAATTGTTGACATGCCTTGTATTGTGACCGTCTCAAAAAAGATACCTTACCACTCTACCACTTGCAAAAATTATCAAAAATTAATAATCAAAGAATTTTCATAAACTATAGTATAGTCATGAGTTATCCATGAAAGTCGGAATTTAACAAAATGGCGGACATTTGAATTTTTAAATACGGGTTTTCACCATTTTTTCTCTCTTTAAAGTACTGTAAAAAAATTATGAACATACCATCTTGATTGTAGAAGAATTATGCACATCTTGATTCAAATTTACTTTGAAATAAAAACAGAAAATAGGCGATTCGTCAAGTATTTTTTGAGAAATCTTAGCCCAGTTTGAAAAACATGATTTTTCAGGAAACGCGATTAATGAGAAAGCATTAAAGAAATGCTAAACGAGGGTGGGGTGAAAAGTTTCCGGTCTGACCAACAGATGGCACCAGCAGGTCTAATTAAAAGGTTCAGGTTCTATAGTACTATGTCTCATTAGCTTGTATATACATTTTCAGGTCGATTGTTCTGTTAGTATACATTTGAGAGCCTACTGAACAAGACGACTTGAAGTGAAAAATAACTTGAGCTCTTTGTGTTGGAATTTTTTTATAAAATCATTTTCGCAAATCGGTTTTGGGAACTTATTCTACACACTATGAGCTATCATAACACAACTTTGAACCTTGTAGTATATGAGTAAAACTTGCTAAAAACTATATTGTAGAAGAAGAGGGAAACTTGCTAAAAACTATATTGTAGAAGAAGAGGGAAACTTGCTAAAAACTATATTGTAGAATAAGAGAGAAACTTGCTAAAAACTATATTGTAGAATAAGAGGGAAACTTGCTAAAAACTATATTGTAGAAGAAGAGGGAAACTTGCTAAAAACTGTATTGTAGAATAAGATGGAAACTTGCTAAAAACTATATTGTAGAAGAAGAGGGAAACTTGCTAAAAACTATATTGTAGAAGAAGAGGGAAACTTGCTGAAAACTATATTGTAGAAGAAGAGGGAAACTTGCTAAAAACTATATTGTAGAATAAGAGGGAAACTTGCTGAAAACTATATTGTAGAAGAGGGAAACTTGCTAAAAATTATATTGTAGAATAAGAGGGAAACTTGCTAAAAACTATATTGTAGAATAAGAGGGAAACTTGCTAAAAACTATATAGTAGAATAAGATGGAAACTTGCTAAAAACTATATTGTAGAATAAGAGGGAAACTTGCTAAAAACTATATTGTAGAATAAGAGGGGAAACTTGCTAAAAACTATATTGTAGAATAAGAGGGAAACTTGCTAAAAACTATATTGTAGAATAAGAGGGAAACTTGCTAAAAACTATATTGTAGAATAAGAGGGAAACTTGCTAAAAACTATATTGTAGAATAAGAGGGAAACTTGCTAAAAACTATATTGTAGAATAAGAGGGAAACTTGCTAAAAACTATATTGTAGAATAAGAGGGAAACTTGCTGAAAACTATATTGTAGAATAAGAGGGAAACTTGCTAAAAACTATATTGTAGAATAAGAGGGAAACTTGCTAAAAACTATATTGTAGAATAAGAGGGAAACTTGCTGAAAACTATATTGTAGAAGAAGAGGGAAACTTGTTAAAACTATATTGTAGAATAAGAGGGGAACTTGCTAAAAACTATATTGTAGAATAAGAGGGAAACTTGCTGAAAACTATATTGTAGAATAAGAGGGAAACTTGCTAAAAACTATATTGTAGAATAAGAGGGAAACTTGCTAAAAACTATATTGTAGAATAAGAGGGACTCTTGCTAAAAACTATATTGTAGAATAAGAGGGAAACTTGCTAATAACTATATTGTAGAATAAGAGGGAAACTTGCTAAAAACTATATTGTAGAAGAAGAGGGAAACTTGCTAATAACTATATTGTAGAATAAGAGGGACTCTTGCTAAAAACTATATTGTAGAATAAGAGGGAAACTTGCTGAAAACTATATTGTAGAATAAGAGGGGAACTTGCTGAAAACTATACTTGCATAATTTTTTATCGTACGGACGTTACTTGTTTTGTTGGGAGTAAATTGTAAATTAAATCTATGAAAGAAAATGAGAACATCTACGTGCAATCATTTCTGCAACTTCCAACGAGGATTGTCTCAATAAGAGTTAATCGATGAACTCAAATCGACTTTTGGCGACGAAGTACCACATCTAACCACTGCTTATCACTGTTTTAATGAATTTAATCGGGAGTGTCGTCCTATAAGTGGTTTAAGATATTAAAGATAGCAGCAAATTCTGTACATTCCATAGTACTTTAATAAAGAAGATGCGTAACAGTCGGCTGAAATTTTAAATGATATTTGTAGTCCAGATACTATGGATTCCATTCGGATATTTTCGATGTTAAATATGCCACTCACGTAGGCCCGTTAGCCAAAAAGTCATAAAATCATGGAAATGACGAAGTACAACGGCGCATTACTAGCCGTAGCATTGCACACGATCTAAAGATCGACCACAACACAGTTTTAAACGATTTGCATTAAGGGGGAAATTCCCGTAAAAAAATTGTAGCATTTTTTTTTGGTTTAAAAATTAATTTAATATTTGGAAAATGTATTCTTAAAGTTTGGGGTTCAACAGAAAGTCCTTAATGTCCCTAGAAAGTCGCCAAAGTGGCCTGGCCGGTAAAATGTTCGCCTATTCATACGACACCAATAAGTGAATAGCCAAGATCGCCAGTCATTAAATTCGTCCAGGAGCCAGAACTGCTCAAAAAGAGAAAAAAAAATAGCCGAGATGGATGGTTTCCTTGTAGTAGAAGGCTTGCTCTGTGGCCCTGGCATCGCTGATTAAGCTTGGGTAATTATAAATCACTCTAAACTCTACTTTTCAAGAACGAAAACTTAAATAGCGTTTTTCTCGAAACACGTTTTTTTTCCGCACCTTGCAACGTAACTTTCGAAGATTTCAACCGATTGACTTGAAATTTTACACAGATATTCTTTACTTTTTGGCCTTTGCATGAACCTGAATTTTATAAAAAATGTTATATTAAGCTGGGTTAAAAAGCTGGATGGTTGGATGCCACACGAACTGACGCAAAACGATATGATGACATGATGGATCGAATTTCCATCTGCGAAGCCTTGACCAAACGAATCGGTAACAAACAATTTCTTAACACTTTGACTGCCATGCTGTTTTGTTTTGCTCAGGACGCCACGAGAGTATTTTCAATACTCCGCTCCGGTACCCAAAACCACCATAGCGTCAGAGCAGAAACCGTGGCCGGTCATATATGACAAACGTGTCAGTCAAAGTGGTAAACGTTTGATGACCAGGGATGAGAAATTGGTCATATGCAACAATAATGTACAAATAAGATCGTTGTAAAGCAACTTACACAGAGACCCACTAGAGCTAATGGCCAGTAACGTTTTGCTACTCATTTGGCGGGACAGAAAAGGAACCATCTACTACGAATTATTTCCACATGACCAAAATCGCAATTCGAATCTCTGGGATTGAGCAAGAGCGACCAGAATTGGCCAAAAGGACATGTGGTGTATTCTATCAAGGAAAAACCTTTCCGCACATGTCTATAATGACTCGCCATAAACTTCGGGAATTTGGTTGGGAAGCCTTGAAGCAATTATAGTTTTGACCTAACATGAGGCAAGTACGGTCAAGTCTGTTTTTGTGCGATTTCTTTTTGTGCGATATATGAAAATTTCAATCAACTTATAATACAATTGACGAAGTTATCAATAACTCCGATGATGACTTTATAAATTACGTATCAGATGTTACTGATGGGCAAGAAGAACCCAATTATATGACAGCAGATAAAGTCTATGCAGGACTCCAACTTTGCCATAAATTAGAATGTCATTTTCTTGCAATCTATGCCAATTCTGAAAGAACTTCAAAAGGAGCTTCAATCTTGTATATCTGGCTACCGAGACTTATACAAGTGTCTAATAAAACAACAGCGTCACAAAAAGTGATAACCGACTACATGGTTGTGGGGCTTTTCAGGGCCCGAAGAGCCACGCATCGCTCGATCCCCACCTTTCCAGGCGAACGACTTACCAATGTGGAAGTGTTTAACTAAAGGGTGTCCACGTAGGACACAGAACTGGCTAAACACCCCGACGTTGTTCCGACGTAATTGTTCTCTACGGCCGCACACCTGGTGACACAAAAACAATACACGATCGCCAACTCCAGTAAAATAAAACGATGGAGTTGTTTTTTTTCTTTGAATCTTTATTACACAACACAAACAAATGTTATTCCGACTGGAACAATGTTTATTTAAATTAATTTTCACAGCATGCACTATTAGGTCACAGAGTGGAGAAATATTGTTTAATCTTTAATACATTATTATATTTGCACTTATTAAACCGATTAAAGAATGTTATTTAAGCCACGAAATTTTTGGGTTCTACTTTTAGATTATTAATATACGCTTGTCGCGCCTTTATTGAATCACGCTACGCGACTGTGGCACAATTCGACCTCAACGACTCATCTGTGAGAACACCTCGGTGTATAATATCTGACTGACTAATCCCATTGGAAATCATTAAAGTGAAAGAATCCCGAAAGAAACTGGAAAGAAGGCGGAGTTACACGATTAACTTGATGTAGTTAATCGTGATTGGACCTGACGGAATAGGCATACATTACGCATGTGTGCGTATGCCATGCATACGATCGTTCAGCGACCGTGGATGGCGGGCAACATCGCTAGTGCATTTTCTAGGAATGCAAACACTAGCATGTGGGGTGTGAAAAACTGAAACCGATAATTTGGTCATCCTAATGGAAGGCCATAAATCATCATTTCGGATGTCGATGATTAAACATTGCAACGAACATAGGGTGCAGCCGTTGCCAGATGTTGAAAGTAAACATTTTCTGGCTGCATCCTGGTCGTTGCGCGATTACGGTCTCTGAACATAGGGACCGATAATTAGAAGCCAGCGATTGCTGGTAAACAGGGACATGTTTGATTTGCGTCAACAGAAACCTTGTCGGCGGTAGTAAATCAATAGGGGCAATAGCCGTATGCATGTTATGCCGGGGGTAAACAAATACAACGAGTCACAAGGAACTCTTGTTGATTGTTGTTTCCATAGCTTAAGGCTATGGAAACGAGATGCCCTGGCAGAATGTATGCCTAAAGATAAGATTTCAGATGCCATGGCAATGTGATGATTTTGCCATGGACTTATGTTCTTTTCAGGAAATGATGTACGCCTCGGGGGTAAATTTTCGATGCCACGGCAAGGTGATAAGCTTTGCCGTGGGCTTAATGTTTTTTAGGGAATATGGTCTGGCCGAGGGTGAGTTTTCGATGCCACGGCAAGGTGATAAGCTTTGCCGTGGGCTTAATGTTTTTTAGGGAATATGGTCTGGCCGAGGGTGAGTTTTCGATGCCACGGCAAGGTGATAAGCTTTGCCGTGGATTTAATGTTTTCAGTGGTGATGCTGGAGAAAAAGGGGTTTGGAAGGAAATCCCCTACAGAATAGGTAAGCTGCCTAACATAAATTCAAAACGGTTATCCGATTGGGTAACCGTATTAATTCCGGCGATTTGGCTGAGGGTAAATGCCGTAGCAAGGTTACGCAACCTTGCTGAAGTTCGACCGAAAGGTAAGTCGTTCGCCTGGAAAGGTGGGGATCGAGCGATGCGTGGCTCTTCGGGCCCTGAAAAGCCCCACATGGTAACTGAAAAAAGTCAACTCTAAACGAGTGCGAGGAGGTAGTATCTTCAGAAGACGAAAGCGATTTTGAACCAGTTTACTACAAGGTCGCGTATTGTCAGACTACGAAGGATAATGGTTATACGTTTCGAAAGCTTTAGTATGTGTAAAATAAGTACATATGTAAACGAGGATGAATCAAATATAAACCGTAATTTTACTTTTTGGCTTAGCAACAAGTTGCGAGCTAAATAACCTTGTGCGAGGCTGTTGTTTGGTTTATGAAGAGTAGGGGAACCGGCTTGGCCAGCGGACGCGCTCGTCTTTGTAGTCAGTACAGCCATGAGCGAACAAGAAGTACATACATCTGTTGCGCAACGGATTATTATACAATTTTTAACAAATGAAGGCGTTAGACCCTCCGAAATTTTTTCTCGATTAAAGGCAGTCTCGAAGGCACGTATCGAAAACGAAAGTCATGATCGACGCCCAAGAACAAATTGTACAGATGATCCGTGCCGTTCGGGAGTTTATTGAAAGTGATCGCCGCTTAACTGCTGGATAAATCTCATCGGCAGTCTGCAAAAGCCGCATATCGAAACAAAAGCGAACATACAGGGCAAAGTCTGTGCTTTCAACCCGGCGAAGACCAGGACGATTCTTGTCCGTGTTCAATCCAAGTTGACATGCAGTCTCCACGTGACACCCCTGGATAGATACTTTGACACCCACCAAGTAGTGAACCAATGCATGCAGCGACCTTGCCCGGAAAAACAAATTATTATGGACAATTTAACAAGTCTTGAATATGGAGCGGGTACCGGTGGAGAGACTTGCTAAATACCAGGTGTACCGATCTGAAGTGAGCGACAAGATAGAAATGTACCGATTGGGAACGTTTGTTGTGAACGAGCCCATATATTTTTTTTATTTGGTTGCTATGACATCTGTCGAACATATTTAGTATGCATCAAGCCCATTGTACAAACATCTTTTTTTTAATCCTGTTAAAAATGTCGAATTTTGTACCAGAAAATGATGATTTGCGGAAAGCATTAATTTTTTTGTTTTCATTTGAAGAAAAGTGCTGCAGAGTCGCATCGAATGCTTGTCAAGGCTTATGGGTGATCATGCTCTATCGGAAGCAACATGCAAAAGATGGTTTAAGCGGTTCAGAGATAATGATTTTGATGTGCGAAATGAAGAACGTGGAAGACCACCAAAAAAGTTTGAAGGCGCCGAATTGCAAGCAATATTGGATCAAGATGACACTTTAAATCAAAAACGAATGGCACAAGTGTTAAATGTTGCACAACCAACAATTTCTGACCGTTTAAAAGCTAAAGGAAAGATCCAAAAGTTTGGAAACTGGGTGCCACATCAATTTAATAACAGGCAGATGGAAAAGCGAAACACCACATGTGAAACGTTGATTCTACGACACGAATGGAAGTCAGTATTGCATCGAATTGTGACTGGTGATGAAAAATGGATTTATTTTTTAAAAATCCTACACGCAAAAAATCATGGGTACATCCAGGAGAAGCGTCAACATCGACTGCAACTCTGATCGGTTCAGAAAGAAGACAATGCTCTGTGTTTGGTGGGACCAGAAGCGGGTGAACTTCTGAAACTTTCTAAAACCCGATGAAACTGTTGATGCACAACGGCACCGACAACAAATGATCAATTTGAACCATGTATTGATCGAAAAATGACCAGAATGGGCCACAAGACACGGAAAGATAATTTTGTTCCATGATAATGTGCATGTGCATATGCATGTCATACAGCAAAACCCGTCAAAGAAACAATAAAAGCTCTCGGCTGGGAAGTGTTACCCCCCGCCGTATTCACCAGACTTGGCTCCTTCCGACTACCATTTGTTTTCATCGATGGGACACGCATTGGCTAGCAGCATTTCAATTCCTACGAAGAAATCGAAAATTGGGTCTCCGAATGGTTTGCCTCAAAAGACGACCGGTTTTATTGGCGTATTATCCACAAATTGCCAGAAAGGTGGTCGAAATGTGTAGAAAGCAATGGCCAATACTTCGAAAAAAAAGTTTTTTATTATCCCATTTACAATTAATTTTATTTAAAAAAAATGCGCACTTCATAGCGGTACACCTGGTAAGGTCAAGACCGGATCCCAGTTGTAGTGCCGATGATGATGATAGTAAAGTTAGTGTGTAAGATTTTTCAATAAATGTATAAAAGAAATTACCGTTTATATTTGATTCACCCTCCTATATGTAATATGCGCCTCCTGTCTTAATTTCGTTTAAAAAAGCAATTCCTAGTTATTTCGTAAGGTTTTGAGTTATATCAACGTGAGACTTTTTTTACGCTGTACTTATTCACCGCATAAACAAAACTTTTTAATTATGTTACGTTCCCTATCCGCCGCACAAAACAGGTTTGAGTTCTTTATCATTACGAACATTTTTTAGTGATAGGAAATTGTTATCAAAGGAAAATTGTGGCAATAGTTTAGTCGCGTTTTTGGCTTCTATAAGAATAAAATGAAGAAATAACAGAAACCAATTATGGGACATAACGGCATGATAAGTTGTCTTGAAATAAAGGCATGCTAATTAAAGTCTTGAAGTAAACGTAAAAATACTGGATTTCCTTTGCCTCAAACTAATATACATTCGGTGTGTTCAAGGTTCCCTGCTCGCTAGTGGCATTCATTCGAAGCGTAAATTCCGGAACATCTTTATACATCTATAACATCCAAATGAATAGCAATTGCGCAATCTGTAGCAATTGTTGGCAAAACACAAATAAAAACAAATGGCGCAATTGAAAACCATGGTTTTGATATTCAGGAACAAGTGGGTGATCTTAAAACACACTTGTTACAAAAACAACCAGGCACATCCTCTTAAAATTCCAGCCAAAGTAGCATCCCCTGTGACATCTAAAGCAAGTATATCACACCATTAGCTGATAAGACAATTGAATGTAATGCAGATGAAGCGTAAGTAACCAAAGAAACCGAGTAAATTGAGACGTGGATAACACGCCTTGTCTCTAACTGACACCCAAAAACCATGCAGGAAGTTAATAAACCAACATTTACAGGTAATCAAAAGAGAACCACCTCTTCGGCCCATTGTCCTTAGTGAATGTACGTCACACTTGTATGGTTTTATTATAAAATCGATGAAAGAGATCACTCAGAGAGATTGATGATAGGGCATCGAAATTCTGGAATGATTCTCCGCATCTTCGGAGGACGTAGTCGTGAAACACAACATTCTCCACGTCACTCTGACATAACATCGAATACAAATCAGATCATCCCATCAAATGAAAAAACTACGGAATTGATTTTTGTCGGAATGACAGCTTGTACATGACTAAAACTTAGTCATAAAAACAGCAACGTCTATATGTCCAAAATGGCGAGCAAATTCGATGCGTTCAAGCAAGTTTTTAATGCAACCAACTTCAGAACCGAGTTTCTGCTAGCACACCTATTATATCAAGTTTATATGGGACAATAAAGGCAGCCATCGACATACTCGTATATGTTATGGCGCGTGCTTGGACCTAGTTCAATTCGCCAACAAAAAGTTGTCTTGCCTTGTAAATGCCAACATTCAAATTAACTCATCTACCGAGTAGCAATCAATCTCTTTAGGGAAATAAACCTTACTCTTCATTCATACGAGAACAAGCAAATTTGATCAATCAGCACCACGGTCAGAAAAATGCACTCTTCTTATAACAGTCCCTTTTTTACACGAAGCGCAGGCACAGAGGTTTTTGAGGTAGCCTTCAATACGAGGGTAGGTCAATAAGTCCTTAGAAACGCCTGCGATGGCGCACGTAGCATCACTAATGGTTTGTTTTTAGGAAGCATCATTCCTCACTAGGTATCTTTCAATTTTCAATTTGTTTCATGTTTCAATTTTGCATGATAAATTGGGTATGAAAAAAATATCTGCGAGATGGGTGCCGCATTTGCTCTCATCTGAGAACTTTTGGAACGCATGCACCATAACCCAGATGAGTTTCTGCGCAGATTAGTAATTGTAGATGTAACATGGATACACCGCTACACTCACGAGACGAAAAAACAGTCAAAACAGCGGATTGTTAAAGGCGAGCGGGCTCCAAAGAAGGCAGACGGTGAAATCAGCTGGAAAGGTTGTGGCTACTATTTCGGGATGCACGTGATGTTATCCTCATTGACTATTTGGAAAAGAGACCGCCGGTAATTGGACAGTATTATGCGTTATTATTAGGTCAGCTAATTGAGAATATAAAAGAAAACCGCCCTCATTTTCTAAAGACCTACTGACCTGCCATTGTATTAAGGCTTAGTGCGAGCAGAAGAAAAGGCAGATGATAAGGAAAGCCGGTATCAACGTAAATTGCTCTTCAATGCCTTGATCTGTGGTTCGGCTAAGGATCGATTGTCTGTTTATTTAAACATCCAAAGTTAACTTTTACCATGAACTGATGCACATTCTTTGATAAGACAGGTATCGTGAGAAAATGTTTGGAGGCATGCAGCGTTCACCATTTCAATAATATTTATAAAAAAGAAATGGATAGAATGCAGTACGCCTAATATTAATTCGTAATTAATTAATATTAATGACAGATTTAAAAGACTTGAAACTTGCTCGTTCTTAAATATTGTCGAGCAACCGCAGCACTATTGTAGATGCGCTTGACTATATATGGATATTGAATTCCAATTTAGGGCAGATAAACGTCTAGAAAAATTTGGCAAGTTGATAATACCCACAAAAACGAGACAGACAACATATGCATGTTGCGCCTATGTTTTAAAGACAGAATTTAAAGATTTGCGCCTGACTCCCCACAGAGTTCAACTGTTCGTCTTTGCCTCATATTCCAACCTGGTTTATACACACCTGGCCACATATAAAAATTAAATTGCGGTTTAGGATATTATACACGGTGCGCCATCTTTTATGTCGGTATGTAAACATCGAATAACTTTGACATTTATCAACCGATTGGCTTGAGTAGACATGTAATTGGAACGTCAATTCAGTACATTTTAACCATGAATCGCTTATCACCAATACATCATACCGAAATAGTGACGCTGTACATTGAAAGTAGTCGTTCAGTGGTGTTAACTCAACGTGCATATTGTCGAAAATATCGTGGCCAACAAGCACCATTCGCCGTTTAGTGTCGAATTTTGTTGAGCACGTACAGTGGGGAATCGTTGACATGTGGTTCATCAACGCCCTACACGTTCCAATGGACTGGTTGAAGCGGTAAGTGTTGCCGAGAACCCGCGTGTCGTATCGTCCCCGCGCTCAGCATTTTAACGTCAGTGGAACCACCTTGTGGCGCATTTTAAAAGATGATTTGCATTTGTTTCCGTAAAAAGTGCAATTGACTCAAAGAACAATGCCGACGTGGACGGTCTACGTCGCTTGGAAGACGGCCAAACAGTCGCTCCACTGGTTGACACTGAACCTAATTTTTGGCAGCAAATTTTAATGACCGACGAGGCCCCTCTGGCGCCATTAACAAGCAAAATTGGAAAACGGAGAATCAACACGGGATTCATGAAACACCATTTCATGACCAAAAAGTGACTTTTTGGGCCGGCGTTTGCCTAAAAACCTTCATTGGACCATTTTTCTTCAAAGAGAGCAAAACAGTCGACGGGCATCATATCGGTGGATGTTGGCTCATTATGTCTGCCCACAAATGTGTGAAAAAGGTCTGAACGGTTACTGGTTTCAACAAGACGGTGCGCCATGCCACACTGCAAAGGAAACAATGCAGTTTCTGCAACGCAAATTCCCCGAACGTGTGCTGTCAAAAAATGGCGACATTGACTGGCCTCCCAGACCTCCAAATTTGAGACCACCGTACTTCTTTTTCGAGCGTTATTTGAAAAGTAAAGTGTATGTCAGCAAGTCTCAGACCATTGACGAGATCATGGCAAACATTCGTGTCGAAATCATCGTTATACCGACCGAGATGCTCGAAAGTGATGGAAAACGCAGCAAAAAGAGCGCATTTTGCTTTAGTCAATAGAGGCGGCCACTTGAGCAATGTTGTATTCAAAAACCAGTCCAAATAAATTGTAAAAAAACCAAATTAAATAAAAATACCTTAACATATATATGAGAATCGGTATTTTTTTTTCATTATTCAGTATTCACATGCCGACATAAAAAGTGGCGCACCCTGTACATCTTACAAGTTATGGCCAAGTTTGTGGGGGTTAAGTATTTCTTTAGAAATCCCATACAATGAGATCTACTTTTCGTGGGTACAAGTATGTAGTCGTTCCAATTACAATATGAATTAATTCGAGTGCCACAAATTGGTAGTTCATTGGATTCGATGTTGCAAGTACCATTCATCGACTGTGGGTGTACGTAGGGGTTTTTTGCTTAAGGACAACAGGTAGTACGGAGTTTTGGGGGCATTGCACTGCACTCCTTAATAATCCCCCTTGTTGAGATCAAAATTCGTTAAGTTCAACGTACTATGCTCTTTGATAATGGGGCTCGAAGTATTTGGTCGATAATGTTCGAATGAGAAAAATAAAAACTCTACGTGTTGTATCAGCAAACGAGTGAAATTATAAATTTGTGGGTGATGGATTACAGATCGCTTATTAAAATTACGAATATAATATGTGCGAGTACCAAACCCTGGGGGTTATCAGCATTAATTCGATAGGGAGCAGATTTGACTTGGATTGTGGGGCCAGAAAAATAATTTCTTACCCACTGAATCAATGTATCGTCAAATCCTTAGAAACATTTTCGAAAATAGGGCTGGGAGTCAAATTATATTGAACACCTTCGAGTTATCCAGTGAGACAACCTTATTTTCCTCGAAACAGGGGATGGAAGGGCTCCTTTTTGAGACGAAGTGTGTTATCAAACCTGTTGCTAAGAAATCTATATCGGCAGTCACTAGGAAGGTTGTCTTTTTTTCTCTCAGGAGAGGCGAATCTATAACTCCGACACGGCGCCCCGAGATGTGTTTCCAAATATTTCGAAAGTTGACGGTTTATCAGTGACTGCATAACTAGAAAAGAAATAACGGCAAAAGGCGTTTGCGTAAGAGGGGATATTGGGTTGCCTTTTTCGGAACTGATTGGATATTCAGACTTCCCGGGATTTTTGTAGGATGAATAAGAAAAATGGAAGAGGAACGGTTTCACGAGAAAAACTCATCTTTAAATCAATCCTTACGAGTTATTTGTCAACAATAGTAGTCCATCGGGTGTACAAAGAAGTATTAAGGGTTTTTTTTGTAACCTTGTAGCTTTACTCAGAGGAATTGGTACAATGTATTTTATTCAAAGTACTGTCCATCTTTAGTTATGGTTCTCCCCATCTTTCGGTCATCATACGGATTCTGCGTTAAAAATCTTCCTTGTCTTTTGAACCGATCCAAGAATCGACCAAATTGTTGGCTTCTTCATAAGAAGTGAAGTGCTGTTCGGCCAGGTCATGAATCATCGACCATGGAACAAATGGTAAACAGAGGGAGCAATTTCTGCTGAATGCAGCAGATGAGATAGGACATCCCATAGAAGCGATTCCAAAGTTTCCTTGATGACTTTTGCAACATGTGGCCGGCTGAAATATCACCATGTCAGGCCTTTTGGCATATTGGAGGCGCTTGATCTTCAATGTTCGGCTCAATTGCATAAAGTGTTGTTGGTAACGTTCCCCAGTGATGGTTTCGTTAGGCTGCAGTAGCTCATAGTAGATCCTTCGAGCTCATACCACCAGTTGCACAGCATTAGCTCTTGCCATGGATATTCAGTTTGGCCATTGAAGTTCAGTGAGCTTTGACAAATGGATTCAATTTTTCTATTGCATTGATGACTAGACTGGCATCGAATTCACCGATGAATGACAATATACTGTTTTGGGTTCTTCAAAATGTCCGAAAATGTCTGCTACTTATGAGAATAATTTTCTATTACTTTTTAGCCATTTAGGGACTTTGAGCCTTGATTGTCCGGTTTGCAGTCAATCGTCTTAAATTTTCTCTGATTTCCCTTTTGTATTGTTCCATTTATAAATGTGAACCTTTCCCCTTTAGCCCTAATGACTACAGCCATTATTCTCTTGTGGAATAAAGATCCTTATACTAAGTAGAATTATGTTTGTTACTATGGCAGTTGTAGCGTCTGCATTGTTATTGAGAAGGAATGACGACCAAGTTAACTCCCAAAAAGGTCATTCAGACCATTCCAGTTGTCCCGATAACAATACTATTCTTTTGGGAGTTTTTTTCGATATCACTGCTGATTATTAGCCGGCACAATACAGTGGTCGGAAGTCTCCAAGCGCGTAAAACTGAAATTGTTTAATTATTAGGGTTGAAAGTGAGTAACTGATTTAGTATGTTTGTGTATTTATTAGAGCGGACAGCTGGAACCACATGCAATTTGTTGGCGAAATATCCGTCTTTCGCCTCATTTACGAACTAACCAAGATTATTTTAACCGGTGAAGAACTGCACACATCGTTCCTTAGATGTTGCCCGATCACAATTTTGAGACCGACTTAGGATTATTCGCATCTAAAATCACTTGCAGCAACAAATAGAATATACAATTTTAGTTACTAGATGGCTATGAAATAAATCCAGCAGTTGATATAGCATTCTATTCTATAAAAAAATTGTCTCCGGGCCACGAAATAGTTTTTACACTCGGGTCAGAGATCAAAAAATTGTCTACGAATGTCGAAATATTTTTTTGCACTCCGTCCAGAGATCACTTTCACATTTGTAAATTCCCGACGGAATCCAACAAATGTGAAATCAAAAAAGAATTCCCACCACTAATTTTTTGCTGGAACCCATCATATGTGAGGCTAATAACGAATTCCCACCACCAATTTTTTTTTTTTTTTGCACTCCGTCTGGAGATCATTATAACATTTGTAGATCCCGGTGGCACCCATCAACTGTGAAACAAATAATGAATTCCCACCATACTCTGAACCAACGAACGATGCAAAAATTTCACGATTCTGACAGTTGACTGCCACGCATATGAATATTTTCGTGCACTTGTCTTTGGACTGGATAGCATTATTTATTGAAGACGAAAATCCATAAAGTAATCGTAGACGTCGTTACATTGGACTGTTATAGGCATTCAGTACGACTTGTGGACGATAAATTGCTAAAAAGAGTGAAGCAACTGAACATACAATGTACGCTTTTTATTATTTAAAAGTGTTTGCATGTTTCCACAGTTGGTGCAGAATTTAAAAAAATAAAGTCATGGGGACTGCCCGGTCATGCTTCTACGTCGTCGGCTCGGCCGAATATTCACGTTGCGAAGGTTATACTGTGTATTTGGTGGGACCAGGTCGGTGTTATTTATTATGAGCTGTTGAAACCGAACGAAACCATCACTGGAAAATGGTATCAACTTGAATTGATGCGATTGAACCGAGCACTGCGCGAAAAACGGCCACAATACGAGCAGAGACCCGAAAAAGTGATTCTACAGCATGACAACGCTCGGCCTCACGTTGCCGTAACTGTTAAAACCTACCTGGAAAATCTGAAATACGAAGTTCTACCCCATCCGCCATATTTCCCAGATGTTGCTCCGTCCGATTATTACTTGTTCCGTTCGATGGCATATGGTCTGACTGATCGGCAGTTCTGTGGCGACTCTAACAGATACACACACAATTCACAAGCAAAATAGTGAAGAGTACCGAACGAAAAATCGAACAAGAAAATACATCAGAGCCATATCCCATAGCGATAACAAATAATAATTCACATCAGTGGAGTATAGTCGAGTTTAAAAATCAAATTCTAAACACGGTCGGTAGCCTGGTGGGTAACGCTTAGGTAAAAATTTTTGGTGATTCAAACTGTCATAGCGTCAGTTCGAATCACACGTTCTTCTTCACTATTATTTCAAACGCCATAGTTCCGCTTTTTATGAAGACATCAAAAAATGATTTGATTCGCAGATAGCCTCAAAAGACGGACGCTTTTACCATAATGGTATTCGAGCTCTGCCATAAAGATGGGAAAAAGTTGTAGCTAGCGATGAGCAACACTTCGAATGATTTATTTGTAACAATTTTTTTACAATAAAGTTGCATTTTCATTCTTAAAAAAAAAAAATATATATATAAAAAGCCGGGAACATAGTTGCGCCCCTAATGTAAACAAAACGATGTCTTGAAAAAAAAAATATATATATATATGTTATAAAAAAAAAAAGTAGGTAAGTTAAGTAGTTAAATTTTAAGAAAGAAAAAAAATTGACGTTTTTCAAATTGTTCTTTGTCTTTAAAATAATTATAAGTACTGAGGAAGTTAAAGTCGCCAATACAGACTGTATTGGCGACTTTAACTTCCTCCGTTTTAAACTGATATAATAACAGACGATTTTAACTTTACAATATACAAAATTATAAGTACTGTCACAAAGTTCTGTCGCCGAAAGGCAAATTATACAAATGTTAAGTAATGTTTAGCTTAGAGCGTCTGCGAAGGACCAGTAAGTTATTATATAAGATAATTAAGCTAGAATTTAAGCATTTTTTGCCTAGCCTTTAATTTAGAAACTAAGAATATAAAAAGAAAAATAAAAATTGTTTTAAAAAGAAAAGAAAGATATATATATACTGGTGTATGTACTGGTGGTCAGGGTTACTGCAGACAATGGAACGAACTTATTTGAAAAAATTTCTGACAAATTGCATTTTTTACTTACTATTGTATTCATTCTTATTTATTGTCAGCCCAAACGTACTGCCCAGCACACAAGTCTTAATTCTTCTACCTTCATAGTTTTTTTTTTTTAAACCGGCCGATTTATTTTCCCGGTTGACCACTTTGGTTGACAGTTTAAGTCGGATCTTCTTTACATTCGACCGTGTAGGTCGATGAGTAATTTTTCAGTGTCCGTTTACCCATAATTTATGGCTCTTTTAATCACACTACCTGCTGATCAATCTCAATATCCTTTAAGATACTCGAGGGTGTTACGCGTCACCGTTTGCAGCCATGTGTATACCGACTGTAATATAACGGCGCATCTCTGACAATTGAATCAGAGCAGTAAGTATACCTTACCATATCGAAATGGGACTGTGACATGGTAGACTATTTGAAACTCCAAACTCGTGCGAACAAAATGAATGAAAACCATAAACACAACAAACATAGAAAAAACCCGGTGGGCGTAGGTGTGATGAGCCGACACTACCATAAGGGAAGAATTCATCAAGAAAACATCGACTCGGCAAAAAAAAAGACGTATAGGAGTCAGTGAGGTCATGAACTCTCGAGTTCCTATAGGCCAATGAATAGTAATAGTAATAGAAATAGAAATAGTAATAGTAATAGTAATAGTAGTAATAGGGAAGTTTGATGACGGGTTGACATATTGACAGCTTATATTACAAATAGCTTCATTGAAAGGTTGTACCTTACATGGAACTAATATATTATTTGCATGTTTGATATAATATCTTGATCAAACACTTCCGGGAACTACCACTGTGTATCGTTCTCATTCGCTCGAAGTGAGTTATGTTTGATTTGTTAGACTGACACATCTGTCACTCACATTCCCACCAAATTTCAGTCGTTGCTTGACATTTGTAAAAATTGTAGCTGAGCACCCTTGTGTCCACCGATTTTGATAAAATTTTCCAAATAAAAATGAATTTGCAACATTGAATTCGATTTTTTACCATTTTACAATAGACATTCAATTTGCAACAGCGAGTTTATATTAAATTTCGCGTTAGAAACCAAATGAAATGCGAAGACCTTGTAAACGTAGGAAAAATGGTTCAGCAACGAAACTCTAAACAAAACAGTCGTCTGGTTTGGACATAATGGCGATTGCTTGAAGCAGTTCGACAAACAGACCGAATTTGTGGACAAGCAACTTGCGGATTTTACGCCATAACGTATCATCGCCCGCCATTATTATCCACGTGTTTTAACCAAGAAGGGACCGAATACCACCCAACAGCCACTGAATTTATCTAATTTGTTTCCGTGATTTTTCTCTATTCAATCAAGTCAAAAAATCACACGTAAGAAAAATGGTTCAGCATCGCAACTCTAAACAAAACAGTCGTCTACCAGTGGTACGAAAGTTTCAGAAGAGTTGTTAGTCCGTCTACGATACCGAACGCAGTGATAAAGTGGAAGAAATGTTGGTCAATAACCGCAAACTAACCTTCAGACAGCTGGCTTATGGATCTATTGAACATATATTAGTTAATAATTTGTGCTTCCGTCCTTTTCCGACCGATGTGATGCCGGATGATCTGAATTTCTTGCAGAAAAAAAAAAAGATTTTCAAGGGTGAATCCCACTCAACATTCTCAAAACAATTCATTATTGAAGATGAGACATGAGTTTCCGAAGACGACACATAATATGTACATCAGCCGAGTGAATGATGTGAACACAATGAGCCCAATCCGTGGAAACCACGCCGTTTTCAATAAAAAGCGATGTTCACGTGTTCGGGGATGACGATGGTGTTGTGCATCATGAACTCTTGCCACGGGATCGAACAAGAGTATTGTTTGAACATAATGACGATTGCTTGAAGCAGTTCGACAAACAGACCGAATTTGTGGATTTTGTGCCATGATAACGTATCATCGCCCGCCATTATTATCCACGTGTTTTAACCAAGAAGGGACCGAATACCATTCAACAGCCACTGAATTCGTCTAATTTGTTTCAGTTAAGTCAAAAAATCACTACGGGGATCGCATATTAACAGACGAGGGGAAATAACGAGAAACTCTAAGACGGCTCCGGTGACCATACCAAAATCGAGCATAAAAAATGTTTCGAGGATTGGATCAACCACTGGCATAGGTGAATCGCAGTTGATGGAAAG
Source organism: Microdon myrmicae (assembly GCA_963931805.1). Taxonomy (NCBI): domain Eukaryota; kingdom Metazoa; phylum Arthropoda; class Insecta; order Diptera; family Syrphidae; genus Microdon; species Microdon myrmicae. Next base: position 15,496,328 of record OZ007500.1, read on the forward strand.
TACTTTTCATGAAGAAACTTATATTTTCTGAATAAATTCTGAGGACATCTTGGTCAAAGTGGTATGAAGTACAATCGTTTAGCATAGGAACGCGTAGGCTCTCTTTATTATAATATGTTAGGCACACCATCAGCAAAACCCCTGGATAGAACAGCATACAAGAGAATGCAAATTCAGCATGAAAAGTGCGGAAAACTGCAAATGAAGAATTTGCGAACACAAGAACTCAGTAAGCCCACTTGGAACTAATCGATGCCACAAGCATGGGTTGGCAAAGCAAATAAGGACTATCAAGTCGGTGTTGAACAGCATGACCAATCATTTGTCTAAACTACAAAGCTGCATACTAATCAAATGTAATTTGATCCGGTCGCCGTAGAATATGTCGACACAATGACATGCCGAAAGAGGCCGCCTATGTTCCACGATTTAGTCCACCGACTCGATTTGCGCGTCGATTCGGTGGATCTTTCACTTCCAGGAAAATGAAGACAAACACCATAGATAATAACCATGCCGAAGGCATGTGCACGGACAAAAGCACGTTTCGGAAATTTCCATTCGCCATCGTATTATTTTGTGACCATAAGAACGTCATGCAACATGGAATTCACAACTGCACACCTCTTCGGCTGTTCTAAGCACTAAACACTCGCCCGATGCGCCATTAGGAAATTAAGTGGCGGAAAAAAGGATTATTTTGGACTGAATACGCTGACCGCATACATGTGTTCGTCTAAGGGATTCATTTTTTTCGAACATACTCTAGTCCTTCGTAATCAAACGTGGTCGGTGCCACCATACAAATGAAAGAGGAAGATATAAACCTATTATTTAATGATGCGCGGAACCATACACAAACCGCATAACCAAAAAAATTAAGATAAAAAAAGAAACAAGAACTATGAAACAAAAATAACAAGAGGAACTAAAAATAGTTGCATTAGAGGCCCACGCTAAAACTGGATAAATATACAAAGAGGAGGAAAACTGCTGATTTCAAAGAGCAACGGCCAAAAATATCAAACATGGAAAAATCACATGGTCGAGGAAAACCTAAAATGTTGAACAAGCAAATGCAGATAAAGGGGAGATTCCTTACATCGTTGCCACACATTTTGGCTTAGCCAGCTTCTCCATCCCGCTCCTGTTCAGTGAAATGAATACGTCTTCTTTTCGCATTGATGAATAAATTCCACGGTGACACCAGTAATTGTTCATTCGTCGGGTACAACGAATATTCGACGCATTGGCATCATGCAAATAATGTGTACCTAAGTGCAGCAACCCTGTTTTGTTGTTACAAGAACTGTTAACGAAGGATGCAAGTGCGACAACCGTCAGATTTTACATAAACGCAATTTCCTCCTGCAACACACATGTGATCCACCCACTGGCAGTCTCGTGGAAAAATGCGTTTTATTTTCAAATCCACTGATATCTGGTGCTCCTCTTCACTCCCTAGCTTTTGCAAATTGGCCACATATAGGCGCGACAATGGAGGTCAATCCAATTGCTGGGCGGACGGATGGACGCACATGGGGATGTATGTTAATGTGATTTGTCATTTTCGCAAAACCATACGCAATGGAATAGCGATGGCGTCGTTCGCGGAATTTACTAAGTTATAGGTGTTGCCATCATTTTTTTTACTCTTATTGCATATATATATATTTATACAAAGGTGACAGCCATAGTCAGAAAGACAGAGATAAAGGTACACTCACGTGCGTTTGTGTGTGCCTTTCGATAATTAAAATATAGAATATATAAAGAAAAGCAGTCTACAAATTATAAAAAAAAAATAAAAACAGAAAATAAATGGCATTAAAGTAAATGCAAGGATCAGTACGATAGAGTGAATTAGAACTATAGGCAAACTCACACAGGTTTATGTACTTTAATTATATATACGCGTACTCACACCAACGAACGCATCATAGGTATTAACTTACTGCCAAATACAACGGAAACTTTATAATCTATCACTTGGTCATATGATCCCCTGGGCCTCCCTGCCGCAAAAGAGTCAAACTGCTTATCAATAAATAACCCAAAACCAATAATATTGAACCTAGACCAACATGCGACTGATCTACACACGAAACCCATTTCATAAACGGTAATATTACTGATGGCACAGAAGAAAAGAAGAATATAGAACAAAAGTAAGTTCAGGAGAGAAAGGTAGAAAAAAGGGAAAGGAGGGAAAAGACTAGAAAGGAATAATGAAAAAGGAGAATAATAAGGAAAAAACATGTGGATTAGAAGAGAGAAATTTGATAACTCACCATTGTTATTATCCTTATTGCTACGATTCGGATTTGGATTATTATTATTTAATTGTTGTTGCCCACTTTTGCCCCCAAGAGTTTTAGTTGCCGGCGCAGCACTACCACTAGCACCAACGTAACCACCACCAACACCACCAGAAGGTGTACTATTATTTCCAGTTGATTTCTTATTATCAAGGTTTTTATTCATTGCCAGTGATTTATTTTCTTTGCCCGCCAATTGATTAGAATTCTTTTTTAAGTCATTATTCTGTTTACCAGTTACACCAGTAGCACCTTTTGTTTGATTATTACCAACATTGGTAGCGGTATTAGAAGCGGCAGAAGATGAGGAAGCAGCTGGTTGCTTAACCTTCTTTTTAACAATATTATCTAATGGTTCACTAACATCATCGTCCATAAATAATAATTCATAACGATTTTTCCCCGAATTATCCATGTTTAAATGATATGGATTTTAATAATATCCAAATAATGATGACAGATGATTTAAATGGATTTAAAAAATCTTTATTTGGTAGATAAACCAACCAGCTCAACGGTACTGACCAACGAAACAGGAAAACGAAACTGAGAACAATTTAGAATAAAATCGTTTGTTCTTTTCTATTCTAACTCAGCCATCTCGTTCTGATTAAGTTATCGTTAAGTCAATTATGATCTACTACATTTTCTTGTATCTAGTAGTGATATGTACCAACTGACTACGACAGCATTGCCAATGTCATGTTTCGTAGACTACTCCTTGCCAAACGGAATATAAATTAATTATTGTTTTTTTCTCTTTTGAATGTTTTGTCATTGAATAGAAGATCAAAGGATTTTATTATAATTATTATTAAGGATTAACCGTGTTGGTAAGGGAGTTGCGAAATGCACACACCGGTTCAATTGATGTCTAATGTGAAAATTGGATAATAAAGGTACCACACGTTAAATTTATATGTAAAGAACTAGAAAAGAAAATATTTTGTTATATTGGGAATTTCGTTCAATTGATAAGTCTAATGTGAAAATTAGATAATAAAGTTACTACACGTTAAATTTATGTATAAAGAACTAGAAAAGAAAATAATTTGGTATATCGGGAATTTCGTTACCTCGGTAATATATATATTGTATAAAAGATCAAAGCATTTATTATAATTATTATTACGGAATAACCGTGTTGGCAAGAGGGTCGCACAATGTCTGCACACCGGTTCAATTGATAAGTCTAATGTGAAAATTAGATAATAAAGTTACTACACGTTAAATTTATGTATAAAGAACTAGAAAAGAAAATAATTTGGTATATCGGGAATTTCGTTACCTCGGTAATATATATATTGTATAAAAGATCAAAGCATTTATTATAATTATTATTACGGAATAACCGTGTTGGCAAGAGGGTCGCACAATGTCTGCACACCGGTTCAATTGATAAGTCTATTGTGAAAATTGGATGATAAAGTTACTACACGTTAAATTTATGTATAAAGAACTAGAAGAGAAAATAAAGGTTGGGCCATAAGTGTTTGTTTGGCGCAAGGCTAATAACCTTGCCCGGAGAAACAAATTATTATGGAAAGTTTATCAAATTTTACTTGATAAATAAGGCCAAGGCCGGATCCCGGTTATAGTGCCAATGATGATGATAAATGTTTGCACATTTGAAACATGAAGAGAAATGAAACTACAAATGTTATTTTGTTGATCATTTATTTAACGTAATAAACGTTTATTGTTATTTATTTGTTTAAAATTACATTGTCTCCGCCACTCGCGCGCTCCTCCCTCTAATGGTTTTTAAGATATCAAGTGTTGCAATTTTCAAAAATGTATGGCCCACCCTATATTTGTTATATTGGGCATTTCGTTACTTTGGTAATATATTGTAGCGAGCTTAGGGTTCGCTGGATTAATTATGTTAAAATAAATAAGAGCCGTTAAATCGATTTTGAATTTATATAACACTTTATTAGTCCGTAATACAACCGCCGTTACTTATACCGTACACTTAACGATTTCTTTATTATCGCTTCCGTACTTATCGCGTCTTTTACTGCTTACTTCTCACTCGAGACTTATCGCTTGCTTCACTGTCTTATTTATAACTCCTCCTTATGCTCTGTGTGCGACGTATTTATACTGTTTCAGCGTTTCGTTTCCGTCCGTTCCATTGCCTTGAATGTTCTACTGTTCCTAGTCTCCAGTTTTCCATTATTTTATAGAATATTCTAGTACTCTGTTTCGGACTCTCTAGAATATTCTAGTACTGATTGTCATATGCGTCACAATATATTGGGTGGCGCAAAATTAATCACCCTATTAGAAGATGTTGGGCTCCTCGATAGTATAGTGGTTAGTATACCCGCCTGTCACACGGGAGACCGGGGTTCGATTCCCCGTCGGGGAGCCTCTGGCGCAAGACTAATGACCTTGCCCGGAAAAAACAAATCATTATGGAAAATTTAACAAGCCTCAGGACTTGCTAAATAAGGCCAAGACCAGTTCCCGGTTATAGTGTCGATGATGATGATGATTGGAAGATGTTATAATTTTTGCAAATGGTGTAACATCAGAGTGTGACCTCTGATATTATCATTTAATATTTTGTTATCTGAGAGTATTTGTAAAGGGTGTTAATAGTTTTCGTTTATTATGGTCCCTGCTTGGGCGCCAAAATGTAACACCTGAACGTAACCCCAGATGCTAACATTTATTAATTAGTTATCGGAGAGTGGTTGTTTGTTATTATTCTCTTTTATTATTGTCCCACGTTGGGCGCCAAAATGTAATATCAGGTTTTTAAAGGAACTTTCGTTACTTACGGCGTTTAAAACGTGCTGGAAGTCTTCCCTCGGTATTTCGTGGTGGTTGGAAAAGTGATGCCTCCTGTGATGGGTGTCCTCTCGATGGTTAAAAGATACTCTGTTACTTTGTTTGGGTTTTACGCATTATTTAGCACTTTTAATTACATGTTATCAATAATCAACTTTATAGGGTCCCTTCGTGACCATTATTTCTTTTATCTAGAAACAAGAAGACCCGCTGTACTTGTGCAAGGCCGCAGTCTTCTTGTTTGGTTATTACACTGCAAAGAAACTCATTTGCACCACCCTTTTTATACCAAATTATTGGTGAGGAAGTGCAGATGATGCATTTTCCTCACCCAGCACGTGTAACCTATTTTGAGGTTATTTGCCTGTCATAGGTCATTCGCAATATTCAATAATCGTTTAATTTTGCCCTGCTGAAAATGCAGCGGCAATGAATTGAGCAATTACTTAATTGGTTTCATACGAAGAACCATTTATAGGGCATTGCCCGTGTGTGAAAATTATACGATTAATTTCGCCTCACTGCTGTGTTTGCTATTTCGTCGAACTCAGAACTCTTCCGACGCTCAATTACTTCGTAGTCGGTGGTCTTTGACAACACCGCTCGTGTCATATATCTTGTATCACACTTGTTTCCCGGCAAAAAAAAATTATGTATTTGAAATATGAGACCGTGTAAGTCCGCGGGCAGGTGCTCGCTTGATTTTTGAAATACGAAGCAGAATGCAGTTAGCGAGTGGCCTTGGGGAGTGGGTCAAGTGTTTGATTGATATATGATAATTGTTTTGGCTTTGGAAGGTGGGTACGAATGGGTAATTATCGCAACGTATGCGATATGAATTAATTGCCCGTGAAAAAGGCTTTGCTTCTGAATGGATGAGTGATCATATGCGAATTTTATTTGCCTATGGGAAAGGCGTGTATTGCATTGTATGCAAATTACTTTGAGGATTGTCTGATGATTATTGGATGCAAGGATGATTGAATATTAATTGTTTGAGAGGGGGTGTAAAGCGAGGTGTAACAATGGCGTCGTACGTCAATCATATTTGATATTTGTCAACTAGACAGCTGCAGTCATCTCTTAACTTAACAGAACTAATTGTAAAGGTCCAGATAAAGATTTCCGTCACTCAAATTCATTTTTTTTTATTTAGTAAAAAAGTAATTAAAAAACGAAACGGATGATTACTTTTGCGCCACCCTGTATATTTTATAGAAGATCAAAGTATTTATTGTAATTATTATTACGGATTAACCGCCTTGGCAAGAGGGCCGCCTAATGTGTGCACACCGGTTCAATTGTAAGTCTAATGTGAAAATTGGATAATAAAGTTACTACACGTTAAATTTATGTATAAAAAACTAGAAAAGAAAATATTTTCGAATTTCGTTACTTCGGTAATATATATTTGATAGCTGTATTAGAAATTTGATAAATTATTGAAGGATAGAACTACCTTCAGATGCGCGAGATCTAGGTAATATAGTTTTTTTTTTCTTAGAGGGAGAAAAAGTGGGAAAAAATTTCAACTTCAAGTACATTTTAATGCACAATAAAATATATCAGTCTTCATTTGATTTTATTATAATAGTATTTATTTGATATTACAATTTCAAAATGGCAGAGTTGCCATACGGTGATTACGTCCGACTGCAATTGGTCTGGATCTTCGTTTTGACGATTGCGATATAAAACAAACGATGCTGACAAATTATGACCGGTGCTCAGTCGTTCAACGGGCCGCGATAATCATCATCATCATCGGCACTACAACCGGGAACCGGTCTTGGCCTTATTTAGCAAGTCCTGAGGCTTGTTAAATTTTCCATAATGATTTATTTTTTCTGGGCAAGGTCATTAGTCTTGCTCCAGGGGCTCCCCGACGGGGAATCGAACCCCGGTCTCCCGGGTGACAGGCGGGTATACTAACCACTATACTATCGAGGAGCCGGGCCGCGATGATGGTCTCTTAAATAAATGTTTGCCATCCGTTTTTTCTCAAGTTAGGAAACGAAAAATATTCATAGGGGGCATTATCTAGTAAATAAAGTCCATGGTGCAACAATTTTAAGTTCAACTCATTAATTTTGGCCATCAAAATGACCAATATGTGAACTGCTGTATTATCTTAAGGGGTTATATCTTTTGAGATTGCCGAAAAAGCGACACTTTTATAAGAATTTTTTTCTCCGTTATTTATTAAGCAAATAAATAATCATTTTACACATAATTAGGTATAAAAAATAATTTTTATTTTTATTTCAAGTACAAAATGCCGGCGTGGCCTCTAGTGAAGTGCAAACTTATTTTTTGACAGGTCAAACGCTGTGCAGCATAACGAGCCTCCAACAGCACCTAGAATAAAAGAGAAGAAAAAAAAGGGTATCTACGCGGAAACCTGGTACTCGCAACGACCATGTTTTTTGATGCTGCCAGTTCGATGACTCGTAGTCCATTGTCATTAGTGTTCTCATGGAAACTATGGAAACCTGCGTCGTGCCTGAAAACCGGATCCCGACCTATTTTCGTATTCAAATCACCAAGAACGATTTTCACATCGTATCTTGGGTAGGCATTGACGTTCGACGTTCTTGTAGAATTCTTCTTTTTCGTCGTCAGAGGGCTCTTCTCTAGGTCCGTGAACGTTTATGAGGCTTATGTTCTTAAACTTGCCTCGCACGCGAAGAGTGCATAGCCTTTCGTTTATTGCATTAAAGCCGATGATGGCAAGCTTTAGTTTTTGGCTGACTAGAAAGCCTACCCCGAGCACATGGTTTTTCGCATAACAGCTGTAATGTCGTACTCGTTTCTTTGAATAACACCACTCCCCGTTCATCTTATTTCTTGTAATGCTGTTATTTCAGCCTTATATTCGGACAGGGCATCGGCTAGCTGCTGTGCAGCTCGAGCTCTGTATAGTGGGCGGACGTTCCATGAGAAAATGCTTAAATCGTTTAGCCATTTTCGTTTCCGTGGTCGTCGTCGTGTATGCGGTCCATATCCGAGGCTTGTTAAATTTGCCATAATAATTCGTTTCTACGGGCATGATTATTAGCCTTGCGTCAGCCTTTCTCAGGATGTCGCTGCATGCATTGGCTCGCTACTTGGCGGGTGCCAAAATAGCTATCCAGGGGTGTCACGTGGAGGCTGCATGTCAACTTGGATTGAACAGGGACAAGGATCGTCCTGGCCTTCGCCGGGTGGTAAACAATCAGTGACTTTGCCCTGTATGTTCGTTCCCATCCTACCTGCTACCCACTTACGAATGCTATAATTGTCGTCGCCCGAGAACAAAGGGACTGCATTCTGAATGTCGTTGAAGTCCACATTTTTTGTAGTCACTGGAACCGGCTCCATATCTTGTAGCTCCCTCTGCAATTCCCGAATGCGTTTCCTTCTCTCCAGTCGAGGGAGTTCTCGTTCCTCAGCATCATTAGAAATGGTTCCAGAAGTTGCGTCAGAAGTTGATCGTCCGCCAGCCATCTGCTGAGCAGCTAGGTCAGAAGTCGGTGAACCGCCGGAAGCGAGCGCTTTGCCAGAAGTAGGGGCTCCACCCGAAATGGACGCTCCGTCAGATGTTGTGAACACACCTGAAGTTCCATAAGTTTCTTCGCCTGTATTTTTAAGCTCAGAATGACCAAACGCTTCCTTGTATATAGTCCTAATCGTGGCTGTGGTCGGGACATCTATCCCTACCTTGTGCAGGGCTTCCGCCATCTCGTTCTCCCCGGGTCTATCGGGCATCATTTTGATCGGTGATTAATCCGATTATGCTTGATGATCCGCTGAAATTTTATTACTTACTTTGTGGTAAACCCCACACCTGATGTTTTAAGACTTATCATCATCATCGGCACTACAACCGGGATCTGGTCTTGGCCTTATTTAGCAAGTCCTGAGGCTTGTTAAATTTTCCATAATGATTTGTTTTTTTCCGGGCCAGGTCATTAGTCTTGCGCCAGAGGCTCCCCGACGGGGAATCGAACCCCGATCTCCCACGTGACAGGCGGGTATACTAACCACTATACTATCGAGGAGCCAAAAAAAAATCAGAATCACTAGAGTCAAAATTATTTGATCACGTTACGTCGCTTACCTTATTCCGACTCTCGCAGACTGCGGCAAAATGATTTTGCCTGTTACAAAGATATACAGCGTTTACCGTACGCTAGAGATTTGAATACCCACGTTCTCTATTCCAGTATTTGCACTTTGTAGCATGTGTTCTACCCTGTCTTTCTAACCTCAAATTGGATTCATTCGGTTTTTCATGCAAAATGTTCTTCTTATATTTATGCTTAGCTTAAGATACTTCGTCCACAGTTCCTTCCAGGCCGCTTTCTAGCATTGCCCTCGCCTGCGATGTGGTCATCTCTGCAACACGACAGTACTCTTGGCCTTTTCCAGTGTCAGTCCATAGATTCTTAAAAGTTTAGCTTGGAGATTTGGGTCGCTAGTTACAATCACTTCCGATATCGCCAACATTGATTTCTTCTGGTCGCCAAAATTACAACTCTGCTAATCTGGTACTGTTCACGGTTCACTTTCCTGTTGCGAACGTGTATAAAATAAATACCGTTGGTAGACCTTGTTCGTGCGTGGGTTGCAGTACTCCTCGAAATTCGCTATCACAATATCGACCTTTTTTCTTTTCTTCATCATCATCATCATCATCATCATCGGCACTACAACCGGGAACCGGTTTTGGCCTTATTTAGCAAGTCCTGAGGCTTGTTAAATTTTCCATAATGATTTATTTTGTCTGGGCAAGGTCATTAGTCTTGCGCCAGGGGCTCCCCGACGGGGAATCGAACCCCGGTCTCCCGGGTGACAGGCGGGTGTACTAACCACTATACTATCGAGGAGCCCTTTTTCTTTTCTTACTTTGTGGTAAACCCCACACCTGATGTTTTCAGACTTATATTTTTATTTAAATTCTCGGCATTCACAATTTTAATTTCTTTCTTACATCCACCCGCCGTGACTGCGCGAACAAGAAGAAGGCAAGTAACCGGAAGTCCACCCATTCCCGTCCTATTGTACTAGATCAGTCACAATGAGTTTACATTAATGATGGGCTTACAGTGTAAGGTCTAGTGATAAGTTATGTGTACAATTTTTTATTTTTTTACTACACGTTGTAATTTTTTTACAGCTAATTAAACTTACTTCACTAACTTAACCAATTTTTTTTTGAATATTATTTTTAAAACTTACTTAACACCAATCTAACCTAAGAAAAGCTAAATCTATGTAAGCTTGCCATTGTTTTGATATGTTATTTACTATGCTGTTTTCGGCTGACAGGTCTTTAGTTGCTATTCAACCACCAGAACTGTGGGGTCTTTTCTTAACTTCTCTTTGATCCCTATGAGATATCGCGCTACTGTTCCGCAGACACTCTTCATCTGTGTGTGCGAGTTCCCGCCCTTAATCTATCCAACTGTTCGTACGTCTCGGGTGTGAAGTGATAGACCCATGTTCCATCCATGGTGAAGTTCGACGCAAATACTCGGTTTTATTGCTGTAAAACTTCGCCAAACACTCGACTGAATTATTCTCACGACGCTCACAACCGCAGCATCCATTTGGTGCACAGCTTTCAAATTTCTAAAAGTTTGACCAATGTGCATTATGCAGCACTTTTTGAAATGCCTACTATGTCTGCTAGCTCACACATTCTCCGCCAATAGTTATCCAATAGCATCTTTTGAATTTTTTTTTTACCTTTCTGGCGCAGTCACCTTATTTGGTTGACCATTGCAATGTGTACCTTGGTAGTTCGTGCCGCCTCCTTTAATCTCCGCCACCCAATATTTGACAGGTGTTAACGAAGGAACAGACATCCCCGGAGTAGAGTCTAGCTCCGTTTAGGTATTGGTTGGACTGAGGCATTTCAAATGAAACTATTGTATCACATAACAATGACCAATTTTTTCCCCGTTTACAAGTTTATTGAGTGAGTTCACTAACTTAATTTAATTTGGTTGGGAGAACCCTATCTTATTCTTAATATTGTGACGCATATGACAATCAGTACCAGAATATTCTAGAAAGTACTGGAAAACTGGAGAGAATGAACAGTAGAAAATTCGAGGCTATGGAACGGACGGAAACGAAACACCGAATCAGAATGATCAAAGAGGTAAGAAGTAAGAATTAAGAAGTAAGAAGTAAGCAGTAAAAGACGCGATAAGTACGGAAGCGATAAGTCAAGAAATCGTTAAGTGTACGGTAAAAGTAACGGTTGTTATTAACGGACTAATGAAGTGTTACATTAATTCAAAATCGATTTAACGGCTCTTATTTATTAAAAATAATTAATCCAGCGAACCCTAAGCTCGCTACAATATCAAACTATAAATTTACTTAAAAACCACCTACAAAATTTTGTTGATTGTCAAAAAATGGAGGCGGTTAAATCTTGTGAACGCGGAGGTCAATTGAAATCACTTCTGTCCGGAATTATGCGTCCGCCAAAGATTAAAACAATGGAATATCGATCTTCAAGATAAGATTCCATGATTTTGGTTTGTTGTTCGACAAGTTTTTTTTTTTTAAATATTGAGAAAAAGAAAAAAAATTAAAATGATAAAAGTTATAAGAAATTCAGAGCAGAGTCGAACAGTTGTTTTTTTATTTTATTTATATTTAATTTTTATTTTTAGCCTTTTATTTAACGTTTTTGCGTGTTCCCAATAAAAACGAACAAAATAAATTTAAAAAATAAAATGTATTTTTGTTAAAAGTGTTAAAAAGAAAAATAGTAAATGTCAATGGAACAAATGTACAGCATATTGTGACGCATATGACAATCGGTACTAGAGTATTCGAGAAAGTCCGAAACAAAGTACTAGAATATTCTATAAAGTACTGGAAAACTGGAGACTAGGAACAGTAGAACATTCAAAGGTATGGAACGGACGGAAACGAAGCGCCGAATCAGAATGAGGGAACGGTATAAGTACGTCGCACACAGATCATGGAGACAAGTAATAAGTAAGAAAGTGAAGCAAGCGATAAGTGAAGAATATAAGTACGGAATCGATGTCAAGAAATCGTTAAGTGTACGGTAAAAGTAACGGTTGTTATTAACGGACGAATAAAGTGTTATATTAATTCAAAATCGATTTAACGGCTCTTATTTATTAAAAATAATTAATCCAGCGAACCCTAAGCTCGCTACAATTGGTGTCAGAAGTGGGATTAATTATTGGTGAAATAAATAAGTCTGTGAAAGTGTGTTGTGACGATGTCAGATCGACATTTGGAGGATCTTCGCGTTCCTGAGTTGAAGAAGGAACTTGAGGACCGGAATCTGGATAGCAGAGGACAGAAGCAAATTCTTCGACAGCGTCTGCAAGCAGCAATGGAGGAAGAGGGTATTGATGTCGACACATATGTTTTTGCGATTGCGCCAGACTGCCCGGATGGAGAAGAAACAGCGAGTCAAGTTGGTGCCAATGTAAAGGAGAAGAGTTCGCCACAGTTGGACATTTCGGAGATGCTCAGGATGATGATGATAAAATTGGGCGCACAAGCTACAGATGTTAATGCAAAATTCGACGCCCAAAATTCAAAATTGGACGCGCAAGCTGCAGATGTTAATGCAAAGTTGGATGCCGAAACGCAGTGGATGAAATGTAATTTTTAACACTTTAAGGGCGAAATTCGAAACGAAGTAGAAAATCTATATCTAAAAAACGAAGCTGAATTCAAGAAAGTCACCGATGAAATAACACGAATCGAAAAGAGACTTGAGTGTGTTGAGAGAAATAAGATATCGCCTAGCAATCAACATGACTACAAAGATACAAGGATGCAACCGCCAACCTTCAATGGAACGGGACCCATCTCTGTATTTATACGTCAGTTTGACGCCGCGGCCAATTATAATAAGTGGTCGGATGAGCAAAAATCAACATCACTAATCTTGTAACTCCGCGGGGCGGCTGCAGAATTGCTACAAACCATACCAGCAGAGAAGCAAACAGATTTCCAAGCGGTAAGCGACGGCCTTGAAGCTAGGTATGGAGACAACCACATGCAGCAGGTCTACCGCATGCAACTACGGAGCAGAATGCAGAAACCTGGAGAAAATCTTCAACAGTTGCAGGCAGACATTGAGCGATTGGCAAACTTGTCTTATACAAATATGACTAAGGAATTTCTGAACGAGGTAGCAATGGGTGCATTTATAAGCGCACTCCAAGATCGGGACTTGCAACAAGCCGTTCGTTTAGCGGGAAAGAAGACGACTAATGAAATACTGGCGTTCGCATTGGCATATGAATCTGCCAAACTGGCTACCAGGAGTACATATAGAGTCCGAGAAACGTCCGTCAAGGAATGTTCCTGCCAAAGAATCTGGCATGTACAACGGAGAACCCCGAGACCTGTTATGAAGTGCTGGACATGCGGAGTCGGGCAGATCTCTGTTGACTGTAGGAAACGTCGACGAATGAATGAAACATCGAGTGAGAATTGTTGTTCATGCGCTTGTCATAAGAGGAGACTATCAACGGACCAACCTGAGGTGAAGAAGCACATTGTACCTGTCAAAGTACTAAATGCGTCCGGGGAGCCGGTCGCAATAAGAAAAGGAGAGTTAACGGCAGAATGTGCACCCGTATCAATGACAAACTCAATTCAGCAAGGGAAGGTGCATAATAACGCTGATGCTCTATCAAGAAGACCATATAAGCCAGATTGTAAACATTGTCGCTAGTCCTGGAACACAAAGAAAAGAACGAGTGGCCAACTTGGAACAATATTTCCGACAAGAGTGGAACATTTAAGGCATATTGGGCACAATGGAATTCCTTGCTGGTGGAAGACGGAATTCTAAAGCGTAAATGGGAAGCCGCGGACGGAAAATCCTATCGAATGCAGATTCTAGTCCCACCATCAAAAGTAAAAGATGTACTAACAGAAATGCACGACGGGGCCTCCGGTGGACATCTGGGAGTTAATAAAACACTTTCAAAATTACGACCTCGATTCTACTGGCTTCACATGAGAGATGACGTCGAGTCTTGGTGTAGGAAGTGCACAACTTGCACTGCGACCAAAGGACCAACAGCAAGACCAAGGAGCGCTATGAAGCAGTACAACGTGGGTGCCCCTTTCGAGCGAATTGCGATTGATATCTCAGGACCATTCCCAAAAACAAACGACAACAACAAATACATGTTGGTTATCATGGATTACTTCAGCAAGTGGGTGGAAGTCCTTCCAATTCCAAACCAAGAAGCAACAACCGCCATTGAGCAGCTTATCAATAATTGGATCAGCAGATATGGAGTTCCCTGTGAGCTTCATTCCGATCAAGGCCGAAATTTCGAATCACTGATATTTCAAGGCATCTGTGCGGCACTGGGCGTAAGGAAAACCAGGACCACACCCTTAGATCCGCAGTCAGACGGAATGGTCGAAAGGTTCAACCGAACAATGAAAGAGTATTTATCGAAGGTCGTTAGTGATCACCAACGAGATTGGGACAAATATGTACAAACCTTTCTCATGAGCTATAGATCAGCTAATCACGATACGACAGGCCATTCTCCAGCAAGAATTATATTTGGACGAGAGATACGATTACCAGCCGATCTGCGATTCGGAATACCTCCAGACGCCATAGACAAGACCGAAGACTACGTAGCCGAATGGAGAAATCGTCTCGATGAGATTCATCATTTGGTTCGAAAGCAAATCAAGGTATCCAGTGACAGGATGAAAACAAGGTACGACGTTCGAGCCAACGCATCCGGATTTAATGCAGGCGATAACGTGTGGCTTTATAACCCTCATCGGCAAAAAGGAAGAACTCCGAAGTTGCAGCACCATTGGGAGGGACCGTATAAGATTCTCACAAGAATTAACGACGTTGTCTATAGTATTCAGCGAAGACCGAACGCCAAGATGAAAGTGGTACATCGTGACCGACTGGCGACTTTTGTTAACCCAGGAGACCAGTAAACTTAGTTCGGGACTAACTAATCTAGGCGGAGGATAGTGTGACGCATATGACAATCGGTACTAGAATATTCGAGAAAGTCCGAAACAAAGTACTAGAATATTCTATAAAGTACTGGAAAACTGGAGACTAGGAACAGTAGAACATTCAAGGGTATGGAACGGACGGAAACGAAACGCCCAATCAGAATGGGGGAACGGTATAAATACGTCGCGCACAGATCACGGAGACAAGTAAAAAGTAAGAAAGTGAAGCAAGCGATAAGTGAAGAATATAAGTACGGAAGCGATAAGTCAAGAAATCGTTAAGTGTACGGTAAAAGTAACGGTTGTTATTAACGGACGAATAAAGTGTTATATTAATTTAAAATCGATTTAACGGCTCTTATTTATTAAAAATAATTAATCCAGCGAACCCTAAGCTCGCTACAATATGTATTATTCTTATTACATTTGAAAAAATGGGAAATAATTTAATGGCGGTCAAGTCTTTTGTTTCAAAAAGGTTTACAGGTAGTCCCCGACTTACGACCGTTCGACTTACGACTATTCGCACTTACGACCATTTTTTTCCAATTTTTTTCATGGAAAATACTTAAAGAACACAAATTTGTAGTTGCGGGGAATCCCTAAAATATATGAGAAAGTTTAAAAAAAAAAAAAACAAAGTAAAAAAATTCGATTTACATACATATTTCAGTACAAATAATACATTATTGTGACGCATATGACAATCAGTACTAGAATATTCTAGAGAGTCCGAAACAGAGTACTAGAATATTCTATAAAGTAATGGAAAACTGGAGACCGTGAACAGTAGAACATTCAAGACTATGGAACGGGCGGAAACGAAACGCTGAATCAGAATGAGGAAACAGTATAAATACGTCGCACACAGATCATGGAGATGAGTAAGAAGTAGAAAGTGAAGCAAGCGATAAGTGAAGAATATAAGTACGGAAGCGATGTCAAGAAATCGTTGTGTACGGTAAAAGTAACGGTTGTTATTAACGGACGAATAAAGTGTTATATTAATTCAAAATCGATTTAACGGCTCTTATTTATTTTAAATAATTAATCCAGCGAACCCCAAGCTCGCTACAATTGGTGTCAGAAGTGGGATTAATTATTGGTGAAATAAATAAGTCTGTGGAAGTGTATTGTGACGATGTCAGATCGACATTTGGAGGACCGGAACCTGGATAGCAGAGGAGAGAAACCAATTCTTCGACAGCGTCTGCAAGCACCAATAGAAGAAGAGGATATTGATGTTGGCACAGATGCTTTTACGAGTGGACAAGACTGTCCGGGTGGAGAAGAAGCAGGAGTCAAGATGGTGCCAATGTAATGGAGAAGAGTTCGCCACCGTTGGACATTTCGGAGATGTTCAGGATGATGATGGCAAAATTGGACGCGCCGAGCTGCAAAATTGGATGCGTGGGCTGCAGACGTTAATGCAAAATTTGACGCGCGAGCTGCAAAATTAGATGCGCGAGCTACAGACGTTAATGCAAAATTGGACGCGTGAGCTGCAGAGTTTAAAGCAAAATTGGATGCCCAAAGGCAGTGTATGAAAGAATTCTGGGACTCGGAAGCGGAGGAATCTGAGGATGAGGGGAAATTGGAACCACATGAGAGGAAGAAACTCAGGAAGTGCAAAGCTATGCCCGACAGCAGTGAGGAAGAGGAGGAAGATGACGATGATGTGTTATGTGAAGAACTGAAGGATCTCATCGATGATAACTCGATTGAAGAGGACGGCAGTGATGGTGAAGACACTGATGCTTCAGGCCGTTCCCCGAAACGGATTTACAATGATGATGACGAGTTGGACGACCGACTGGAAGACGTCGACTGTGACCTTATTGAAGAGAATCTTGGTTTGAAAGTCGAACGCAGAAAGCGTTCCAAGCGTCTGCGTCGTACACAGGACGAAGAAAGTGATGGAGAGGAACAGCACGGCGATGAAGGTTCAGCCCGTGAGGCTATAGCCGAACAGCTATTCGACGACGAAGACGATGTTGAACGCCGCTCTGAACGTAGTCACAGGGAAACTGAGGCGGCAAAACATTTCAATGATGATGAGGAGCTGATGCTGAGGATTTTATTGTAGACGACCAAGGAAGGCCAATTGCTGAGAAGAAAAAGAAAAGACGACTTCTAGTCACTGACGCGTTATGGCAAGAAGGTCAGGACAGTTTTGGTGTAGATTTCGACTATGAGGATTTCACTCATTATGACGAGGGCGGATATGAACCCGAATACGAACCTAGTGAATTGGAAAGGGGTCACTTTACGGATTTGGACACTGAAATCCGTAAAACGGATATTCCTGAGCGAATGCAATTGCGCGAAGTTCCGGTTGCGCCTGTTCCAGAGAGACCCAATGAACTACAGGATGAATCTGAATGGATTTGTGGGGATTCCACCAAAGCCCACGGCCCACTTACCTGAAAAACTCCCCATATCCGCAACTCAACTCCCATTAAATCCCGCCAATGCGATTGCATTGGCACCTGAAAATATTTCCTTTACCAAGGACATTAATGCATAAAAGCATTACATTAAATTCCGAAACAGAATTGCATCTACAAGAGCATTCATAGTCCAATGCATTACTAGAATTCGCAGGAAAACTATTCCGGCACCATTGTTTGCCAAGCAAATCTCCCTAGACGAATTCCTGTAAACAAAAGGATTTGAATTACATACAAACAACCTTCAGCAGGGGCCATAAACATTGCGCTGTCTATTCCTTAGCTTCGCCATGTGTATAATAAATTCTCTTAATGTACACATTTGGCGACCTTTTTCGCCCAGCAATAACATACCGGCGGCCGCATTCAATTATCGCAATCGACCCTGAAATCCCTAAAAACAATTCTGTAACGTGCATATGCACCATAAATTCCCGACCATTAGGCACCCATGTTCCACCATTCCTATTCTGCCGCACATGTGCATACCACATGTCCTTGGCATTTCTACGGCCGCGGCAGCTCTTTGACCATCGGACAAAAGCGAATACTCGCATCCTACCCTAGAGTCATAAAACGAAATTCTGCGCAGGTAATCATGAATACGATCCTTTTAGCATATAATGAGTGGCTGCTATTTAGACAGCCGACCCTCATTACCGAAAGATGCTGTAGGTCGTTTCACCATTGTTCCTTTTTTCCTCGTTTCAGGCAAAACGCATCGATCAACACGGTGATGTGTGCCAACACACACATACACCACCGCGTACCTGAGATCGCTTTCCATTGGTCACTGGTCAAAGGAAATTTCTTTCCCTTTTCACCACACCACCAAAAACTCACCCCAAACGATAAAATATCGTGGAGTCGTTTTACATCAGCAGACCAGAACGGTCATGCGTCACTCCCGCTCACCGGTGCGCACGGTGACGCGATAATACCCGAAATCGTGAGAGGTATTTCGAGCTTGTTGGTTCCTAATTGTTTGTCGAGTCTGTGCCGCAATTCGTGATAATACTTAATGTAAATAGAATTTGTCGTGAGGTTAAAAATAAAACCAATATAATTGTGAACACCCCGGATTTTAATCGATTTAAATAAATCAAAAGCATTGCAGAACTATATCCAGTGTTTCAATTCGTATACTTCCTTGTGTACGGTGTCGTCGTGACATTTCGTTGTGTTTCTTTCGGCTCAGTGTTTTACGCGGCGAACAACTCATGATGGGGATAAGAGTTAACCGGTGCCCATGGCAGGCACGCTTACATTATCCCCACAGATTTACAAACATGCGTTTTGTAAATAACTGTTTCCTAACAAGAGAGATCAACGGATGTTGGAGGTCGAGACCGCTATTGTAAGCCACCACATACGGCGGGAAAGATCAAGCAAGCCCTAGATTGTAGGCGTAATCAACAGTTAGAGGTGCCGTTCATTGCGTTCTATAGAGAAGAACACGTGAAACCAGAATTAACGTGCGACGATCTATGAAAAGTCTATTACTACGACGCACGCTGGTGTTTACTGTCAGCTCCAAAGAACAAACCGCTCCAGTTATTTGAAAAGATGCAGTACTACCAGTTGGATACGGTTATGAAATCGACAGATGTTCCAATACCAGATGATATGCGTGTAATTAAAGATGAAGATCTAGACCGCTTACGTGATGTGCAATCTCCAGAAGAGCTTAAGGGTGTGCACATGCATTTTCTCTTATACTATACGCATGAGATCCCTAAAATGCAAGAGGAATTCCGTCGTCAGGAAAAGGAAGAATGGCAGCAGACTAGAGTTGACGCGAAAAGGAGAGCAGCAGGAAATCTGGAAAAAGGTCAAGAACTTCCACCGCCGAACGCAAAGATGAGAGTGGTGCATGGAGTTGTTGACACTGGTTATGAGTTTCCTTATGTAGGGCTGGGGTTCTCCAACATTGGGTAGCAGTCTCGCTAAAACTTTGCATACTCTTGCCGTTTTTTCACTCGTTTTCCTCAGGTGTTCCTTGAAGGTCAACCTGTTGTCGAGTATAACACCAAGATATTTAATATAGGGACTGGATCTGATCATTTGTCCTTCTATATCCAAATCAAGGTGTTCAAATTTCTTGCGGCTGCTTATTAAAACTGCCTCAGTCTTATGTCCAGCTAGTTTCAGTCCGGCTATATCTAGCCAGCATTTAATGCTCTGGATTGCTTGGGAGCAAATATTCTCCAGGTCATCTAGATGTTTAGCTACGGCCACTATTGCCAAATCATCTGCGTACCCAATGATTCTAATCCCTTCCGGTACACTGACCCTGAGCACACCATCATACATTATATTCCATAACAGCAGACCCCTGAGGTACACCCGCTGTTATTTTATATTCCTGTGGTCCCTCATCTGTATCATACAGCAGTCTTCTATCCGAGAGATAGTTTGCTAGTATACGTTCTCGTACTGTGCATCCGTGTGTATAGTGTCAGTAGTAGACCCTATGGGATGGCTCAAACTCAAGTGCATAAAAAATAGTGTGGCGGGATGCCGATTTAGACGAGACAAGGACACATTTGTCCTTTATCGTGTCTCTGGCTTCTGGTCATCTTGCGACAACTGGAGGATGTTGGATTCGGTCTCAAGATATCTGGAAAAATTAGGGGGTGGGGGCTGGTATCTAAGGCTAGTGTCGACAGGGTTAGTTCAAATGGTCTCGAACTATTTGGATGGGGACTGGTGGGATAGAAATCATACCAGACCAGTAGGTCTTGAGTGCGACTCAAGTGCTTTACGCTTCACTTCACATTTTATAGCTGCTGGCACAAATGTCGTGTTGCTGTACGGCTAGCGTCATCTCAGGAATCGGATTATTTATTGGATGCGGCCTCTTACTGGAAATCGACTCGCTATAGTTTCGATGCGGAGTCTTCCTCGGAATTACCACGTTACATCGCGGCGGCGTCTTCTTGGAAGTAGAATGACGTGTCGTCAAAAAACGATTACATCACCATAGTGATATTCAGCAAGGATATTAAGCAAGCTGGAGAGAAAGTCTGATACGTAAAACCGTAAAGTCTGATGCATACAGTTTGAAGAATTTAGTAAAAAAAAAAGATCGTTTATCCTAATGATACTATAAAAACCCATATTAAAGCCAGCTGCAAAGTTTTAACGTGGCTCAACGAAAACAAAACTTTTTTTTTTTAGAAAACTTGGATGACTTCTTCCAACTCTTTAGCTACCTCCTTCGGCTTTCCTTCATTATATTCACATGAACGATGTAAATACCAATTTTCAGCCTTGTACCTAATCACGTTTTCTTTCATTTAAAATGCGCATATTTCCATTCACCATTTTGGACCCCAAACTAACTTGTTTCAAACGAGCTTTCTCTTAATTTAGAATATTACTAAGTTTTAAGCATATATTTTCTATGCGCAGTGCCACGCTTACATTTTGCGACTGGTGCTGTGTTTATGCCACATGGTAGGATATCTCGCAGGTAAGAAAAAATATGCAAGTACTATTCAATTTGGTGGCCTAATTTAGATGCGATTTGACCTATGTCCAAAGGATACGCCCCCCATAACAGCGTCATCAACATCGGCACTATAACCGGGATCCGGTCTTGGCCTTATTTAGTAAGTCTCTCCACCAGTATCCGGTCCATATCCGAGACTTGTTAAATTGTCAATAATAGTTTGTTTTTCCGGGCAAGGTTATTAGTCTTGCGCCATAGCTGCAAGTACCCCCACAAAATACAAGCTAATAACCACTAAGCAAAACCAAAGGTGTAAATCTCCGACAGTTTCCCAAATCAAAGTATTACATGAATTGTGCACCGAAGGTCCACGAACCAAGCCCTCTCATTATTGCTACACCGCAAGTAAGGCAAACCCTCACATTCAACGATAAGAGAATCACAGAGTTAACGTTTTGAAGCAGCACAATGTTGGTGTCAATTTGGGGTTCGCGTTTTTAGTCTCTTCACAGGGAAACATATGTACGCTTGTTAGATTAGTAATGATTTGTTCTTGAATTGATCGGGTGATGAAACGTGGAGGGAAAATGTACAGGGCAGGTAACGGTGGCGTAGCCGAGTTAGTGAAGTCGTGAGCTTCCGAGTCCTACAGTCGATTTGTTGTTAAGACTATAGAAAAAATGAAATCGGTAAAAATATCTATAAGAATTACATTTGCAATCGATGGCACGTCCCTTTGACCAAACTCCACAAATAGTTATTCATGTCATGTCTGAACTCTCCTAGACATCATCGCTTTTCGAGATTTACACTAACCTTTGTCGTAATGGTGTAGTATTTCGTCCTTGGTTTCAAATCCACATTCATTTCTACGGTAAAGGATATAATAAATATTGGACATCCTATAATAGATGCGTTCCCCATCGGGAGCAACCATTAACAAAACGGGCGACAACAAACTCCAACTTAGGTCGGGGCAAAAGCCACAAAGCTATTGTATAATTGGGCGCCCGTTTTTGTGTATCAATGTGTGTGTGTATCTACATTCTATATATACAATTCACGCTTTAGATTTATTTAACAGTAAAAGTTGAGGTCATTGCCAACAGGGTGGTGTCTTCAATCAGACTTGTTACGTCGTATTTACAAACCGCAACGTCGGGCGAACATCGATCTCAAAATGAACCGACGAACTATTAAGAAGTAACCGATGTATCCTTTTCATTCTTTAGGAAGTACTCGAGGCATAGTCTGTCGAACTCCGAGGACTTCTTCTCCAAATCGTTAACAAAAGGACTCTGAGGATGGAATTGCTTCATCTGTTCCACATAGCGGGCAATCAGCTACAATTCAAACAAAATCATTAATGTCGCCCCATTTCTCACACATTACCCTGAAATCGTACCTCGCTTCCTTTCCCGTTCAAATGCGACAGGACAATCATGTTAATCAGGGAATCGTAATCGTCGTGTTTCTTAGTCAATGCATCACGAAGTACCGATTCAGCTTCCTCATAGCGTTCCTGACCCAAGTGACACGCCGCCAGTCCATTCAGTAGCAAAGGCGTTGATTGGTACTTCTCACAGAACTCTTGGAATATATGAAAAGCATCCTGCATCTGTTCTGTTCCAGTTGAGATGGCTATCCAAGCTTGTGCAAGTTGTGTTAGCGTTGCATCGTCACTAATTTCTTGCATTTTAGCCACGGTCTGCTTCGCCAAATCGATGCGATTGAGTGCTAACAAACATTGGCATGTGAGTGCCAGAGACTCCAGATTTGTAGATCCTTGTAGTACTCTATAGAATATGATTTAATAGTCACCACATGTAATTATCTACTGTATTTCACACTTACCTTAGAGCGTTCTCGTACTGGTTGTCGTAACAGTATACAATCGCCGTAGCAATATGCCAGATATTTGTTGGATCATCGCCCAGGAGTTTATCATTTAAGGCTTCTAAAACACTTTCAATTTTCGATTGATTCTCGAAGGCTTCGTACACGTAGCGAAGGGCACGTAGGGGTGTCGTGTTGTTCTCTTTGATGTCATTGTTAATTAGCCGTCCAGAGTCAGTAGCCAAGTAGGAGAGGTACATATACGCGAGAAGTTCATGTCCTGCGTTGGATTGTTCGGACACGACAAGGTTTATTGGTCCCATGTAATTGCCGATGTAATACTCATTCCGAGTGTAGAACAGTGTTAAATTGCACTCCTCCTCATTATTAATTGTGTTGTTACTCATTGTTAGCGCGTAAATACGATACCAGAATTTTTATAGCCGAAAAATAAATAGCACAGACAACACGTCAGCTACGTAGACAATTAAAGTAAGTTGTGGTTCTGTCGAGCATTCCCTGCGACAGTTTTCAATACGCACTTGACGTGTAGATGGCACCGCAGAAATAGTAATAACTTCAAAGTTGTTGTAAAGTTCGTATTAAACCATCAACGCTTTTTGCAAGCGAAGTGTTTCTCTTTTTTATTGGAAAAGACAATTTTTTTTATCAAAAGCCGTAAATGAAAATCTAAAAAATATAAAACAGTGGGAACGAATGATGTGTAAGTAGATGTATACTTCGAACAAAATGATAAACGGAGGTTTTTAATTTTTGAGTACTTACTTATTCAAATTATATTGACAATTTTATAAGTGAACAAACAAAAAAAAACGTATAACAAGTATAACAAATAAGTGTGTACTACTACTTATTTAAGGGTAAAGGTGGCGCAAAATTAATCGCCCTATCGGAAGATGTTATAATTTTTGGAAATGGCTTCGTACGTCAATCATATTTGATGGAGGGGAGCGAGGACTAGGTGCGGGAAACAGTGGGGCAAGAGGTGGCCTCGTGTTAGGACCAGCGGGTGAGTGATGGGAGGAGGGAGGATTAAGAATGTGTGACCTATGGAAGTTGGAATATTTCGCGCCTTTTTTGAGGTCGAAGAGGGGGGGTGGAATTGGAGACATGGGTCGGGGGTGGTGTGGGGCGAGCAGGTTTGCTATTATTTTTACGGGGGTCTATATTATGCGTGAACGAGGAAAGGGGTAAAGAGTGATGGTGGCCGACGTGGTTGGGGCTAGGGAGAGGAGCTAGGATATGGTTAGGCACAGGATATTTCTTGGATCGGCCTATCCCTTGAGCTGATGGCATACCAGTTGTGCTGATCAAACAAGGACGGACAGCGTCACATCACGCAATTCATGAGATCGTGGTGCACGTATGGGAGCAAGAGGAGATGCCGGAAGATTGGTGTCGTGGTATAATTTGCCCCATACATTAGAAGGGAGATATCACACTGTGCAGTAACTATAGGGGTATAACATAGTTGAGTACCGCCTATAAGATACTCTCTACTATCCTACATCATCGGATAGCCCCATACACTAAAGCCACCAGTCGTCACTATCAGTGTGGCTTCATCCCATGCAAATCAGCGATTGATCAGATATTCACCCTTAGGCAGGCAATGGAAAAATTTCAGGAATTTAAGATTCCATTATATCATCTATTTATAGACTTTAAGGCCGCCTACGACAGCATACCCAGGGTAGAAGTATACAATGCCATGAGAGAGTTCGGCATTCCAAACAAATTGATACGACTTTGTAGGTTGACCATGACCAACGTAACTAGTCAAGTAAAAATAGCGGGGTTGCTGTTCAAACCAATAAACATCTTTAATGGACTCCGACAAGGGGAAGGTCTGGCCTGCCTCCTCTTCAACCTGGCGTTGGAGAAAGCAATCCGTGACTCTGGCGTTACAACAAGAGGGACTATTGTCACCAAGTCCAGCCAGATACTTGCCTACGCGGATGACATAGACATCATCGCTGGAACCGAATCAGCTGCAAAGGATTCCTTCACCCAGATCGGGCCGGCGGCCCAAAATTGGGATTGCACACTAAGGAGGGGAAAACTAAGTATATGGTGGCAACTTCTGTGAAGAGAAGACCTAACGTTGGTCAAACTATCAGGGTAGTGGAACACGAATTTGAAGGAGTGCAATCCTTTAACTACCTTGGGTCAATAGTACCAGCCGATAACAATATGGAAGAATATATACGCGAACGGCTGATCAAATCCAACAAAGCCTACGATGGTCTATCAAAGCTCTTTAAATCCCAAAATTTCGTATATAACTCGTAAACTCATGTATGGATCCGAGACCTGGGTGCTCAATAAAAAGCACTCTGAACTCTTAGCCGCGTTCGAGAGGAAGGTCTTAAGGAGAATTGTCGGCCCCGTATGTGAGGGAGGACGATTCCGGAGACGCTACAACCGTGAGTTATACGCGATCTACCTTAAAGATAATGTTGTAAGAAAAATCAGGTTCGGTAGACTCCGGTGGGCGGGACACCTAGCTCGAATGGGCGAAAAGGAGCCCGCCCGGAAAGTCCTTTGTGGCAGGATGTATGGAAGGAGACAGCGTGGCATACCTTGTTTGCGATAGAGGGATGGCGTAGACAAGGATGCCCAGAGCCTGGGAGTGGTAAACTGGATGACATCGGCTCGAAATCGGGACCGGTGGAGAGATTTGTTAAATAAGGCCAAGACCAGATCCCGGTTGTAGTGCCGACTATGATAATGATCTTTCCATCTCATCCAACCGGCACGGTTTCCTTTCGAGTAGGCCGACAACAACCAATCTGGTCGAGTTCTCATTCCATACTGTGCGTACCTTAGAGAATGGCAACGAAGTCGATGTAATCACCATAGATTTCAGCAAGGCCTTTGACAAAATCTCTCATAATCTCATCCTTTTTAAGCTGTCCTCCCTGGGTTTTGAACCCCTTTTTGATTAAGTGGTTATCTTCTTATCTGAAAGATCGATCCTACCGTGTCAAATTTAGATCCTCCGTTTCCAATCCTTTTCTTCCCACGGCAGGAGTTCCCCAGGGTAGTCATCTAGGTTCCCTCCTATTTATCCTTACCATCAATGACGTTGACTCCATTATCAAATACTCATCCATCTCCCTCTATGCGGACAACACTAAACTCTACAAAACCATCATCTCTCCTCTCGACTCCTCACTTCTCCAAACGGATCTCGACAGCTTCTCAACTTGGAGCCGTAATAACTGCCTCGAACTCAACGTTGTCAAATGTCACTCCATCGCCTTCTCCCGCAAACGTCCCTATCCCGCTCCACGTTCCTACTTCCTGCTAAACCAGCAGATATCATCTGTACCTTCGACACAAGACCTCGAGATCTTATGTGACAGGGAGCTTAGCTTCATCCCGCATATTGATAATATGATATTATTCTTAAGGCCACCTCTGCCCTTGGGTTTGTGAAACACTGGTCTAAAGAATTCTCTAATCCTTACGTTTCCCGTTCTCTCTACATAGCCTTCCTCCGCCCATTCTTGAATACGCCATTCAGGTCTGTTCTCCACACTACTCGTCCCATATTCGCAGAATCGAAAGCGTGCAACGTCGTTTTCTGCGTTTTGAACTCCGCGGCCTGAACTGGGAGAATCCTGGGACTCTCACCCCATACACAAGCCGGCTTATATCTGATTAACCTCAAAACACTGGAGGAGCGTAGAATTCATGCCGATATCCTTTTCATCCACCGTCTCTTCTCAGACACAATCAACTGCCCATCGCACTCCATGCTAACCCCCGTAACCCGCGAAACCCCCCGCTCTTCTATTTGCGCACCCACCACACTTCTTACGGCTCTAATGAACCCATTTCGCGAATGCAGCGGTGGGCAAACTCTTACCCTACCTCCCTCGATTTCTACCTCACCTCTACTGCGCTCAAACTCCGTCTCCTCTCTTTCCCCTCCTGACCTTACCCTACCCACCGTCCACACCCTTACAACCCTTTTATCCTACCACCATATCCTTCACCACCCCACCACTCACGCCAGCATCTACCCACCGTATCCATTATATCATTACCTAACATATTTCTTTTTTTTTCTCTTTTTTAATTATACATTAAACGAACAAGCCCCAACAGAATCTACCGACTAAGAAACGAAGGACACGCTCTACGAGACCCTAGAGGAAGTATTTGATGGGATCTCATCATTCGATGTTAAAATCCTCCCCGGGGACGTCGACGCGAAAATTGTAAAGGAAGATATCTTCCAACCAACTATAGGTAAAGAAAGCCTACACGACATTTCAAGTGACAACGGAATTCGAATTATTACGTTCGCAGCGTCAAAAGATCTGGTAGTGAAAAGCACGATGTTCAAGCAAATTCATAAAGCCACATGGATATCACCTGACGGCGTAACGCGTAACCAAATAGACCACTTCCTCATAGACAAAAGACACCACTCGAACATCCTTGCCATAAGATCATATAGAGGAGCAGGCTGCGAGTCCTATTATCTCTAGTGATGGGCAAAATTAGGAGTCTGCGCGCAGCAAACCCACATGGGCAATCACGGGAGACGAGCAAAAAGTTCGACATTGATAAACTAAAAGACCTGCGCAAAAGGACTGAATATCAGGACGAACGAATAGATTTAGCATCCTAGAGAATGAGAGCAGTAAGGAAGAGGAAACCAATAATGCGGACACTAAATGAGCATCGATCAGAGATGCAATCAAACAAACAGCCGAAAAGATATTAGGACTTAAGCAAACAGTTAAGTCCAAACCTTGGTTTGACGATGAGTGCAGGGCGGAGATCGAACAACATAAGCGCCTCAGAGTGATCCACTTAGAAAGATACGCGACAATTCGGAAAGAGACAATGAGACTCTTCAAACGCAAAAAACGCGAATAAGAGAAGACTCGGATCGAAAAAATCCAAGAAAATGCCAAAGCAAAGAACATCAAAGGTATGTACGCCGGCATAAATTCAATGGCTACCGAGGGATAGTCAAAATAATTCGAGACGCAAACAGCTGTCTGGTCACAGAAACAAACAATATCGTCACAAGATGGAAGCAGTACTTTGAAAACTTGCTTAATGTGCGCACCTGTGAGTAGGGCATTAGAAAATAGTCACAACTAGGCCGGGTTGTCGTAAGAGGCGACTAAAGGCCGAGTGGTAGGTGGGGTCAGAATGCCCTGTTGCCCGGTGAAATACTCCTCCATCAAGCTATAGGCTCTGTGAAATGATCAGGAGAAATCCCTGGCCATCTTTCGGAGCTTGAATGATGTACCGGTTCGAGAAAAGGTTGGATTAGGTGGCAGTCGGTCCCAAGGGGAGATACCACCCCGTCACGCTGTACATTCCGCGATATCGTCGGGAGAAATCTTCGACTATGTTTCAGATGTACGGGTGATGGCCCGGACTGACACGGACATAAGTCATGATGATACCTTCTGAGATAAGGAATTCCGGAGGTAAACTAGTTTCCCATTCGGATCTCCGGGGGGGACTATGTCAGGGGGAACATCATGCAAATATTATAATAAATAACCGAACTTTAAGAAATTCGTCATCGCATAATCGGGCTCATTCTCGAGGATCTGGAGACTCGGATGTTAATGCACGTGCGGAGTCGGTTACAGAGATTATTCTTCTCGGGTGGAGATGTACATTCCGCATTTCATCAGAAGAAATTCATCTGATAAGGCGTGGCTTGATAAAAAATGCGACCAGATAACAGCGGAAAAAATAGAGCTTTTAAACGATGGCGCTTCTATCCCACCGATGGTAACAGAACAATTTTTGTTAGAATCATAAATACGTGCAACCAGGCACTTAATACGGCGAAGCAGGCCTACAACCAAAGAGTGACCAATAACCTCCTTGAGTGCCCAACTGGTTCGCGTCCGTTCTGGCCAATGGAAAGGAATGTCAGCAGTAACTTCGCTTCCTCCTCTTGTCCTCTGTTAGTGACGGGTAGCAGCACATTAGTCACAAGTTCAAAAGATAAAGATAATGTGTTCGCGAATTTATTTTCCAGGAAAACAAACCTCGGTGCCGGTCTTTTAGAGCCACCTGAGATCGCGCCGATACGGCCTTCGATGTGAGGGTTCGCCCGCATACTATTCAACGCATTCTACGTGGACTGGATTGTAAGAAGGCAACTGGCCCGGACGGAATTCCAGCAATAGTCCGTAAGAATTGCGCTCCAGAACCACCGCCGGTTCTTAGCTGACTCTCTCGCTTATCTTATGGACGGAGGACCTTTCCTACTTGCTGGGAAATCGCTCGAGTTCAGCCAATTCCAAAGAGGGGAAAAAAGTGTCTCCCACAAATTTACCGGCTGATAGCATTACTGTCTATGTTATCTAAGGTGATGGAAAAGGTCATCAACGCCAAGTTAATTAAGTATTTGGAGTGCAACGGACTTCTGAATGATCGTCAATACGGATTCCGTGGCAGGTAACCTACCGGTGATCTTTTGACCCTTATAACCGATATATGGACATCTGCGATTGAGGGGCATGGTGAGTGATGAGCGGTTGCATTGGATATCTCCAAGGCTTTTGACCTCGTCTGGCATGGGACATTGCTGAGAAAACTTCGTTCATATGGACATTCCCAGCAGCTTTACGAGTGGACGAAGTGCTTCCTCGAAAATCGATCGATTCTGGTTGTTGTGGACGGCGAGTGTTCGGATCTTTACCTTGTTAATTCGGGGGTGCCTCAAGGTTCTATTTTGACTCCAACCTTATTTTTGCTTCAAATAAATGATTCGTTGGAGTCACCGAATAACCGCGTGTTCAGTTTTGCGGATGATACACTTGTTTTCTCTTTTTCGACCGACCGGCCAATTAGTGCATCAACGTCGCATCACCTGAGATGTGGTCAGGTCGACTCTCTGAATCGGGATCTGGATAATGTCCTGCAGTAGAGAAGGCCAATCTCGCCCACTTCAATGCAACGAAGACACAGTATACAATATTCACAAAGAAAAGTGGATCATCGTTCCACAGCTGATGGTGAATGGCCAGGCCCTCGAATCTGGGGAAAGCTTGAAACTGCTCGGCGTCACGGTCTGTGGGAATGTATCGTGGCCTAAGCACGTGCCGAATATCGCCAGGTCCGCCTCTGGAAAACGGAGTTATCTTTTTAGAGCCAAGAAATATTTTACTCCGCCCCAACTTCTTCTCCTATATAAATCCCAAATTAGACCGGGACTCGAATATTCCTCTCATGTTTGGAGCTCTGCTCCGAAACACTCTTATAGATATTTTTTAACAATTACAATTGAAATGACTTACGTGGGTCGCTTTTTCTTTTTCTTTGGTGTTTCCGCCCGGTTGAATCTTGGATTCAGTTACAATTCACTTATTTATTCCACAATTGATATTCAGTTTGGCGCAAGACTAATGACCTTGCCCGGAAAAAACAAATCATTATGGAAAATTTAACAAGCCTCAGGACTTGCTAAATAAGGCTAAGAC
This sequence comes from Microdon myrmicae, assembly GCA_963931805.1. NCBI lineage: Eukaryota > Metazoa > Arthropoda > Insecta > Diptera > Syrphidae > Microdon > Microdon myrmicae. The sequence goes on from OZ007500.1 coordinate 15,526,686, forward strand.
CGGTTCCCGGTTGTAGTGCCGGTGATGATGATGATAATATTCAGTTACAATATATTTATTCATTCCACAATAGATACGAGGGTTGCCTTTTATATTTCGGGATTAGAGAACAAAAACAAATATTGATCATCGAAAATCACTTTATTGTTTTTCAAAATATTCCCCATGAAGATCTATACACTTTTGCATGCGTTTGAACCAATTGTCGAAGCACTTTTGCCACTCTGATTGAGGTATCTCCAAGACATGCATTCTGAATGCAGCAACGCTTCTTCAGGTGTCGAAAAACGTTGACCTCTCAGTTTGTTTTTTACGTACGGGAATAAAAAGAAGTCATTCGGTGCCAAGTCAGGACTATACGGCGGATGACCCATCAAATCGATGTTTTGGGTGCTCAAAAATGCAGTTGTCGCAGCCGATGTGTGAGAGCTCGCATTGTCGTGGTGAAGAGTGATCCGTCTTCGGCGGTTGGTTTTCCTGATTTCTTGGAAGACAACTGGCAAACAAATGGTTGTGTACCACTCAGAATTGACTGTTCTGCGTTGTTCTAGTGGTACGGTTGCGACATGTCCAGTTTTTCCGAAAAAACAGGCGACCATTTGCTTGGAAGTGCTTCGTGCGCGAACAACTTTTGTTGAATTTGGCTCATCTTGAAACACCCAGACAGTCGACTGCTGTTTACTTTCGGGCTCATACGCGTAAATCCACGATTCATCACCTGTCACGATGTCATAGACGTGTTTCGAAGCACCGCGACCGTATTTTTTGAGCATTTCTTTCGACCAATTGACACGAGCCTTTTTTGGGCGATTGACAAATTGTGTGGGATCCAAGGCGAACAAATTTTTTTGACAGTATGCTGGTCCAACTAACGCCTAAGGTTGCCCCAATCTCACGATAGGTCACATGACGATCTTCCAATATCAGTTCGCGCACATCATCAATGGTTTTCGGAACAACAACTGATTTTGGACGACATTCACGAAATTCATCTTGGAGTGAACTACGACCACGATTGAGTTCACCATACCATCATACTGGTCCTTGATGGAGCTTCATCGCCAAAAATTGAATTAAGTTCATCCATGCACTGTTGCTGAGTTAATCCACGCCGAAAGTTGTAAAAAATAATCGCACGAAAATGTTGACGATTTAATTCCATTTTTGGGCCGAGATGAATCTTTTAAGTTACTGTAAACAACACAAATAGCGCTCGTATGTCAAAACGTTCTGAGTGCGTATAACCTCAAAAATGTCCAACTTTACGACAGAGCTGTCAATTGCCGGATTGCAACACTAGGGTTGCCAAATCCCGAAACATAAGAGGCAACCCTCGTATTTTTGCAATTTATTCATTTATTTATTCCGCAATTTATTTTTAGTTACAATTTATTCAGGGAACACCATCACGAATCGACTTAATCGGCCGCGCGCTCAATTCTTACCCTTTTTTTCTGATTGCTCAAAACATACGTCAAAACTCAAGTTAATTATATAACAACACAATCTCGATCTCTTTGAGAACATACAGAGACGAGCGATCCGGCTGAGCGGGGACACGGCGCTGACGTCGGGATTGCAGTCGCTATCACATCGAAGGCGCGTAGCCGACCTCCGTCTGTTTTACAGAGATTATCACGGGAACTGTGGTATTGTTCCACGCAATTCAGTTTATATACGCTCCATAAGACAATCAGACGGATCGCGGCAATTTGCGGTTCATCGCCTGACATCAGAACTCGTTCCGTTCCAAAGCGCGGAAGTTGTGGAACTCCCTCTCCGCGCAACTGTTCCCGGAGCGTTACAACTTGCAACTGTTCAAGAAGAAATGCAACGGTTATCTGGTGGCATGTTGGGGCGCCGTGTCGCAGCCATATGTTAGCCTCTCTCGAGAGAAGTATATTAAAAAAGAACAAAAAAACCCATAAACCACAACTAAACGCACCAGACGTATATGTGGGGTACGAGTAATGTGCCAACGTATGGCACGCAGTTCTTTCGTATCCCCATCGAATTCCTCTGCAAGAATTGGGGTTCACCCGCGAAGACGAAATAAATACACACACTGAAAGTTATTTTAGAGTTAATCTTTTCTTTTATTTCTCTTGTTAATATTTTGTTTTTATAAATATAATCCAAGGGTATAGATGATATGAAGCAGCAGAATGTAAGGCACGCCAACACACTAAGTGAGTACGCTACGGTGGCTTTTCCACGAGATAAAGCGGTATGCATTATAAAATTGAACAATAAAAACTTGCTGACCGAAAAGAATTGAAATGGATCTAATTTAAACTCAAACACTTTTTAACTTTTTAATGGGAATGGTTGTTGATACTCAAACTGCCGGCAGACATGTCTTTCTTTTAGCTGCGCGCGCGAGCGTATATATCCACATGCGACCGTGGTGATGGTTATCGAATAACTGACTCGAAAAGGGATGAAATTGGATAATTTTAATTTTGCACTTGACAACCCAAAGAGAACATACTTCTGTTCTCTCATTGCTACGTCCGTCGATGTGTGGTAGGTTACATCGGTTAACTGATGATCGAAGAGAGCGGGAGAATGAGAGATCAGAAACACAATGTATGATTATCTTGGGGTGGATTTGGTTGTATGTGCATGAATCAATGTAGTTCTGAGCGGAACCCATTGACCTAATTCGGTAATATGGTGAGTTCAGAGTACATTGATCTGTACGAAGACAGAACTGTGAAAGAGAGGAAAATTAAACGGATGGTATTCATCTGCAAAAAGAGAGCATTGATCCCCAGCGAATGAAGTGTCTGGAGATAATCCGAAGTGACGCCAAATTGGCTAGAGTAATTTATCATGAAAACTAATTAAATATTTTGACAAATTCCCCAGCGGTTTCGCTATGATGCGACGGCGTCGTTTGCTTCGACTTGGTGTTGCTACCCGACATGATATGATTTCCGATGGAAATCTCATGGGCTAGCAAAAATGGAGTTGCCGTATGGCAAAAGGTAGCTGAATTCAATTCTGCATTATCTGCATAGAATAATGAATTCAGCTATGCTCTCTTCTACAGGTAAAACCGCCGAACGGTGGGATAAGGGATAATGTGACGCGCTGTTAGCGGTCGAAATTAGGTTAGGATTGTGGGTTGGTTCTCCATGTGATATAGAGAAACCCCACATATATACGACCTAGCCTTAGATCCCAGAGCCCTCTTTCAACGAAATTATAGACGCAATAAATCGATTGAAAAACAACGAGGTTCCCGGAGTCGATTGCATACCGGCAGAGCTTATGAAGCATGGAGGAGAGGCAACCGCTCGAAAGATCCACAAACTCATCTAAACAATATGGGATAAGGAAGTCACTCCAGAAGAATAGAAAACCTCAATAGTCATCCCCATTTTCAAAAAAGGCGACAGATCTGACTACGAAAACTACAGAGGAATATCATTGCTCCCAACCACATACAAAATACTAACAAATGTCATACTGGCGAGAATCACGCCGTACGCAGAAGAAATACTGGGAGACTATCAATCCGGATTCCGTAGGAACCGGTCAACTACCGACCAAATGTTCACAATAAGGCAACTGCTGGAAAAGAAGTAGGAATACGGAGAGACGGTTCACCAACTGTTCGTTGACTTCCAAAAAGCCTACGACTCAGTCGCAAGGCAAGGATTTTACCATATTGTGGTTAAGCAGGGAATCCCGAAAAATATGCCGCCTTCATTCAAATATGCATGAACGAAAGTAAAGGGCGAGCTAGAATAGAAAACCACCTCTCAGAACCATTCGAGACCCGAGAAGAATTAAAACAAGGGGATGGCCTCTCACCATGTCTTTTAACCTTGTGCTCGAGTATGTCATCAGAAAGGTCAAAGACGACAACATGGCCGGATCATCCCTGAGCGGAGTCATACAAGTGCTCGCATATGCGGATGACATCGCCGTTTTGGGCGATAATCTAGAAACTGTAGATAAAAACAGTGAAATAATCATGCAGGCGGCAGAAGAAGTGTGTCTAGAAATAAATTAAGACAAAACGAAATACATGATTACGGCGGTGGACCTCAGGGAACACACATAAACGTCAGAGGCAAGATATTTGAAAAAGAAAGAATTTAAATATCTAGGAACAATACTGACGGCCAGTAAAGAAATGTCGAAGGAAATTAACAAAAGATTGCATTCCGGCAACGCAGTTGGCACGCAATCAGTAAACTACTGAAATCTAAACTGCTATAACGTAATATAAAGCTTCGTGTTTATAGAACCATAATCATGCCGATTGTTTAATACGGATGCGAAACATGGTCTCTCACAAAACGGGAGGAAAACAAATTCTGCGTACGAGAATAAAGTTTTACAGACGATCTTTGGAGGTAAATATGACGAAGAGTCAGGTCAATGGAGGAAACTCCACAACCATGAATTGAAAGAGCTATACCACAAACCTACAATAGTGAGAGTAATCAGGTCGCGAAGATTCAGATGGACCGGACACGTGTTCCAAGAATGGGCAACGATAGGACCGTGGGTAGAATTCTTGACGGAAGACCAACGGGAAAGAGACCGATAGGACGACCACGACGGAGATGGGAGGACAATGTTAGGTTTTACCTTGAGAAAATCGGATCAGACGGTCAAGCGTGAAAGGAGAGTGCACAGGACAGGGAACAATGGCGGAGTCTAGTCGGTGAGGTGAACTTCCGGGTCCTACAGGCCAATAAATAATAATAATAATAAGGTTGTTGTAATCAGCAGTGTGGCTGTTTACATGTAGTTAAAATATATATTGTAATACACCTTTTCCACCAATAGCCGTAAATTTTAAATGGTGAAGAACAATTCTGTGTAACCCCAACTCTGGCGCGGCTGACGTCTACTTGTGTTCTCGGTCACTGAACGAACGCTAACTTCACTGTATAAAAAGAGCGCATAGTGGGCACTCGGTCTCTCACCCATCCAAAGCAGTAGCTATAATTCTGAGTAGTAAACACGCCCAACCCACTTCTCGATATTCACAGAATATCCGAATACAAATAGGTACTACGATTAGACAACAGGACAGGTTGAAATATCTTGGGGTCATCTATAACTCAAAAATGAATTTCACCAAACATGTGACCCATATTCTTCAAAGGGGCCTCGGTCGGTCTAAGCAACTGCACAACATCTTGAAGTGGAGCAACAAAGTTGACACCAAAGTTAAGCTTCTCTGCTATAATGCAGCTAATCCGATCTGGAATATCGTACGCATTTCCCATATGATCCTGCATGTCTTCGATCCAAATGGAAAGACTTCGAGTTTTCGAAAGGTAACTCCTCAGAAGATCCACCAACCACTCTAGGAGGCCTGACGGTCGGAGAGTACACAGGACTGGGAACGATGCCGTAGCCGACTTGGTGAGGTCATGAATTTCCGGCTTCCTATAGGGCGAGAAATAGTAATAATAATAATAGTAAATCAAATAATAATCGTGACGAAATGACCTTGAGTCCAGGTCCCCCCGGAATCCACTAATCCCCCTTCTTACCTATAAAAGGAGAACAGCTCGCCAAGTAGTTAATTTGCATAAACTACTTTATGCAAATTCTACTTGGCAGAGAAAATAATAAAAACCGACGTTGGCGTCAAATAATAAAAATAACGTCAACGGCAAAAATAATTAATTAATCGAAATTCAACGTCAATCTCCGAGCAATGCAAACAAAGTAAATGATAACAACAAAAGGCGAAAATTAATACTAAGGAATGAACAAATTAATTATTCGACTATACAATGCTAATGTATATAACCATAAAACATAATTAAAACATATAACGAACATCTAAGGAGAACAAACACACCTTATAAGACATAATCAAAAAGAAGCAACAGCAACAACAGGGAAAACGCCAAATCCTGACTGGTCAATCGAACGAGAAGACTTACAGGGGAGCAGCCATCAAAGCCCCCCTGCAACCAGTCGCAGCCAACCACAACAATAACAACACTGCGACCGCTCAACGGTCGCACAAACACAAACTCCAAAGTAAGTCCTCTATAAACTTACCTTTATGATAAAATAAATTTGTTATATAACCAACTATTCGTAGTCCCATACTTACGTGTTGCCGCTTCATTGCAGTCCTTTACTACTTGCGTTATGCGGTGGGTGAATTCGGCGACATCCTCTTCGCG